>VXAV01000058.1:775926-826269 GCA_013399715.1 Alectura lathami
TTCGAGGTCCCTTTAACATTCTGTGATTCTGTGATTCTGTAAAGAATTTCCTCCTAACATCTAACCCTAAATTCCCCCTCACCTAGTTTAAAACCATTCCCCCTTGTCCTATCACTGTCAGACCGTGTAAAAAGTCGCTCTCCCTCTTGTTTATAAGCCCCCTTTAGGTACTGCAAGGCCGCAGTGAGGTCTCCCTTCTCTTCTCCAGGTTGAACAAGTCCAGCTCTCTCTCCATACGAGAGGTGCTCCAGCCTGTGAGCATCTTCATGGCCTCCTCTGGACCCGCTCCAACAGCTCCACGTTTAAATCAAGACAGTAACACAGCTGCTGTTGCAGTAGATGTCTTCATCTAAAGGACAGTTTGAGTGGTCTTTGCATAAGATTAAAAGCCAAATAAAGTCAACAGGAAAACAGCTAAAGTTTTGGTAGGCTTTGCTGCATATCAGCTTTGCATTCAGCTCTGCTCAGCCTTGTCTCTCCCTCATGAAAAAACCCTCATGAAACCACACCAGAGAAGCCATTGACAGCTTAACCACGGACTTCAGAAAGAACAAGATCGAATCCTTCCTGAGTAGAGACAAGTCTGCTGAGCAAAGTGGAAAATACGGGAATATAAAAAAAGCAGTGATTTCCTACCCATCATTTTTTGAGTTTGGAGAGATGGCAGTGAATATTAGCGACCCTGGTGAACTAAAGGAAGTCTTCGCATACAGCTGTTAACTACTAACTGGGTTATCAGTGATCACACTAACTCTAGCATTTATTAGCACTTGAAGAGATTCCTCCCCACCCACATCTGATAGTTCCCATCCCTTCAAAGAGACTGCCGCCATACAAGCTGGGGATTCAGCATCCAGCACGGCTTCTTCTACCAGCACTAGCTCTGCTCAGAGCCACTGGCCCTTCCCCCATCACCTCCAATAACTCATTCCCACCACCCTGCCAGGCGTTTCCGCTCCTTCCCTGTGCTAAATGCCAAATCAGCTGTTTATGTAGCTGTGCTCTGAGGGAGCAGAAATTTCCAGTGAGGAGATGGGAGCAATAACCTTGTTTTCTATCACTGTTTCCAAACAGTTGCCAGGGCTCCTGACAAGGTAAAATAAACAACCCAAAAGTCAAGCAGCTTCCTTAATACATGTCTGGGACAGGTAAAGGGTGCATTGAAAGACAGAATTTTCTAGTGCATAGTTAAAAATCACCTAATGGGGCTGGACCTAAAGCCCACTGGAAATCAGTAAGTGGACTCCCACTGACTTCAGTGAGCTTCGGATCTGCTCTACAAAGCCAGCCAGCTGCAAAAGCTGCTAGTCGAAGGAAAATGTGCTATGAAGGAACAGTGGCCTTGTGGTTGAGGTACTGGCATGATTTCAAGAGACTTGGATTCAGTCTTCAGCTCCACCATTCCTGACCCTGTGCAAATCATTTAATTTCTCTGGACATTCCCTTCCCTTTCACAGTGTAGGAATCTAATCTACTGAGTTCAAGCATGCAGAAATTCAGGGACATCTATGAGAGAGGAGGCAACTGCATGGAGACACTTACCAGCACCATCTCAGAGGGTATGACTCTCCTGCTGTGAAGAGTCTGTGCCCCAGTAAGGTCTGTTCCCCCTGCAACCCCAACAACAGTGAGTGTTCAAACAGTATCCTCATGTGCTTCAAGCCCACTGAACACAACTGCAGGCTGTTGCTACAGCTTTTGTTGATACATCCTTAACTAGCTGGCTGGCCACTGAGATGGCTGGCTAATGCCACACAGAGGGCAGCGCATGCCGGCAGATCCTGCTACTGCACACCGAGCTCCAAGCTCCTGTGTCCATATTAACAGCCACACCTAAGAGACTTCACGTAAAGAGAGTTTGGGTATGTTTACATAAGCTGCAGCCGCAGCAGCGCAGACACAACTATACGACTCCAACCCAGCCAAGCAAATGAGCATTTATCAAAGACTTGAGCATGCAAACAGGCCTATAAGAGTCAAGGTAATACAAACGTAATTGCTATCCTGGATGGAAGGCATGGGAGAGGTAAGGTGTGTTTACATGGAGATTCAAGGAAACGGATCAGCCTGAATGTTATTTAAACACTTGTTCAGAATATCCTCCTACCAGCAGCTGGGGCTTTTTGCAGCCAAATGCGAACGATCTATTGTTAACAGTCTTCTGTTGTAAGAAACAAGCAGAAGAAAGTCTGTAAAAAACAATCCAAGTGAAGGCACAAATAAAGCCCCAGAAATTAAATACTAAAATCATTTTACAGCATAGAAAGATCAAACTACAAACAAGCTGCAAAAGCCATTACTAATTTAACATTCCATTATTCCTTTTTTCCAAAGTGTTGATTCTTTTCTTCAAGCCAAGCATACTTTGCTGGGACCAAACCTTCACATTCGATTTCCTGTGCTGTGGGCTTGATGAGATAAAGCAGTTACTTAGGACCAACAAATCACTTCATTAAAGAAGCCTGTTCATAAATATTCTCAACAGCAATTAACATCGCAGTGTAAGGAACTCATTTTGTGCCACATTCCTTGATGAGGCAAGACCTCCCCTCTACCATCATGGCTTCAGGAGACAGTCTTAATTTTGAAGGAAAGAAAGACGACATCTTGGCTCTTGTCACTGCCTCCATGTTAGCTATTTTGATTCTTTTAGGCAGGAACAAACAGCCAGAGATTGGACAGAGCTGCTTGCCCTCGAGCCCCATGAAAAATGGACTGCCCAGTGTTTTTCTAGCTGTCTCGTAAGTCTCTGGGGAGCCAGCATAGCTTACAGCATTTCTTCTTAGCAGAGATCAACAGAATTGCTGCTGTCACCTGGGATCCAGGCTGTTCCGACTGTATCTACTAATTTTGCAGTACCAGCAATTTATGATAAAGGTACACCCACACAGTCCTGGTAGGCTGAGGAGGTAGAAAGTCTAGCTAAAAAATCTGAAGCTGAAAAAGCCTTTTCTCCACATCCTTTTGCCTGCCTAGGGAGTGTAACAATACACTGAGTAGCAGTATATTAGTCAGCCACAATACATCTCCAAAGGCTGTGTAAAGCCCCAAGTCAGTGGAGTCCCCAGTGAACAAAGATCCAAAGCAGAAGCTAAGGAGATGTTACTTTGTGGCCTTTTTTTTTTTTTCCTGCAGATATTAAAATATATATCTTATTAAGACAGTATAAGTCTCCGTTTTGACATGAACACTTAGCATTTTGAATGAGTATTCTCCTCTTGTTTATTTGAATAACCAAGTATTACAATACAATAAAAAATATTATATGCAGGAAGAGAAAATGGACAAATGTTTAAGATTCAGCTATTCATTTCAGCCCAGTGTTGGCTTACCAATTAAATTACTTCTGAATACTTTATGGGGTTCTAACCTTATAAACAAGTCCATGAATAATCGTAAAGGTGCAATTCTTTAAGATATTTCCATGTTTAAAAGGACCCTCCATTTCTGTAGGGAAAATCATCTCCCTGCCATTCAGAAGTAGCTAAATAAATGTGAGTATATGAATCGATTATAAAAGGCCTACTGAACTGGAGTAACAATAATGCCTCAGTCTTGAAAACATAGAAAGTAAATGCAATTTTACATTAAAGATCTGAAAACAAACTAGGCTAATATTTCCAGGGGAAAAAAAAACTTTGATCTCTTATTCTTTCCGGGGGGGAGCCAATATCAACATGAGTGATTTTGTACTATATTCAGGAGTCTTTATGTGGGTTAATAATGTTAACGTTATTCCACTGCTTTTTCAAACTTTTCTGGAATCAGCTCCTTGGTGAAACAGGGCCCTATTGAAGACTTTGCATTTGCATAGCATGTGCAAGACATTTAGATTTATATTCCATGTTGGGTTGGTGTGTTTAGAGTTTACTCGGGCATATGCAACTCATTGGCTGTATTGTTATCTTCACAATGAACAAGCACACTCACTTCATCTGCAAGAAATACATCTTTAAATGTAGAAAATTAAATTTCCATGATAAAATGTGTTCCATGAAAATTTCCATCAATAAAGGCTTAGCTTAAACATACTGAGGTTGAAAGCCTTTGATTTGAGCCTACCTGGGTACAGTGGCACTTACCAAAACCGTAAGTCATTTGAAAATGGCTGCTTTGAAAGTCCTCATGTAGTGACAATTACTCGCATTACAGTTCTCTAAAACCCTTTGGCTGTCATGATTCTTTTCTGTTCGGTGATGAATTTGCCCACAGAAACTGGCAGATTCTGCCCTGAAGACTTTAAAAACTCAATAGATAAAGGAATCATAATAACAATAATCATAAAACACAGAGAAGGGTGACATTAGTGATGAAAAACTGAATGCCTGAAATACAGAAACTTGAAACCACAGAAGTGATCCATCCTCGCACAGCTTCCACTCAAATCAGACCCCGAGCCCCATGTCAACGATGTGACCCACATCATCCTTCTTGCTAGCTGGGAGAAGAACTATCGTGCAGCAGCAATGTGCTTCATAATCTCTGGACCTCAGGGCTTTCCCAGAAATTTTAGTGCTGAACACAAAAGCGATCTAAAGAGATCTGCTGTTAAATGGGTTTGGCTTGATACTGGTGCAAAAACATTGCTCATGTCTCACTTGCTGGCACCGCCAGTTTGTTGGAGGTAGTTTCTGAAACGGCACTAACGCTGGCGCTACTTTACGTTGTTTTCTGGTCTTCATAATAAGGAGGATATCTGGCACAGGGCAAAGTCTCTAGTACCATCAAAGTATTGTCCCATGGCAGACGACTAGAAAAGTTAGGCTGTTATGGCTACCAAAGGAAATGCAGAGGGAGCGAGGCTGCTGTCACTATGAACGTCAGAGGGATGCGCAGCAGAAAGGCAATCCGTGCACACTGAAGGAGAATATTGGCTCAAGAACAAAGCGGCATCTACAGCCATGAAGTAACGTGGGCCAAAAGGTTAGAAGAAGGTGCGTCACTGGAACAGCCTGCCAAGGGGAGCTGCGAGGACAGAGAACTCCGACAATCAGCGATGGAGTTTTGAAAAGTTTATGATTTATGGTGCAGGACCCATCATAACAGAAGGCTGGATTTCTGTTTCAGTGGGACCCATCCACTCTTGTTCCTAGATTCCTTCTCAAATCCCTGATCCTGCAACACTACATTGAATAGAATATTTGCCACTACTTTCAACCGGATTAGCCGAACTACTGCAGAACACGTGCTTTCTGCAGGGCAAGAGAAAGGAATTCATGGATCATAAAGTGCTGACTACTGTGTGCTTTTCATTTTCATTCTTTCATTAAGAATTTAATATTTGTTTTCTTACTGTTTCATTAAACCATAAAACTTTCCTTCAGGCCATTGGCCTTTTCTTCTAAAACCAGTGGCTAATTTGGCCATGGAGCTGGTGGTCCAGAGGAGAATAAAATGTAACTTTTAAGAAGATGTGGGAGATGTGCATTACAACATGTTTCTTAACTGCTTTGTGAATATAAATAATAGTATTAAGGACATGGGGGGGACTACCTGCTGCTTTACCTCCTGCCAAATGACTCCAGGTAAGTTGCTTATATGTCAGTCACCTGTGTCATTCCGAGCTGTACTTCTGTGAATAAAAGACTTTGTGGTTATTTTCTAACTAGGAAAAATAAATTAAGAGGGAGGACATGGGAACATCCTGTTCTAACAGTTTGCAACTATGACAGGAGAAGGTGGCAGCTCTATGTCCAAGCAGGTTGACACCACGCCACGTATCTGCTTATTTTTAATAAAAAGTAGTTCAATGACTTCAGCTCTTTGACGCATCTCACAGAGGTCTATAAACTGTTTTTCTTTTCTCTCATATTTAGAGACAAAATCTTCAATGCATATAATATTGTACAAGCAAACACCAGTCAGCACAATCCTGGAGAAACCCCCAGGTAAAACAAAGTTGATTTCCTGAAATATGCCTGTTTGCACTGGGAGTGAGAAGGGAGTCGCAGCAAGCATTTGAGTGACTGAGAATAAACATATGTGATGAAATAGTGAGATTAAGAATTAAAGCCAGAATTCTTTGTAGGAACTGTATGACAGATATCAGCATTTTCTCAAACAGCAACTGCTGGAACTCTTAGCTAAAAACACAGAACAAAGCTAATAACCTCTAGTACAAGTATCCTCCAGCCCAGTGCCCTCTCTCCACATTTTTGGGAAGTGGCTACCTGCAGCATTATCAGCCTGTGACATTATTCTGCAGGTTATCAAAAAAAAAAAAAAAAAAAAAGCATCAAAATCCTACAATTAAGCGATAATGAAGCAAAATACCTCTTTGGCCTTGGCTTAGAGACAGAGATCTCCAGCAAAAAGTAAGCATGGGCACCTGATAAGGAATATACACCATTGCTGTCACATCAAAAAACCTGGTGAGTATATCAGCTATACGCAGCAGTTCTGATATCATATCATTGAAGCATGTACTAATCTCTTTGGGATTTCAATATAAAGCGTGTACTAACTCTAAAATATATTTACTCTCTTCCAGATCATTAAGGAAAAAATTATACACATCTAAAGCACCCTAGCACACGGCTCACTATTATCAATCCAAAAGGAGATATGGCCATGCAAAAATCATGTTTTTTTCCAATAGACCCATTATTTTTTGTGACCTGTGCTGACCTAAACAATGACTGCAAATCTGTTTTCAGATACTGTATCATGAATATGCCAGAGTTTTTACATAAGGAAAGAGATTGGAGATGCATGGAGGAATAAAACTGTAAACAGCAAAAAAGGAAGAGAAATAATACAATGGGACTCAAAAGGCTGAGAAATATGGGAAGCAAGTAAGTAGGAAGTATACAGAAATACAACTAAAATAAAATAGCCAGTAATACGGAGAGCTGATGGATATAGGAATTTGCAGCAAAATCCAATCTCTACAGAATCAGTGAGAATTTTCCACTTAATTCATTTGAGTTGGGATTCCTCCATTATAAAGTAACAATGCCAAAGTAAACTCAACATTAATAAGAAGTAAACAAAAAAAAAAGTGGCATGGCAACCTAACTGCTGATGAACTGAAAGGAATTACCAAGAAGGGGGAGGTCAGTCCCAAAACCAGCACTTTCCAGAGCCCTTACAATAGGAGCATATCTGGAATGAAGCTGCTGCCAGCCGCTTTCCAGTGAAGACACCTTGCCTGGATCTCACACGTGTGCAACACGAGATTTAATGCCCTCAGCAGCAGAAAGTACCACTGACAAAAGCATGTGTACATGCAGCACAGTACGACTTCAGCACAGTGATGTGAGATTCAGGGAGAGATGATAACTGTTAACATTAGGTTATATCTACACAAGTAAATTAAGTGCGCTTGGGAACATTCCTGGGCACGGAGGCCAGCTGGCACAGAGCGGCCCAAGGCTCTGCCAGTAAACACTCAACCTTCAAAACAGGGAGGCTGCATGCAAACAGCCAGCGGAGGACGGTCCCAGGAACACACTGCTGCCAAACCATACTCTAAAACTACCCGGGGCAGCGCTGGTTGGCGCATGCCAAAACCTCGCCAGGGACTGTTCCAACAGTTCACGGGGGCGGGCAGTCACGCTCCTGGCCCAGGAACATTCCTGCGCATTGTTTAATTTATTAGCAGAGATATAGCCAGCTCCCTCCTTCCTCCTCCTTGCCTAGGTGAAGTATTTCTCTTGCATAGGATGTGTTTTAGGAGCATTTCTCACTGATTCACCCCTTCTCCCATCCCAAACCATCTCCCCTCCTGTTCCCACATGCAAAGTGCATGTGGGAAGGGCTGGTTAAAGCAGCAGGAATGGTCTGACTTCAACTGCCTGTTAACTGGCATGACGTGTTTCCAAATGTGCCCCACCTCGTGTCCACGCAGGGACCTCGCTACCCAAAGGTGTCAAGGGCTACTTCATGACTTCCTCAGTCATTTTAGAAGTACTAATACCAGGAGCACTCCAAAACATAGGCTGCCTCATGCTCTTGGAGTTACAGATGGGCTGGGCCATCTGTCTCACTGCCTGGGCAGTTCCTACAACGACAGAAAACTGGCCTGTGAAGCACATCTTGAGACTACTGGCTGCAAACAGGTTGCCTGGTTCTCTAATGGTCACTGCTGTGAGGCATAAAACCAGTAGCACTCAAATAATTTTGCTTGAAAATAAACTTTGACTAAGAAAAACAACCCATTCCTTTCTCTGATTCACTGAAAAAGATAACAATATTTGCTTGTACAGAAGAGGACAAGAATCTGAATGAGAGCCTCAGACAAACGTGTGCACGAGTGTGTTTATACAAAACCCACATCAGTTTGTATTTTCTGTCAGAGTATCATGTACCTTCTAATAAATCCTAATTAAACCGTAAGTTCCAAGCCTAGTCAAAATAAATGTGTATTGACAAGTATATTGAGTGCTGGGAATTCACAGGACTCCTAATTACAGTTCGGGATGTGTTGATACACGTCGCACAATTATACACGTTAACAATACGAGTAGTGCCTAACCTTTCACTGGTTTGCTGCAGTATGCCACCGGTTGCTAGAATTCATTACCAGGAAGTTTTGGAAAAGGGAGAGAAACCCAAGCTGACATGTGCCAGTGACTCACAGATGCAAACTACCCATTTCTGAGTTGTTCTTGGTGCATTGAATTTAAAGGAGCCCTCTCCCTTGATGAAAATCTTGGGACATCTGTGTACTGGGGATTCCGGTCCACCCAGTTGTACAGCCAGCCAACATGTTCTGCAGACCCCATTTATTGCTGCAGTGAAGCTTCGTAAAATCCCTAGCATCAGGATAGATTAACATGAGCTACCTAGACACTAGAGATGCCTGACATAGATCTGTGACATGTTCTACATTTCATCTATTTGTGAAAGCCTCTTGCTAAAACGACCCTAGTTCCCTGCAAGGGCTGCAGGTTCACAGCACAGGTGCCCTCCCTAATGCCTTGCTGCCCTCTTAAGGAGCGATGAACCTACCAGCCCCAGATGGTGCAGAGACCCGAGTGCAAGGCAAGGGGTTGATGTTGTCTTGTGTGAGATGGTGTCCCGTGCCCCTCAAGGAAAAAATCTCCCCACATCACCTCCTTGATACCAGCTGAGGTTCACCTGATGCCATGTATACCTCTGCAAGCCCAGGGGCACGTGCTGCTTCTGGGACTTGGTAACTGAGAACCACCACGTGTATGCTGGTGTCAAACACCACGTGTGGTACAGGAGCGAGGAGAGGTGAATGCAGCATCACTGAGTCATTCGAGTCTGTGCTCTGATTTAACCAGCAGAATTTGGAAGTTCTTGGGTTTTTTTTCCCTTCTTGCTTTCTAGTTTTGTGAAGATTTCTCACAATTTATGACAGGCAATGTTGGTTTAGAATACGTTTGAAAATGGAATATATTTTGAAAAGTACCCTAGGCATCAGGGTACTTTTCTAAGCACTATCCAAGAGCTATCTGTAACACCTGCCTTAGGCTACAATTGCATTAGCAAATGCTGTGGAGCCATACATGAGTATCTACAGAGAAGCAGTGCTAACATCTGTCCTAGCCCTAACTCTAACCTGTGAACAGAATGCCCATGAGCATTTGGAGTGTGTTATCTGCACATCATGTGACATTGTCTCATCCAAAAGCAATTCAAGGCCACTCTGTGATGTTAACAGAAGTGCAGTAGTAGAAAGATCCACTTCAGAAGCTCAGTCATGATCCAAACGGAAGCACGGATGCAAATTACCTCACAGCCCCTGTCCCGTAGGCCTCTGCAGACCTTGCAGAGAAGTTCCATTTGTCCAGCCAGGCGCACTAACAGATTATGTGCAAGGTACTCACACGGTCAAGAAGCAGAGAGGAGTTTCTAGACCCAGGATCCTGCCTACAGAAAGGGAGCTCGGCCACAGTGCTGGAGATGCAGCAATGCACCACTTCTCTCCCTGCTGATGACAGAGGGAAGAGGTGCTCAGGCCCAGGCCGGAGCTGAACGTACTGCTGGGCATCCAGCGCAGGGGACCAGCACACCTGCGTAGACACAGCTTACGGGGCTGAATTGTCTGCATCCCACAGAAGAGCTAGGGGCTGTGTGTAGAGCTTCAACCGCCTACTTTTCAACGACAATCATACATCAGCCAGAACCTACAGACTCCCAAGGCATTAACAGATTTGACCTCCAGTGCCTATGTCAGCACAGAGCATGAAGGAGGCGCACTCTTTACGAAAAGAGAACTTGGCACAGCAGAACAGCCCCTGCTCTTTGATAATTTTGTACCTTGTTTCTGTGTCTGTCTAGAATCGGACACTTCAGTGTTAAAATCTTCCCAGGACACAACTTGGGGCCAGCCTGTGAACCCTGCGCTCCCTCTGCTACGTGGTTACTTCTACAGCAGTCCCACTGACTTCTTCCCTACTAGCCAGAACAACTCAGCCATCATCCACAAAGGCGGACGGTTGATACCCCTGAGGCAGAGCAGTATCTCACACGTAGGTCTCTGTAGCAGTCCCTTTGAACTTTCAAGTCATTCACACAAGAAAGCAACTCTGACAAAAGCTGCAGAGTCTTCTGAACACCTCTTCAGACAGCAAAACTGAAAGACAGACTTCCTTTCCTGTGTCATTACACATACACACACACCCTGCCCCAGAATCTGAGTTTAAATTGAGTTCTTTGACACACATCAGAAACCTCTCAGTGTAGAATTTCTGAGAGATACCAAAATCCTTAAAGACAGACCTAACACAGACAACCATCTCCAAATTGTTTAATTGCTTTCATCAATCGAAAATATCTTTTGATTCAAGAACAAATGCTTAGCAAGAACTTGGTGAAAATAGACATAACCTTAGGGCTGAAAAGCAGAGCAGCATCTATGATTTTTTTCCCTTATAGATAAACAGAACTGCTTTTTAAGTAGCTCCCAAGAAGGACATCTAAGCATTGCTCCCATGAATAAAGCAGACAGTTCACATGACTACCAGTCCCTGCCTGCATGCAAAAGCTGCATGCCAGCAAATCTAATTGAAAATAATCTGTGATCTACAGTTAGCATTCTTCAGGAAAGTGCTTTTATCCCATCTTTTCCCATCTCTCCTCCTCCCCTCCAACCTCAAATGAATCACATATTGAATCACTGCAGTGTGGCTGTATTTGATCATGATTTATAGGGCACTGTCTGCCTTACTCAGTGTGCAGGCTTCGTAGGGAGGAGGTATTTTGGACAGAAAAGAACAGGCTGTCAGCACTCAATAAATTATTAGTAACAGCCACTTCCTGAAGTTAAGGCCGATATAAGATCAGCCTTCTAAGTGGACAGGTGCACAGAGGTGTCTTACATCAACAGCTTGCCTGGCACATCATCCAAATTCGGGGTAACTACGTTCAAATGTGGCACTGAGAAGACAGAGATTTTACTGACTGTTGCTAATAAATAAACAGAGAAGCTCCGGGCACTGCAGAAAACCCATTCAGGGACCAGATCTCACCAGGCCAAGTGTTGCACTGAACTACTGTAGATAGCATCGATTATCGCCTTTAGTTTCCTGGAGGCAATTACACAGGGCAGGCCTTTTAAGATAAATCTTCTTGCCCTCATTTGACAGAAGTATCCAATATTATGAGCAGCTCAGCTTCCAAATCTGCACATTCAACATACAGCCGCATGTAAGAAATGTTAATGCAATTTTTTATTATCTCTCATCAGCATTCCCCTGCCTATTATTTCCCTTTTTCAACCTTCAATTATCTCCATCACAAACAAACAAGTCTAGAAGCAGCAGCACATACAGACTCCATTGTATGCTAACACACTGCTACTTGTACACACTGACCTATAGCAGTCATGCTTAAATTGGTCTTGAACCAAAAGAAGGAAAAAAAAAGGTAGGAAAGTGTCCCCAGATAAGACCAGATAAGGATTATTTTGCTGTATTGTACCAAAAAGAAGCGTGGTTTTGCTCTGAGAGAGTGAAGCAATAATAGCAGACCTGATACCCACAGTTAGGAAGTGACTTCACACCAAATACATGACAGCTGTGTGACAACTGTAAAGATTTTCAAAGATATATTTTTTAAAAATACTGAGCAGGGAACACTATTAGAAGAAGAGGAACAATGTGTCCATCTTCTGTCCCTCACCACAGCTTTCCTATGCGCAAGCTATTGTTTGAGTTGCACAGAAATAGCACACCCAGGTGCTGTCAGGCACAGGAGAAGGCCAGTTTTTCACTTCTCTCTAAGGGGTACAATTCCTTCCTGACACATCCTGCATAGCCTCAAGGCCATTACACCAGAGATGAATATGGCTGTCTTCTACAAAGAGTCTGCACTGTATTTTTTGCTTGCTAAACATCACCAGCAGGCTCATTACTGTACAATACACAGAAATAGAGGTTCTGACCTGAAACACCCTGTACCCAGAAACTGATTTGTTGGCAAACCCTCTGATCATAACTTTGCAAAATCTTCTTCTTTTTTAAATATGCTCAATTTCCAAAGGAGTTGCTGGCTTAATGGCAGACTCAACTGGGAAAAATTGTTCCCTATTATTATTTAGATGTTCAGAGCAGAGTATCAAACAGCTGTAAACTCTTCATAAAGTAATAGTAGAAATACACGCAACATGCCCCTAAGAAATACACCTCCCATGGTAACACAATGACTAAGAGCCAGTCGCTCCTGCAAATTACTGATAAAACTATAGCCTATTTCTGTTCTGTATGGTCAATCTATATGGATCAAGCTCTTCTTCCCTGGAGCTATACACTGCTTACCTATGCTAAATGTCTCCAGTTCCATATATCCAATTGTACCTATGATTTCTGATAAACCTTTCTTATGGGTGAATTTTTCATCTGAACTTCTGAGTACCGTGTGATGTATCTGACACCAGCAAGACAAAAGTCAGCCCCTTGGGGTCTTGTCAAAAAAGCTAATGTAAGACAAAATGCTTGTAAGCTTTGATTGAAATACTTCCTCTCTCACAGCACCAGCTAATGATTCAGAACGATTTTGTCAAGAGTATACTGCACTACCTTGAAACAGATACTGTGTCAGGCAGGATTTTTAGGTGATTTACCTCAACCATGCCTTCAAAGAAGCTTCAACAAGCAATTAATGCTGTTATAGAGAACTGGGGATACTGAGGCTGAGCTAAAGTTAAAGGAGCATCTCTGATCACCAGAGTGATGAGAAATGGTCAAGAATGGAAACCACTGCAACTACTTGTCCTAAGCTATTCTCTTTCGTATTGGAATTGCCAGAACATGTAGGATTTAGTGAAATGACAGCTTACCATTCTGATTCATCACCTGGTGCTTGCAGAGATGAAGCATTTGAATCAAGGTTTTAAAACGTTTTTGTTTTATAGTAACATTTTCATGAACAGATGGGTGTGAGGGGAGGAACTGCCCAGTGCACAGGACAGCGGGATAAGGCTAAAGAAACCTGAATTCTGTGCTTAGCCGTGCCAAGAACTGCTTTGTGACAGTGGGCAAATCCCTTCATTCCTGTTTTCATTTGTTTTCCTTTCCTGCCTTGGCTCTTGGGAAACAGAGATTTACGAGAGTCTTAGGGATTTAGTGGTGCAAGTACTTCTCCTCTCAAATCTTAAATGAAGATGAAAACCCCACCCTTTGGCTTAAAGCCCGTTGCTGCAGAGACTTGTACAGCACCTGGTATGGACCTCAGTGGGGACTGCAGGGGGAGATCGTAAAAGTTAAAAGGATGACCACAACTCTACCACCACCATCTGTATACAAGCATTTATGGGCAGAGTACCAGGAATGTCCACTCATGTTCAAGTCTCCTGAAGCAGATTTCAGCATATGGACAGTGTAACAAGTCCAAGCAAAAGTCCACCTAACCCCTCATTCTGCCTGTGACCACTGACAGGTACCCAGAGAACAGTAAAATAGTCAGGGCACACACGCAGTGATATTCCACCAGAATACTCTCCCGACATCTGTGGATTGTGATTTGTGAATTTCCTGAGCCACAGATGGTGTCTTTGCATTAAACAGTCTTGGCAGATTTTTATTCTTGAATTTTCCAGTCTCTCGAGGCAAGTTAACATGACTTCTTCTAAAGAAAGTACTGAAACTTAATCTAGTGAGGTAATATCACGCAGTACAAGCCAGAGGCAGAACAACAGATGACAATTTCTGATCATCAAGTATTCAAGGTGATGTTTCGACATCTTTGCATGAAATGTGAGTGCAAGAATCAGCGCCTGGAAGCTGAAGGCACCTAACTCCTTTAGAAAGCTCTTGGAAGCTCACAGGTATCATAGCCCACCAGTATCATTTACTGGTTTTACATTTACATTCACTGGGACAGTTCTGCCCACTATGTGGTGTCACTGACGCCAGTAAGCAGTTTGGCTCAGCTGAATAAAACAGAAAACAAAAGCACTCTCCCTTCCCATTGCAATGCATTTACTCTTCTGGATTTTCAGACAGATACTCTCCTTAAGCAATGGAATTCTCAAGGATTAAGAGCTGTAAAACGTGTGAGCCCCTCTTTTTACACTCTCATTCTTGCATGTATTGCACAGACACGCTGTGAGTCATCATCTCTGTCCAAAACCACTAACAGCATTCATAGATATGGCAGGCAACATACCATGTCCATACTTTTACCAGGATTTGGGCAAGATTAACATCTCGCATCACATGAGAATTTTATGGCAGAATGAGAATTTGAACTTCAAGCCCCAGTAGAAAAGCTTTAATCATCAAACCTATTGCTGTATATGCTGATACCACGTGGGAGCCAATACCTCCACNNNNATAATACATATAGCAAGATCAACAACTTGTGTGGTCTAAGCCATGTTCAATAAGACACTGTATTTCCCTTTCCGGCATTCCTGGAGAATGAGGACAACATCCTATCAGCGTTCATCCTCCTAGTCATAAGCCAAGATGAAATGTTAAGCCCTGCAGTAACAAATTTCATCCAAACCAAGAGGCATCCAGTTTAATGTGTTCTCCATTTAACATAACAGTCATCTAGGAGATAAAGGACAGTTAGCACCACCAAAAAGACATGAGGAAAACAGTGGCTTCACTGTGGAGACTCTGAGATGTACAAGCAGGAGCATCGTAACCACTGGCTTGTCTACATGGGGACACTTGAGGAAATTCATTTGAATTAACACAGGAGAGGTTTGTTCAGCTGTGTTAAATCCCAGTGAGAATAGACTGCTCCTCAATTTGTGATCTCAATGGGATTTTCCTTCTTTCACTTCCAAAATTAATTAAGCTAAATTGAATTAAAATGACTTTTATTTCTGAAATAGATGGTTCACCAAAGGTCTAAAGCAGGTTAACTGCCTCATTTTGAATTCATCTCTACAGCTAATATGAAATGTTTTGCATTCTTATGTGTGGAAACAAACTTTCACTTTCCAAATTTATCACAGTGTATTTTTTGCAATTGATAATTACTATACCACAAAGACACGGCAGAGTTCAAGAATTCATTGTGCCAGGATTTATGTAAACACATAGTAAGACTCAGAGGGTTAAGGGCCGGAAGAGATTATTTAGATCATTTAGTCCTGAGCTTTGGTTAACATAGGCCAGTTTTTCTACACATATTCCACTAACTTATGTCTGGGTTAAGAATATTTTCCAAAAAAACATCATTCATTCTTGAAGAAGAAACTGTTTCACACAGAGAATCCACTGCTTCCCTTGGTGGTTTGCTATACCCCCCTCTAGCCAACCTTATATTTTAACATGCTACTTCTCATTTGAATTTGCTGAGGTCAATTCTAGATCCCAATGGTTCTTGTTACACTTTCTTCTCAGAAATTAAAGCACTTTTAACCCTGGTATTTTCTGCTTCAGAAGTCCCTAAGCTGAACAGCTTTAACACTTTTTTCCTGTAATTTATTTTAGGTTCTTATCAAAACATAAAACACAGCAGGGCTTGTGCTGTAAATAGCAGCAGTCCACCCTCAGCTAATATTCATCACTGAATCCAAGGGCTATCACTGATTTACATCATGTGGAACCCTGGCCCATATAAACATACACATCTAGAGACAGATGGGGTCTGATACAATGCATTCCTTTCTATCAACTAAAGCTACTGCTAACAGGCAAAAGAGGGCTATGAACTTACATAACTGCATGTGTGTAGAAATACAGATGTGCATTATGCATGTAATGTAAATGGATGAAGATCTGGTAGACTGGTTATTATCACACATATTAATTCATCACTGATTAACAGCAGATATAGCATGATCCAGTCTGGATCCCACTGTAATTAACAGGAGATCTATCATTCTCTGTGCTGGAGAACAGAAATCTTTTCTCCACATTCCTTCTCTTGTGGTCATTAGGAGTGCATTTACCAGTGCAGCAGCTCTCAGACCTCCACCATGGTGTGATCACTGGTCATTGTTAACTGAGATCAAACCACTTGGGAAGTGGGTCACACAAGACCTTGGTGAGCCATGCTGCCACACATGGGACACCACAAAGTGCGTTTGGCATTAAACCTTTCCCTCCACAGGTCAAAAGCGAGTGGGAGAATCACAGCAGGCCATCAGTTCCTTTCTCCTCTTGCATGCACCATGTAGACTAAATAAATCCCATGCAAATTAGCTGAAGCTCATGGCGCTCTGTAGCGCCTAACTGAAGAGCAAAACAAAGTCACCAAAGTTGTCAAGACTGATGACGCTGACCTTAGGACCAAAAGGCATTCGGCTCCAGCTTATGGCGTTCTCCTGCATGCGTCCTGCAATTCTCACAGCTGGGCCAATGAGCATGCGGAGAAAACCTACTCAGCTGTGAGACACTCACCTTNAGGCCCAGAAAGGCTGCATAAGGCCAAAGCAGCACTGTGCTTGACCCTACGGTCTCACTTTTAAGCTCAGCATCATCAGGGATTCCTGTCCTAGCGGCGTACAAAGAACTAACAATCAGAGGGTACTTGGCTCTTGACCTTAGCTTGAGGAAGCTGGACTCCATCCACCTTCTGATCTGGGTAAGGGCCACCACGCGTTATACTGCACTTCTCCCACTTGCACACGGACGCAAGTATTTTCAGACCGCGATAGGGTATATGCTAAGCATGCACAATCTCCAGTAGAGAAGTACAGAGGTTTAAAACACCACCAGGTGTTAGACTGCAAGACTCGCTACCAGGCTTCTGGCTCCTGAAATGAGTTCTGCTGCAAGAGGTGAGAAGAGACTGCCTGGTAAATAAAATGCGGGTTTGTCCAAAATTCACTTCACTCATGACGGACCTTGTCCTGAAACAACCCTCACCATCTGCTCTAGCCATTTACCATCTCCAGCAACAAGCTCTGCTTGAAAAGCTACAGGCGATGGGCACTTTCACCCAGATTTCCTGTTTTTTGAAGTACTCCTCGACATGTTGTGGTTTTAGTCACTATGGTGATTGATTTGTGCTTAATGAGCTCATGTTATTTGAGCTCATGTTATTGGTTGAGATTTTTGTACTGTGAGTCATGCAGGTTACATTTGGTAAAATTCACATGGATATATTGCCATCTAGATCAGCACCAGATTAGCTGAGAACGCCAGCTTCAGCTCACCTACTTTAACATTCCCAAGTGAAGTCAACTTTATGAGGAAGATAATCGTCTGCAAAGCAAATATTCAGTTAATAATGGACCTATTGTATTGCTGATTTGATGACACGGCAGCAGCAGCCAGTTTTAATTTAACATGACTTAACTATCAAGTGATTGCAATGATATTACCGGAGCTTGTTAAATGAAAATAACGCTGTTCAAATTTGCATGTACATGTGCAAGGAGAAAAAAAAAAAAAAAAACAGCTGCTCTTGAGTTGACAGCAAATGGAACTATGTCTTGTTTGCATTGGCGACATTTAAATGCATCAGATGAGCACACCACTGAGTGCAACCCAGTGGCTGTGGTCCAAAGCATAGAACATTTAACTGGGAAATCAATAAATTTATTGCTGGGTGCAAACTTTATCATGTGTCTGGCAAACCACTTCACCTCTTTGTGTCTCAATCTGTCCCTCTGTTGGAAGGGGATAACAACACTGAACTGCTTTGCATCATGATTTGAAAATGGGTCCTGAAGGGAAATACACAAACTAGATTTTGTTATGTATTTGTTTAGGGCTTTCTACACCTTCAGATTTATGTTCAGTGTCTGGGCCAGACTAGCTGCTTGTCCTATTTCCACAGGTTACATATTGTTTTAAGTAAACAAAATAGCTCAAACTGCAGGGAAGACAGAAAACGGTTCCATGTTAAACTGTCCTTAATATAGGAGATCCTTGATTAATCCAGGTTGCTGATTTCCACAGGATAAAGCTTAAAGGATACCTGCCACCAAAGGCAGTTGGTCCTCTGCTAGCAAGGGTTCTCCTGTTTATTTGGCAATCTCGTGTTATTACCTTACACTACAACCTGTAACAGGCCTTCTTAAAACTCATTTTCTGTTTGGGTTTTGGATGTTACAGTCCCTGTCCTGAAGAGCAGACACTCAGAACAAAGAGAAAAAGCAGCCACAGATGATGAAAAGCACACCTGGGAAGCTCCAAGTATCCTGCTGAGTGCCCTGCTGCATGCTGTGGCCACATTTCTACTAGATCCCACCACCGATGCAACAAACTTTAAAAAAATATATAAATGAACAGATGCAGCATTTCATCTAGGTACCTAAATAAGAAAACAACCCAGCTGGCTTGACCTGGGCCCTCCAGGAAACTCGTGGCAGAACCCAGGGGTATCTCTGTCTCTGGCGAGCCTTCCTTGCAGAGCTGTGAACCACAGCTCTCACACACACAGCAGATACTCCAGTAGTTGCTGAAGCAGCTCATTTCTAGTTACATTTTTCACTATGTTTTTTTAATCATATTGTGAGCTGAATCAGAGATTAGTGCCAAAGAGCTTCTAACTACATAGTAACAGTAGCAATTGCATAACCCCCTTCCAGCTCCTGTAACAGCTCAGCCCCACATGCGCCAGTGGAATGTCACTTTTTTCCAGGCTTTAAATATCTCTTTTCACTAACACTGCAGCCAGTTGCTTCTAATATTGCAGAAAAGAATGAAAAACGCTGGGATTAAACCTCTACAAGCCCTAATAGTGTGTTTACAATAGTCTTCAGGTTCATTCTTAACCACCAGGTCTATGACCTTCTAGTAAATTATACTACACTGGAAGGTTTTAGCTGCTGTTCCAACTCCACTGTAAACATGTAAACTTGAGCCATCTGTGCTTTTTTAATATTTCCTGTAAAGCCTATCACTACACCAATCTGCTGTTTCAATTGGCGGCACAAGAAGTCATTGTGTGCTAATTTTTCCCAAGGGCACTTGATGCACTTTATTAAATAGGTTTTTTTCTTCCTCATTAAGACCTTTCCACAACAATAAAACTATATTTTGGATACCCAGGCCAGCAGGCATTGTGTTATTTTGTATGAAAAAAAACAATCGCAGCTATGCTATGCTTCTAGCAAAGAACAGCATGTTGGGAAAGCAAGTTTTTAAAGCCATTGCAAGCTTTTCTTTCAGGGTGCCTGCAGGAAAAGCATCGTGAAGGCAATGCAATTGACAATGGGGGAATTTGGCCAGACATCCCAGAAGCAGACAATGGATTGGATTCTTTCAGAGGCATCCAGATTTTGCCGAGTCGTACACACCTCACACACCTCAACTTGCTGTTGACTGCTGGACTTTGGAGTGTGCAAGGGGGAACTAAAATGCCAAACTGGATCAGACCCACCATTCATCCTGCTCAGCATCCTGCTTCTGGGAGTCACAGACCAGATGTTTTGGAGGGAAGTGCAACAGCATGAAGATTTCAGGCCTTTATTAAGGTCTTATTTTTTCTCCTATTAGACAGTGCTAGCCTTTAATAAGGCTAACTTTTCCTCCTCTTCTCCTCCTGCCATTGTCATTAAACCTGTTAAGATATTGCTCTCATTGTAGGAGCTTTCTCCAAAGGCCAAGGCAGACATCAAATGCGGAGGGGAAAAGCAAAGTGATTTTTTTGGTAGTTTCAAACTGTGTTTTAAGAATACAGTGTCAGAAGAAGTGACTCTTAAAAGCCAGCATGGGATGAATTACAAGCATGTACGGAATAGCCTTTGTGGAATATTTCGCAATAATTCATATAAAAATCTTTGCCTGTGTTTAAAATACACAGAGTATATCCTTTTATTTACTTGAGTGTTCTGACCTGTAATCACAATCATGATAAAACCCTTCCCTAACAAACGTGGGGGATTTTTGTGAGCGTGGTTTAAGTAGATTCCTGGAGTTTAAAGTCAGAAAGGACAATTGCACTCCTGGACCTTGAGCAGCTGCCTCACACAAAAGGGCTGTTGATCATTTTTTCCCCAAAGCCATCTTTATTTTCCTCAAAAAGACATTACCAACTCGCACTACACATTCGCCCTCAGTGACTTTAACATACCTCTGCTCACAAAGCTGTGCCAGAAGAGGAGGCTGAAGCAGGTGTTCAAACACTAAGCACTGGTCAACTGCCCATAAATTTAATCTGACGCGCTGATCGGCGAACGCTGGGCAAAACAATTGAACCACATCCGTGCACTTTGAAGCTGCTGCTACAACAATCACAGCTGAAAGGGGAGGAAGGGAGGGAGCTTCCCAGCAACAAAAACGCACCCGAGCCCTGCAGCTGAAGCGTGCGTGGCGCAGAGCACCTCGTGGGTGCACGGGGCGCTTTTGGAGGGGGGAGGCTTAGCGCTTGGGATTTGTCATTTCTTTCTCCACTGGCTTTTACTTCTGATCCTGAGTGAGAAGAAAGGGGTCCTTGTTTGATAAGAAAGGATGATAACCTGCACCCAAGCCAATAAAAGGGATTAACCCGAGACTGAAGGCTCAATACTGGGTTCTTGCTGATGCATGGTTCAATTAGACTAAAAGCTGTCCTGCAGCATTAAGGCAAGTTACCTTCATTTTCAGCTTCAGTGAAACAGACCCCAGATGACAGGATAGGCAAACAAGGACTTTTTCACTTTTCACAATTGCTTTCATCCTGCGTTGCCAATATTATTAGACTTTAAAGAAACTGGAAAAATCAGAGGAGTGTTCAAAGTAGGTGGTCTCTGCGTATCCATTACATCCGGGCACATAAGGCTGGGTAACGCACTTTGTAAGCACAGCAATGTGCCTTGCAGTTCATTTCTTCAGTTCATTTTCATTTTCACCTAATAAAATCAATTTTCAAGCCAAAGTGATGGCCTACAGATATTACTTCAGAAGCGCAGGATGTAAACACTTCAGACAGCCGTGCACCTCCAGCAGCACCAGCTCTCAGCGCTCACCGAAGAAGGCAGCCTGCTCCTCCAAGGCAGCCTGCTTTTATCCTGTGCACCTGGGGCAGTCACGAAGCATGTCTGGCTCTTTTCAGCAGCAGGGGTCAAAATGCTTTTTTTTTTTTTTTAAAGAAAAAAAAGTCAGGATCATGACTAACATTCTACATGCACGGAAACAGAGGCACAGAGAGGCGCGGCTTGGTTAAGGTCATCCCTTTGGGATGGTGACACAGGGAACAGCAGGCACAGGTCCAAAGCACTGCTCTGTGGCCTCTCATCCTGCTGTCCAGGTCCAAACACTCAGTGAGACCAAGTCATCGGCTGACTGACATTGGACACTTTCATTTTTGTTTTAGCTGTGGTGTAAACAGAACAAGTGGAAATCAGTCTGAAGCCCTGGAAGCCTGTTTATGGGCAATATGAGCAGCTCTTTCGCTAGTTCCCTTATAAATAAAGCTTGGAGATCATTCCTGGAACTTCACTCCCTCCATATGTGCTACCAAAGAATGTCAACACACTGCAAAACTATTAAAAAAAGTAACATTTTCTCCTGTCATAGAAAAGAGCTAATAGATTGGGGGTTGGGGATTGTTGTTGTTTTTTTAATTACTTTCCCTCTGGCCCACGGTAGTATCATAGAATCATAGACTGGCTTGAGTTGCAAGAGACCTCAAAGACCATCTAGTTCCAGCCCCCTTGCCATCTTCAACATGCAAATGGTCATAGGATGTAATTTTGATCAGCTTCATACACGAAATTAAAACAGATACCTTCTTTTGCCCGAGGACCAGGAAAAACCACTGAGCACAGGGCTGGAGTGGGAAGGGCAGAGAGGGAAGACATGCTCAGGGTGACCTGCTTAACCTGCCACAGCCCAAACAAGCTGGAAATGGACCTTTCATTTTTAAGCAGCAGCAACAAGAAAAAGAAAGCTTGAAAACTAAAATGTTGTGAAAATACTCCAACCACTTGCTCAATGTGAAGATAACCAAAAGACTTTCTCCAAGTATGTCCTTGAGATACTGGCACTGAAGTCACAGCAGGAATGAGGGTAGGGTGACTGAGATACACAGACAGAGGATACATTTTTGGCTATGAATAACTGAAGTCTCCAAAACATGGACCACTGTCCACAGATTGATGGCACTATTGGGTCCCATAATACTGATTTTTCTTCTCACCAGTCTGTGTGCCTAATGCTAAGAGAAAAGAGCTGCAGACTACAGTTTTCATCCTCCGGATTACAGTGGAAGAAAGACCTCTGTGAAGTGCTCTGCTCTTCCCACACTTATTTCAGCTTCATTGGATTCAGTCAGAGCTAATTTTAACTCTAGCCCTGTCACCCTCCTGGATGCAAAGTATTTTACAGAGAAGAAAACACTGCAGTATTCTCCACAACCATTCACAGTCTTGGCGATGTTATTATTCAAGAAATGTTGTCCAGAATTCATAAATCCAGAACAAGTCAGCAGACCCCCATGCACTAACTGGATGGGTAGATGATGACACCAGGATGCTGGAGGAATGGCATGACAGGACTTGTGCAACACAGCTGAACAATCTAAACTGCTAGCACCAGTGTAATACCTGCCCTTGTCATTGCTATAAGATTATACAAATGAAGAGTGACAAGGATTAAATGAATGTAACGGCACTGTAAGAACTAACAGCTGTTGGGAAGGGTCAAGAAAGTACAGATGTAGAGGCAGTCCAGTTGATAACCAAGAGATAAGGTTTGTTCTAAGCATAAATACAGCTGGCTATATTTCAGATCACAAATGTAAATTAGAATGAAGCAAGGAATAATTTCCAACAGGATCTTCCAAAACACTGCTTCTAAAAGATTCATGACTGAACTGTCATGTTCAGCTGTCAATGACTAATTCATGACTAAAAACTACCAGCTGACCTTGGTTAACTGTTAATGACCTTGGTTAACTTTACAAAATCTTGGGGAAAAAAAAATGAGATAAAGAAATCCAAGTGCAGGTGCAACTCAATCTTATGCACACAGCCACAGACTGGGTGTAAAATTTTATCACTTACTCCATTACAACGAAAGGGTTACTGCTTTAAAAATGGTGCTCAAAATTAGACTGAGAAGAGCCAAATGGGTCCAGAAATTTCATCTCACTGGACTGACATGCAGGAGAAAGGTCCCGATGTGCTCAAGCCATCCAGGAGAAGCCAAGCCAGCTGTCTGCCTTTTCATCCTCGTTTGCTGGCCTCCCCCTGCCAGCCCATAACCTGCTTGCTTACACAGGGGACTGCACTGACCAGTCCTGGGAAGCAATGATTGGAGACCTTAGAAACAAACTGCCTGCAGCTGGAGGGCAAAACAAATGCTTTCTACTCACGGTACTAGAAGATGACCGAGTGGCAAATACCCAAGCTATCGATATGGAGAGAAAATGTCAGAAACTTCAGCCATCCTGATAGCCCAGGGCAGCCTTGTTTGCTTGGATTTCCTTGGTGTAAATAAAACCCAGCAAACAACAGCTCAACGACTATCCAAGTGAGACTGCCAAAAGAAACAATTTTTTTTACCTAGATCATTCCAGAAATTCCATTTTCCCTGGCCTGCAAGTGGAACAAACATCTTATTTGCTGCAGCATCCCTACTGCTCCAGGCAGGGCCCAGGCCTTCCATATTAATCAACGGTCACCTCGCACTGGGCAAAGGTTGCTGTCTGCTGTGTGTGGGAAACAGGAAAGGCAGCTGAAAAGCTTAAATTCAAGTTGTTGGACTGCTTGTTTCGTTGAAGTAGACCTGTCTGCGAGAAAAAGAATTTATGAAATGTTGATTCTTTTTTTTTTTCTAGCTGTTAAAACAGATTGAACTGTGAAAATTTGCTGGAGCAAGATTGTTTTTACAGCCAACCATGTAAACATGCCGAGATCCTATCAGTACAGCTGAACTTTCACCTGGGCAGCAGTCAGCCCGCAGAGCTCCCTGCACCCAGAGCTGACCCCGACCGTAACTCCCGCTGTTTTGGTAACTTTGACTTTCTCTTGCCAAAGCCTTACAACAGATCTCAGCTCGACGTGGCTTGATTCCACACCTGTGCCACCAGCAGCAGGAGCACACTCAGCTGCGAGCCACCAAGCAGCGCAGCAGGGCTAGGCCAGCCCCAGCTATGGGGCAGGCGGCAGCGCAGCTCCTGCCGGCCATCAGCTGGGCTGCTTGCTGCCAAGGAGCAATCTGTAGACAGGCCCATCTCATTTTAATACTTCCTTTGTGCTCTGGTTGAACTACAGTTTTCACTAAACATGTAAATTACTTCATACAATGTAGCCTTTGATGATGATTTTGAATGACTGATCATGAATGATTCCCCATGAATCACCACTAACAATCTGTTTAACAACATTTTGCTAGCTAAACTTCAATACAAAACCAACTTTTGCACAGTGCCCGAGAAATCAGTTTTACCGTCACTCTAAATTGGGATTAAATTGATGCTTTTCACATAACAGACCTAAGGAGTAATCTTTCAGCCAGGCAAAGTAGGTAAAAGAGACAGTGGAGGGTGCTACAATAACGACATACGCTACAGGAACACTGCAATGCATTTCTGAGCTATTCACTGTACAGAAGCACAGGCCCTGAACTCAGATGGTTCAGCCTGATTGCTGCAACAACCAAATGAAACTGGGAACAAAACAAAACTGCAACTTAAATGGCCATCTAACAGCTGCAAGCCCCAAGCGGTAGTGAACAGAATCTACTCTTACTTTTTGATTTGACAATCTGTAACTATGGCCACAGCAATGTGTTCCAATTGTATTTTAGTGGCAGGGACACAAATACTGTGACCTTCACATTCACAGCTTTTTTACCTGATCATACACCCTAAGGCAAAGGTGCAGAGGGGTAAGAGCAACGATGCTACAAACGCATGATCTTGGCTCTCTGCAGACACACACCAACCACACCAGCTGTTTGCTCTGTCTCTGTTATTTCCCCAGGAGCTTTAAATTCTTGTCAAGAATGACACTTCTTTCTCCAGTAAAACAGCTGGATTAACGTGACCTCTTTATCAAGTTTCCCCAGTTTCAGAGTCTGGCCTTGAGTCCTGTTTTTGAACAGATCCTGTCCAGTGCTAACTTGTATTGCAGTTACATCTAAACAGGACTAAGACTAATTTCCAGACTACAATTAATTTATTTCTTTAATCTCATTTTGGCTTTAAATCAACACTAGCTGATGCCTTAGCAGTGTTACTGCTTTGCCCTCTGTCACGCAGTCTAACTCATCAACACACTAAACTGCTCCTGAATGAAATCACGCACGTTGAAACTACTGTACTGAAGTGCAAACACTACAGTGACCTTCAATATGAGAGTCTGAGCTGACCTCTCCATTTCTTCATGTTGTCAAACATTCAGAAGCTACAGAACTAATAGGCATGCTAATGCCCCAGGAAGAAAGTGAGAACTTCAAACTCTTCTTAATGGAGTTAAAACATTCTTTTTTTAAAAAAAAAAAAAAAACAAAAAAAAAGTCTCTGAGAATGTGGCCTTTCACTAACATAAACAGTTTCAAAGAATGGTTGTGGCACAGAAGCAGTGGCTGGAAAATTTAAGTAAGAACTGTTGTCACAGTGGATTTCCCATAGGGATTATTTTAATCTAGGGAAGCCATTAAAGACATTGGTTTGACTGGGGGATCTCAACTTTTTTTTTCCCTTCTCCCCTCCCCAGACACATACATCAAACTCTCTCGGGCTGTCATGTTATCTCCAGTGCTTGCTGAAAAATCTGTGGCAGTATTAAAAAGAAAACATTTGATGGTCTTGTGAACTGCTAAGAGTTATCAGTATTAAGGCGTTAATAATGCCATAATCTGAGGCCGATAATTACTCCCCTCAGTAATACCATTTAGCTGCTTAGCACATGGCAGCTATGAAGCATACCAGATTCCTAGCAGAGGTCTTGGAGGAAATTGTCCTAAGAGAAATATATATATACACACAAAAAAAAAAAAAAAATTTAAAAACAAAAGCATGCAGGGTTCTTGAAATACAAGGAAAGGAAGGTGCTATGTACTTAAACTTTAAAGGAACAGATCTGCTGAAAGCCATATAGTTTAAAAAAAAAAATAAAAAACAAAACAAAAAAAAATAAAAAGAAGGTCAGTCCACTGACTCTGTGGGTCTTGCCTCTCTCAGTAGCTTACACTTGTAGATTCTTTAAGAGCTCTCTTTAAAATCACTTAACTTTTATTGTCACAAGATTTCAGATGAGAATTTTTCCTTATATCATACACAAGGAGTTAGTCAGTTAATGTGGGAACTCCTTCCCAAATGGATTTGACCAAAGGGTTTAACCAAAACCCACCAAAACTGACAGGGAACTTTCCTTCATCCAGCTGGTGTTCACCAGACCACTTTAAGGGAGGTACGTATTAATTTGAACTGGAGTAGCCAGCGCCAGTGAAGCCATCATGTTTACCTTGCTTCTAGCGAGTGAAATGAAGCCGACCCTAGCCACCCTGCAAATGAGGGA
The DNA here is from genome assembly GCA_013399715.1 of Alectura lathami. NCBI lineage: Eukaryota > Metazoa > Chordata > Aves > Galliformes > Megapodiidae > Alectura > Alectura lathami. The sequence continues at coordinate 802,697 of VXAV01000058.1, forward strand.
GAAAACAAAGGATGTGAACACAGTCAAAGGCTCACTCAGCTAACTCCGTTAGGAGCAGCAGCTGAGGGGGGCTGGAGAAGAGAATTATTTCCTGCTGGTGCCAGGGTGGGCACTTCAGCGTGCATTCAAGCCATTCAGTTGTTGTGCTTCTGCACATGATATAGATGAAAATGCAAAAGTTGTCATTTAATCTAGTTGACAAAAAAAAGTCCAGAAGTGCAAAAATTCCAAAAATGAACTTTCCAGCCACATTATACATCCTGTATATTGTAAAGCATAGATTAAATAATAAACAGTAACACATTACATTTAACAAGCAAAACTGGACTGGAAAATGCCTTCTAGTCTCAGGATGTGAATGTGGCTGGGCTGGTGATACAAATGTATTTTTGGACTCTCTTTGCTCTGCAAAGATTCCTGACTTTGGATTCCTGACTTTTCATACTGTTCTACCGCTGATTTTTGCAGTTATTTAAAGCATAGGAGGATTTCTCAGAACTGTGGAATCTCAATGACTTCCTTCATTCATTATAAAAGTTTTAGGAATCAGTACCTAATGCAGCTTTGACACAAAGTATCTTTAATTCTAGCAGCCTTCACCTGGGCATCATTAACAGACCAAGGCTTCTTTCTTGCATTTTGTTGCCAAGTTCCTCTAGATATCAGCAGAAATTCAGCTCCACTGACAGAAAAGCACTTACAGACTAATGGAGAATGAGACAGCAGAAGGCATAGGCAGTGAATCTACATCGTCACAGATCTGTTCTGCAACGCAGACAAGACTTTTCAGCCTTACCAACAGCCACAGAAGTCCACAGGAGCCACTGCAGCAGCACTTGCTGTGCTTCTGGTATTACTGGTGTCTACGGGCTTTCACAGACCAGCTCAAGTGGAGCTCAGCTGAAGCCATTTAAGATATTACTGAAACTAAAAACAAACTGTTTGATGGCATGCTTAAAGACTAAAGGACAAATGTAGATCATAACACTTTCCCATAGAAAGACTTGCTGAGACCTTTTTTGGTTTATTTTACTTCCCCATCACATTTATGATTAATGATTCACAACTCTGACTCAGAGGTTTAAAGCTGATCAATGTGGCTCAATTTTCAGCCAGGACAAAATAATATTTCAGGCCAAGCCTTCAGCACCTGAGAGACACGGACCCTCACAGGAACTACAGCAGGGGCTTCCCGTCCTCGTACAGGGAGCACGCCTCACCACACACCTCCAGCGTTACACCATGGTCTTCTGTAGGACTTAGTTGCATTGGTGCTCAACTGCAGCAAGTTACTAGGCTCCTGAGCCAACTTGGGGCAAAAAATAAAGATCAAAGTGACCCCACGTTTCATGAAAAAAAGAAACGCTCCTGCTTAGCTCTATTAAAACTGCCTTTCATTCTCAAGAGCAGCAGGTTAGCAGGTGTCTCAGTCCTATGAGGTTCTATGATAATTAGGAGATTAAATGTCAAAGTTGCTTTTGAGAGATGGGTCTGAATCGTTAGATAATTCCAAGAAGGTTGTCCTTCATCATTAAAGCTTCTGTGGCCACACAGTCACCACAATTTTTGCAGTTCCATAACCAGGATGTCCTGCAAACATAAATTATGCTTCTCTCTTGCCTTACTCAGGGCTGCAAAACTGATTTGAAATTTGTCTTCAGAGACTTTTCAGAATGCAAGAGTTTCATTAAAACATGAGGAGGAAAATGTACTTTATTCACGCTCTCATAATTCAAAATCCTCTCAAACACTCCAAAAAATTCACCTCAGGGCTAACAACAAACACGGAAAATTTCAGAGCAAAAAGAGTTCAAGAAAGTTATTAGTCAAAGTTATTAGCCAAGAGTGAGGATTAGACCTCTGCCTTAACAACTGCATTTGCTATTGCAACAACTATAATAGTTTTTACACAGGGGCTATACAGCAAATTAATTTTCCTAAGGCATTACAGTCAATCTTAGCAACACTGTGTTTGTGTGCACTGACTCGCACATTGCCACCTCATCCCCAGCTAACACAGCACTGTTTTGGCACACAACATGAATAAATGACTCTTATATGGGCTGCTATTCATGGGGCTTAGCTCTTTGTTCTCCTTCCCAGACATGTGTGAAATAAATAATCTAGCTCTAAGGCAGTTTACAGAAGCTTTTCTGTTTCTAATAGGCATTATCTGTTTTGCAGCACAACCACAATAACGCAGCACTGATGCATACCAACAATGTGGTGAATGGTGGCAATGCTGCTTGGAAGAAGACCTCAATTCAAGAGCAAACAGCAGCCTCGTCCATGGATGCCCCTGAAAAGAGTCCCTGTATGGCAGAGCAGTCTGCAACTGCTCCTTCAGAGGAAGGTGCAATGGGTGCAGAAGTTTGGGTGTTACGTGGAGGCTCAGAAGAGCTGGTTTCAGTTCCCTACCCTACCACACTCCTGCGTGGCTAAGCCACATCCGCACAACTGCTCCAAAAGAGTTTAGGTACCCATGAACAAATGGGGATCTTGCCCTGAAAGGTTTGGGAAAATAAATACATTGACAATCGTGAGCTCCTATGAATTCTCACATAAATAACCCATCACAGAAAATTTTGCCCCGTTCTCATTACTCAGACATCGAGTTCATGCCCCGCAGCATGAGGATTTCCCTATCTTCCAAAACTTTGGTTTCTTTTCCTCTTAAAGGAAAAAAGGGTTTAAAGGGTTTCTTTTCCTCTTAACACTACCACCAGTGATTCAAAAAGTATCAGATACAAAATCCTGTAATAAATAATGAAAATTTCTTCAGGAACACACCAAGTTTGGGATTATTTTCATCTCAAACCTCACTTGGCTGAACTTATGCTGTAGAAAATGAAGGAAAAGATTCACGAGCCCCCGTGAGCTCAGAGCACCTCACCGATAACGTCAGCATCTCCAAAGTTACACACTTGGGCCATAAAAGGCATGCTTCTCTCCATGGACATTACTTAATTGTAACATCTATTTGTTTTGTGTTTCTGTCTGTTTTCTTGTATTGCTGTAAGAGTGTAAATCCTACTTGAAAAATCCCCTTTTACAAGTTAAAAATCTCCAAAGACTTATAAGCTGATGTGAAAGATTGACTTAATTGAGCAGTATATTTTTGATTTACTAAAGAAGCCTTAATCCTTTGATTAAACTGATATATAGTTTTTAGAGAGATTAGCAAATCTAAAATGCATTAAATTCCAGGGCAATAAAACCATTCTGACGGTATTGACCACATACATAAATGTAAAACTATGCAAAACACTGTTAGCGTTGCCAATTAGCATGAGCTCTGGTGATTTTCGGTTTCTTTGTTAAATTCATGATACTGCATTTATTTTACTGTAGATGTGATAATCGTATGTTACAGTGTAAGTACTTAGAGCAGTGATCATTAACCTACTGATGTTACCAGAGATCTACTGTGCTAGGTATTTACCAACAACTTCATTCTGGATGGAATGAACCCAGAGCGGATTTTTGTGCTCTTTTTTTTTTTCCTCTCCACTCTTTTTAGCAGGTCTGCATTAAGTGCTTCAGTGCAGAGTTCAGGAAAGCAGCTCTGAAACCAACCTGCAGCTGATGGCAAATGTCTCAGGTGTCGGACCAATGCATCCAACAGAAACGTACTTCTGCCAGTCTCTGCAGCTGAAAGCAGCACTTGTTCCTACGGCAGTTTCACACACCTTCACTTTTTCTGGCACCTTCCTGAACGGGGTGCCATCCCAAAGGGACACTCTAACTAACCAGCATGAAATAAGCTGTCTTCAGTGCTTTTAGTTCCATTGCTCTATGCAATGCTGCCACCTGCACAGGAAGGATCATGACAAGCTCTGGGTGACAGAGACACCCTTGCACTTGGGCGTCTTATTTGGCAGCTTCATAAGAATTCTGCATCTTGCCTTCTATGCCTGATTATCTATTTTTTCATTACCACACAACCACTGAATGACACAATAATTTAGGTCAGATGGGAACATCTGCTCCAGCTCAAGCCAGGTCACGTTGCTCAGGGCCATGAAAAGGAAACCTCTGTGTAAACCCCAAAAGAAAGGTCCTTCCCTTACCTGAACTAGGCTGTGGTGCACAAGGTCTGAGTATGTGATCTGGCACTACCGAACCACACAGGACAGCAATTCTAATTACAAGCTGAGACAACAAGGGGACAGAAGTGGAAGCAAGGCCCATGAAAACCAGAGGGCTGCCACCCTTCCAGAAGTCAAAAAAGTCTGGGGAACTTGTGCTTTAGTTCACAGCTGGTACCACTGGGGCATTTGGGGGTTTTCTTAAGGCTCAATATGAAATACAGCAGAGAGGACCAGCAGACCTGTGAGGAGACCCGGGCAGTTCTGGCGATGTTGCTGGAGGACGCTGTGTGCTTGAACACAAGCCTGGGTGCCAGGTTCCTGCTCCCTGACAGCCTTCCCATGCACCTCGGGGTGAACAGCCCCGCAGCTCGCTCCCACTGACACACAAGCAGCAGTGCGAGGGTAAGCGTACTGATGATTACAAGGCTGCTTGGATCCTGTGGTAATGGAAGCCACACAAATACCTAAGATAGATGCTGTCCAAGAGCCAGATAACGTTTACATCTACAATCACTCCCCAAAACGCCAAATAACTGACCCCAGGGTCATTTTTGAAAGACACGTTTTCCCATCTGGAGCTATCTGCCGACTGATTTAGTTAGCATTCTCTGCCGTGACAATGTCTAGGATGACAAGGTGACGTGAGGATTAAAAACCCATTCACCAAGGTTGCCAGATCAAAACCAGATATAAGGTAGTCACCTCATAACACGCTGATGATCTCTGTGTCGTCCCTAAGGTAGAATGCACCACCTCCACCCTCACCACTATTACATGCTGGCTTCCAGGGAAAAGAAATAAGAAACTCCCTCCTGCCACAAGACACAAAGTTTCCAAGGTCTACTTCATCTCCTGGCAGACCTTCACCAGGAGGCCCCGAGAGGACAGGACACCTCATTTCTGAAGGGAAAGCTGTTACGAAGGTAAAGCACTGGTCCAATGCTCCTCCTACACCTACTGCATGACCTTGGGACTTCCGAGCCTTTTCTTCCTCCCCTGCCCTTTGGTCACTTAGTACCTTCAAAGTAGAAATCACCTCTTACTTCTTCCCCTACCAGCCCCAGCACAACGAATTCCTAGTACCACTGAAAGCCTCTCTATTGCAATAGAATGGAAATAAAACCCAGCACTTCTTCTGGACCTCTGTAAGCCGAATCAAGCAATCACACAGCCCTAGCACCAATGCACAAGAAAGGGCAGCAAGGGACTGATTCTGATTTGTCTTTGAGCTTCCTGTAGTCTTCTACTACCCAATCTCATTTATTTTTTAATCTTTTTGCCAAAACCCACACTAGACTACACAAGAACCAGAAAAGGGACACCTAAGCAGAGCAAACGAATAAACTAAAAATACTCTTACCAAACTTGCACAAGAGTAAATAGGTGGAAAATAAGCCCAGCACTCTTGAAGCCAGAGCAAAGCAGCATATATGGACGGGTCACAGGGATAGCTGCAGTAATTACATTTTACATTGCTTTAGGTTTCATTTATGCTGTCAAAACTGTTTTGTCACACTGGATTCTTTTTAAATGCATTTCAGATTTTGCTAATCTCTAGAAAATCTATATATCAGTCTAATCAGAGGATCGGGGGGCTCCTTGCTGTATCAAAAATATACTGCTCCATTAAGTCAATCTTTCATGCTGGCTTACAAGTCTTTGGAGATTTCCAATTTGTCAAAGGAAGGACTTTTTTTTTTTCCCCTGTCCATGTAGTTGTTAAGCTTTTCTAACAATGAGCCTTAAAACAATAAGAAAGAGTAGACTTAAAAAAAAAAGTCATGGCCGTTAAAAAGACCGCATTGACCACAACTTAGCACATGAGCACCTGAAATCCCAAATAGCTTCACTAAGAAAAGAAGATGAAAAGGATCATTGTGGACAAACTCTTGGTTCCTCCTCTTACACTGCATCAGTCAGACTTTTTATCTTTATTTTTACATTCTCCTTGGCATATTCTTACCTGCATTATCATATATCACAGAATTCAAGTCAGTTTCCAAACCCAACAGCCTCATGCCTCCTTATTACAGCTCCACAGGAGCACCTTCATGCCTCCTTGCACAGTGCTTCTCAAGCATGGAGGGGATTAATCGTAAACAAGACAAATCCATTCTCCTATCAGCTTTCAAATCCCTCCCTTCAAGCTCTCTTCTGCTCCAGTGCCTATAGAAACACTTGACTTCAGCTAGGTAGCTCGTGGCCCCAGGCTGTAGGAGGGAGCACTTGGCAGACCTGTAGAAAAGGGACCTGTGTTTGGCAAACAGCAGAAGATGGTGATCACCACCTCCTCTTCAGTGCCCACCACCGCCGCTCCTAATGGTTGCTTCCACAGTGGTGGAGCTGCTGATGCTCACATCAGCACTTCTTAGGCTACTACATTCAACATAAACCAGGTTAGTAGAGACAAACTAAATTGTCTTATGTGGATCCAAACAGCTTAGGCGTTGCTCATACGAGTAGCTGTCTTCCTCTCCTTGGGATTAGTAGCTCCAGCAGAGAGGCAAGGACCAGACGCAGTGACAGGCTGTGGGCAGTGACTTCTACTACAGCAAGGCTGAACAAAGGAGAAAGCATCCACACACAGCTGTGAGCAGTCTGTAGGCCAGGCAGCAAATACAAACTGCAGGAGAAACAAAGGTGGGAGCGAGTGTCACTGTCCAATAAAGCCCCCAACCTACAAGCAGATATAGCAGTGTTCAAACAGAGGAACACACACTGATTTTTCTTGCCACTTTTTATGGCTTACCGTCTTATGTGGAAGAGTCAGAAACAGTTCTGGATTTTCCTGCTCTAAACACTATTGGAAAGAACTAGCATCATTCCTCTTCTAGGGAAAGCTGCAAGGACAGGAGGACAATATGTAGAAGAGTGGAAACAGAGAGGAGTAGAAAAGGGGCTAAAACGATTTTCCATTGAGTTATATTATTACTGGAGACATATTTATGCTTACACTGCTGATACTTTTTCAAGATATTTCCAACTTTTCACCATAATTTTACTATATTCATTTTTAAGCATGACCCTGCACAGCAATCTGAACAATTTACAGTCCCATTATTTTATGACAGTTCCTTCTGCTCCTAGAATAAGACCTGTCTGTCACACGTACTTCTTGTTACACAAGTAGACCAGCCTCTCATGCTATGTGTTTGCAAAGCACCAAGAAAAATTTAGGCCTGGTCTAGGACTGTCTAATCATTCTTTTTCCTGTGGTCAGATTGGATAATACAACATTTAAACATCATACTCAGGCACAAACTGCCCGCTGATTCACCTCAAATTTACCTCTTGCACCTAACATCCCCGAGAGTTATTGAAAGCAAGCGTAAATTCATTAGTACCAGTTGTAGGTGCTCTCACTGTAAGGTCAGTATACAAGAACAGACTCAGGATCTCAGCTATACCCTTTGGTAAATCCCAGCCCTGTGCTTGAGAATTCCAGCCCCACATTCTTCCAAACAGGATTTCAAGTACAAAGCACTTCAGAAATCAGTGCTGGTCAAGAATGACGAATGCCCCATGAAATCAACAGCAAATTCCCCCAGCATTGTTATCAGTTCTGGTTCTCAAAGCGCAAACAACAGAAAACCAGGAGAGGCTGTAGAGCTAAAAGGACAGTCATGAAAAACCCACAGCCACAACAGGTGAAATACCAGCTTCTCAGACAATTATTGCTAACCAAAATCCACTGAAAGCAAAATGATTAAAGTCCACCTGGTGGATTTACAGGGCTTTGTGCTGATATGAGACTATTTAGTTACGAGAGGCAGCCTTTTGACATGATTCAGTTGACTGCCCGTGGCATTTGACACACACCTAAGGAGACTAAGTGGTTACTGCTATTAGCTAAGACTTGAAAAAAGACACTTGTCACATTAGGTCAGCTATCTCTTAACTTCATCCTGTGAAATGTCACCAGTACCCCCAGGCTTCTCATTTCTTATCAGTCTTTCAGATATATGTAGTTATTATTTTAAAGCAGCATGAAATGGGGAGAGAAACAAAGAGAGAAGAGCACAAGTCCTTTATTTTCTCTCCCATAAATGAACTTTTAAATCAGTTTCTGAACTTCTAGGAATCAGACCACGTTAGATTTGTGCACCATACTTTTATAGGGAACTTCTGCCCATGAGTTTCTCTCTGGCAGCAAACTGCCTGTTCAGCCTCTTTGCAGACATGCAGCTGAAGGTTCCTGCTGTGGTGGGGTTGGCACTGAGACCAAGGGGTCAAGGTGCAAAATCCTAAGCCAATGCCAGAGAGCTTACACAAGCGTTGGCCCTTCTTCCCCTTGGCAGCACAAGGACATTTGTCAGGCCCCAGCGGTGAGCCGGGGGTAAAGCGTTAGCGGGCTGGTGCTGTGCTTCACACGCCTATGAACTCATGAACTGAGAAACCCCAAGAGCTGGGCTGAGTACACCCTCACCTGCTCCAATTTCTTGGTGTATGACCAGCTTCCTTTACCTGCACCAAGTGAGTACATCATATGCCTCATTTTAAGCAACCATTAACTTGCTTTGCTAACTCAGGGACAAAGTGTCCAGCCCCTCACAAGAGGATTACATCCCACGTGCTTAGCCCTCACCTATTACAATTACCCAACAGTTCATTGTTAAGACATTGCTATCCTGCTCATAGACATGGCTACACTCATGGAGCCATGAACACTCCAGGAGTAGCATATTACTTTAAGATGTTTCAAAATCAAGCTTTTCTGCCTCATTTAATGTCTAGAAAATCCAAAGCTTTGAATTCCTGCTTTGCCACAAACAGGCTGACCCTCTAAATTGCAATGGGAGGAGGATGGAAGTGTGGAAAAATAGAAAGAAATACAGAAAAGGGAAATGTAGATGAAAGTTTCTTATAATATCTTGGTTGGACAATCTAGTGTTTGACAGCTTGAATTTAAGCGAACATTAACAGGATTGATAAGTCAGGGTCTTGCTGACCTTGGTAATATTCCAGAAGTAATATTTTCACTAAGGTGAACTATTTCTGGACATTTCTCCAACACATTGAACAGAAACACTTTTTTTTTTCCTGACACTGGAGTAAGCACAGCTCCTTGTTTCTGTTCTGTTAAATGTGAACAATATATTTGTCTTGCAGCCAAGGTCATCTAAATTCTTGCCCCTTGGCAGAGACTCACCACCCTTTTCCTGTTCAATGCTTTAATAGATGGGCCTAGCTTCCTCCTCCTTAAACAGGTTATGTCCACCCCACAAACCTCAACCACTGAAGCCAGGCTTCTCCAAGGTGAGGTCCTGCCAGCAGGAGCCACTGACTTCCTAACACACTTCACTTCTTTCCCTTTAGCTTGTTGTGTCCATATGCTGCTTTCCTCAAGCGGCACAAGCCACAGCGTTCATCAGCACTCCTGTCCAGGTAAAGCCCTCCAAATACAAATAACTTATCTTGAGCTGTGAATGAGTTCCTCAGGCTGGGCTGTGAAAGGGATGGAGTTCAAACCAAGATTTCCTGAAACACAGAGCATCTATTTTGTTCCTGAATGTTCTAATGAATAAATGAATGTTATTCCTCATCAGCATGACTGGCACTGGCACCCAAAAGCACATAGTACTGAGACCCTGAGGAACAGAAATGCCTTTTCCTTTCCTTTCTCAAGTGCTGAGGGCACAGTGTACCTGCCTGACCATACTCCACTGACTGACAAATGAACACAACACCCAGAAAACCCCTCTGAAGGCAGCTTTCCCCTGGTGTGAATCGGAACAGCTCTGCAGTCCGGAGTGACAATGATTTATAGCAATTGAGAAATAGCAAATGTAAGCAGTTAAACTCATTTAATAACCGCAAAAAACCACTGTATGCAATCACCTCAAACAATCTGTAACAACAAAGCCTGTATGCTCAAGAAAATTGCTGATGATACCGCAGATGTATACATTTATACAGGCTAATTAAAAGAGCACTACTGAAGCGGTACCGAACATCTTTCATTGCTGGCAATACTTTGAATGGCCTATATCCTATGGATGCATCTCTATCATAATCATACTCAACTTTTCTCCTCTTCAAAGTGTCTCATAATTGTTTACCAATTAATCTTTAAGCTCCTGTATCACACAGCACATTAGCCTTCCACATTCCCTGACTACACAGTTCTGGGGAAGAAAAAGAGGAGAAAATGATGTACTAAAGAAATTACTACATCTGTCAAAAGATTCAGTACTTAGCATTTGTTTTTACTAACATCTGTAGAGTCTCGAGAGTTAACAGGGATCTGTGTCCATTCTGTTCATAGAACTAAAAATCCTGACTTAGAGCCAAGTCCCAGCTAGCACTTCAATATACCTAGAGTGATGGCCTGTGTCTACCTTACTGGATTCCACTTGGGCAAAATACTTCAGGCTCAAGCTTCACCCTACTCAAAATAACACACGCTTAAGTTTTCTCTTGAGCAGTCTTAAAACTCTTCTTGCTCTCAGTAGGCAACTCTGTTCTAATGTTACCTGGCACATCCTTGCTTAGAACAAGCCTCAGACAGCTGCAACTGCTTATTATTTTCAAGTTTTATGTTGATCTCAGGCTGATTTTTTCACAGAGCTGTCAGTAAGTCACCTGTAAATAAGGACAGAGAACGAAGCAACTTTGCTGCCAGGTCAAAGCACTCTACCACGCTCACAGTCAGAAATAAATTGAAACAGTGCAAAGGAAGCAATATTCTTTCTAAGGAAATTTGAATATGGCCGAGTTATAAAATAAGACAATTGCCAGAGTTTGAAATTAAATCTTCAAGTATCTATGTCACCTCCAACGTACACCCCATCTAAAGTCAACATTTGAGATGGAAATATCAAACAACTGAAGTTGGGAAATGCTGGAATTCAGGTTGTTTGGGCAAGTTCAGTTCAGCTGCATTGTCTGTTTTCACTAGGATGCATTTTATGACAAGGCTACACACTTTTTTCCCCCACACAAGGCTGTTGCACCAGGTATAGGCAAAATGAAGATGCATTTCTTTCTCCCTCATTCTGACCTTAGATACAACTGAGTTCTTTCTTTTATACAAAGCTCTAAATACACATTAGGAGGAAGAAACCATAAGCTCTTCCCTCTTTTGCAAGCCATGCACAGCCTGAACCACAGCTGGCTGTTTCATGTTGCTCGAGTGAACAGCACCACATCTTGCTCATCTGCCCAAACTTCTGTAAACACTCCCACTTTTCAAAAACACCGAGCATGCACCCAGCTCCAAAGGAGCAAGAATTCCTTGTCTTCAGTGGAGAGAGAAGGCAAAGGAACGGAAATCACACACAGCCTGAATTAACTCTGTGCATTGGAGGAGATACCCTACACAAAGTCAGCCTATTATCCCATGATTAAAAGAGTGGGGCTTTAGAAGACAAAAAAAAATGATCAGTTCTGAAGAGAATTTTCCTCCTATGAATAGGACTTTTCAACACATGCAGCTGCTTGGGCAGGTACGTGTCTTCATGCATGCACGTATCAAGGAGGAGAGAAAGATTTCAGTAACCCAATTGCAGCTTTTGGACTATACTGCGTTCATGCACTGCTAAGGCTGATGATGTGCCAGTACGAACCGGCTCATCAGATGGGCACAAGCTCGCTCTGTTCTTTCCTATGAAGGTGGCAGATAAAAGACAAGGCATTCAAGTAGCTGACAGGGTAACCTGTAAGTGCCTGTCCCGAGCAATCTACTTGTCAGCTTTCCTGGCTAAGAGAGGAGACGTGTGCCATAGCTGTCAGCTTTGTGTCATCTTGCCTCTCTGCCTTTCATCGTCCTTCGCCCCATGAATGGAGGTTTTATTTGACTTTCTTTTTTTTGGCCCAGCTCGCAGGAGGAGCTCCTTTGTCCCACTGCCCTAATACATCTTGTGAGTGTGCAAATCTGGCTGGTTCCAGGACTGGCTAAATGAAAACCAGGACAGAAGACACAAGGAAGCCATCATCGTTCAGCAGGCACACTGAGGCCTGGAGGTGTAAATTCACACATACTCTCGAGGTGAGCTAATGCACAGGCTGCCCTTTGGGGCACTGCAACACACTGGCCACTACATACAAAGCACAAAGAGGACAGGTCTCTCCTGCTGGGTGCTTCCAGCAAGCACTTCATCACAGCAAAAGTAAATCCTTGAGAAAACAAGGAGTATCAAAGCTGCTTTTCTTTACCAGTGACACCAATAATAGGAAAATAGGATAGCTATGGATGGAAGACATGAGGAGAAGCAGAAGGAGCATCATCAGAAGTACGATTCAGGAAGCAAGGCACACAAGGAAGTGCAAGCAACAGCAACTGGAACCACATCCTCCACAAGAGGCTACGGTACCACAAGCAGATGGAGTTTATAGTTTCAAACAGATACTAATGAAGTGTTTCCACTTAGAAATATCAACAATACTCCACTCTGATCAGGAATACTTCAGTGTTCCTTGATCCAAGTTTTCTTCCCCTGAACTTTTTATTCTCGTCTTTTTATGTATGCAAAACACCAGATTTAAAGGTATATAAACTTTGACTCTTCACTCTGATTCAGAATGAAAAAGATCCAGGTGTGAAAGCAGCCCTCCTTTCAGCATGAGGGTAGACACAATGAGATACAGAGGCACTTCCAGCCTATGTATCTATGATTCCGTGCAGGTAAGTGGCAAAGTAAATACTGAAATGTCCCAAATGGCAATTCCAATTTCTGCTCATTTTTCCCTGCTGGCTTCTGGGAGGCAGCAGATACAAAGAACATTAAGCTCTCCTCTCCTTTTCAGATATCCACTCGCAAACTGACATTTGTTTCAGTGTTTAAGTATTAAGCAAGGAAAGCAGAACAGGCTCAGACCTCAAGCGTGGACAAACCACAAGAACAGAAAAAGAACAAGTGAAGGAGAGAAAGAATTCACAATGCAAAGGCAAGCGTTCAGCTGGCAAATAGCTCTCAGTTTTCAGGAGCTAGCTGTCAAAAATGCAAGTTCCTGCATGCTGAGCTCTGGGCTTTTCTAAAGCACCCATTACAGAGATGAATTCTCAGATAACTTAACATGACATTTGCTAGGTTGATACTGGTCATTCTGCTTGGGTGTTCCAGCCCTCCTCTCTCCCTTATGCCTGCATGTGCTGCGGCTCTCTGAGGGTAAACTCTGCTGTTTTTCACTGTGATTTGCACAGCAGAGCATCGCCTCTGGTACCTGCTGAATACAACTTTAACCATCACTGCCATCACCATTGGTGCAGATCCAAAATCTGGATCACCTCTAATGCCAATAGTGATTTTTATAGCTTTATTTTGTTTCAGTTAAAAACAGCAGGCACAAGCTATTTCCAGTAGTTATACGATTTATAACATTCTTCAGGAGGCTGTTTAGGAAGTCTAAATTCTGGATCAAAATCTTCAAGAGCTCAAATTTACAAGGCTTGCAAAAAATAGAATGATCTGTGGAGCACAAGTATCTGTATAAATCAATTTTCTTTACAGACTTTTATATTCCATGTACTCTGTTTCCACAGACCCAAACTTTAAGAAGAGAGCTGTTGAGCTAAAGGCGATTGCAATAGTTTAAACACACTAAGAGCATGTTACTTGCTTTTTGTTTTCCAACAGCTGCTATTAGGAAAGAAAAATGAATTCTCGAAGCAATGGTTATCTGAGATTTGAAATCTTACTTTCACAAGTAACAAATATGAATAAAGCTTATGGAGAGACAGCAATCTTTAAGCTGGGGAAAAAAAAAAAAAAAAAGGAGAATAAGAAGATCATTTTGCCCATCTCAGGTATAATTATGATTCCCACCTGCAAAACATACACTACTCAATCACCTCATAAGCTTATCTGGTCAAGGAAGTTAGGCGTAAAGTCTGACCAACAGATCTGAAAGGCATTTGAAAGGTATTTTAGTCACTGAAATGCTCTTTGGAACTGACTTTCAAAGATTCATCCAGTGCCCTAGAGGAAGTATGCTATCATGTTGGTAAGGAAGCTCCAGAATATTAACATCTTCTCAACTACCTATATTTCTAGAGGTAAAATGCTTGTGGGGAAAAAAAAAAAAAAAAAAAAAACCAACTTAAAAATAACTTCACAGAACTTCTGCAGAGAGCATCATTTTGGCTCTGGCTGGAAAGAAGATTTCTGAGTGAAAAGCATGTTAAGATCAAGAGTTTGTACTTTTTGTTTTGATAACATAAAATATTGCTTTACATAAATTGTAGGTTATTGCTTTATTTAGCAGAGTAAGAGATCATACACAATCAGGAGAAAGAGAAACTTTGAAATGTTACAGCATAAATGATTTTTACAGATGTGTTCACTGTTTTAAACAAAGGTTATAGTTGGACCACTGCTGGTAAGTGTAAAACATTCTCCAAGATAATATAATCCTACTTAATACATCATTATTTGGCAAGATAACAAACAAATGCAGCGGTTTTATCACAGCACTTGCATTTGATCAGGAGCACAACAATCTAATTCAAATCAACACCATAATTAGAGAGTAATTGCTGTATAATCACACAGAGAGAATCACCCTGGGTGTTTCTAACCAAATCACTTGGTGTCAAGCTCAATTCTACTCTGTTTGGAGGCTTTACTCATTAGCTGACAGTCTTGAGGCTTCCTGAACCCCCTTCCCAATTCATTCCTTAAAGGAAGAGCGGATATGCAGAAACCCAGTGTCTGACAGCTGCTGACCCATGAACTGGCGTTGGTGCAGGGCAGGACAGCCCGCAGCACACGGCCACACTCTGTGACGGTACCAGAAGTGCAAGCATGCCAACTTAGTGCCATTCCCTGTCGATGCATCTCAACCCTACACCACAGATTTAGAGACCACGCAGCACCACGCTGTGAAGCAGAAGGTAGAGGCTACTGACAATAATCTAAGCCTTTTGCCACTGAATAAGGGATACTCCTGCAGATGTATGGAAGCTTAGGCTTCCTAGCATCACCTCCCACCACTGTATGCCCTCAGTGCAGGCCTCAACACAAGCACGTTTTCCACGGGACGCAGCATGCAAAAGTGTTACCATGACTCCAACAGTTCCTTCCCCTCCCTCTTTCTTCAAAGAAAATGCCAGTAGGCAGTGAAGTGTTTGGGTAGAGCTAGCTTTTACTCATGGTCTTACTCTTGAGATCAGTACAACCTCAGCCTGGAAGCCCTTTCCTTGGTTTCTATGAGGCTGATCAGAAAAGCCCAAATCACTGTCGGTGCCAGCATTAACTCTAGTCAATTGTTATATACAAAGGGACAGTTTTATGAGAAAATTCTTTTGTACTACGCATCAAATAGCCTTGTAATAATTGCATCTTTCTCTCTGGAGAGCCTCAAAGCAAACTATTTCAAAGGCAGGAAGAGGTGAATACCTGAAGCTCTCTAATTACAGAGTCCAATATGCACACAGCAAAGGACTAAAATAAATGATACAGATGAATTATCAGAGAAGCGAGTGGGGCTGATAAACCATATTCAGTACACTAATCCCGAATGTTTGTTTTGCATTCTTTGAGCCTTTTAAGATGACAGGTTCTGATCAACAGCTTCCCTTAGAGGTTGGCAGCTTTCCTGCTCTAACATTTAATTTCTGTTTGATGTTCTCAACTTTGTGTCAATGTACAAACTACTGTTAAGATATATAGCAGCGATTAAAATAATTCATCCATCTGGTTATAATTAAAGACCTAGTTAAACGTAATGACAACTTGATCTAGCTAAGCCAGCTCTCATCTTTAAAAAGGGCTCCATACATTCAAAAAATCATGCTGTAAATGGGTGACAGACTATTGCAACGTGGCCATTAAATTCAAGTGAATTAATTAAACTTGTTTCATAAAAAAGTCTTAATGACATTTATTGGCAAGACAAATAAGGCAGAAATTGCAAGTACCTGCAATTGCTCCCTGTGGTAACCGCTGCCTCCAGCAGGCCTCAGCAGACCCCTCCACGCACCATGGCGGATATGTGCATTCAGGCAAAAGGGGTTTTATGCATTTGCTACCCCATAAGGGTGGTAAGTGCTTGAGCAGCAACCGCTGCACTCTGCAAGACAGCAGAATGGCTAAAGCCATATGCAAACCAGACCTCAGTCTGCTGACCCCAATGGCAAACTTCAAATTTACGTCAACACTGGCTACTAACCTAAAAAAGGAACACCAGCACAGGGAGAGCACAAGTACATACATCTGACTACGCTGAGCATCACAAACACTACTCTTCCTGAACAAGAAATATTTGAGAGTATCAGAAAACACATCAGAACCATGAACTTAAGGAAAAATAATTCTAATGAAATAGAGGAAGGGTACTCCTAATAAGCTGGAAGAGCTGGCAATCAACTTCATGGCTCTGCCTATTGCTAGCAACAGGAAAGATGTCCTGCTTTCACAAAATACTGTCTGCCACGGCAGAAATAGCCAGGATTACATCAATCAGCCTGTGTCAGAGATTTCTGTTGTCTTAAGTGAGAGCAAGGCCACATTCAGAAGCTGAACTGTGTAAATAGCCGATTTTGACATTACAGCAGTTTTTAAAAATCGGAGAACATTGTTTTGGGACTATCCACTTCAAATGTCTTTCAAAAATTCCAGCAAAACAAAAAGTTGTAATTAGTTAGTTTGGGTACAAACTAACTTGATCTGAAGGGATTACTTTATTTTGATTTTGTAGTGTTTTAAAAAGGCAATTTTAAAACACAACTTCCTCCTGGAAATGTTATGATTTTGAGATCCGTTTGATTTAGGTGAGTTTTAGTTTGTTTGCTTTTGTTAGAAGAAATATTTGGTTAAAGTCGCATGTATTTGTGAAACTGTTACCATAGCTAAAGCTGCAATTTTGCTGGAAAACCTTCTTTCCACTGAAAACTTTAACCCAAGTCAGGAACTGGGAATATTTTTCAGGTTTCAACATTCACAAAGTGATTCTTGCCCAGTTCCAATACAGCCTTTTCAATGAAATCTGCAACAATAAAAATGTAGTGTTAACAGAAGAAGAGCCTACAAAATCTTTATCTTCCTGATGCTACTTTAACAGGTGCATGCAGGGAAGCCCTCTCTAATCCCCACCTTCAATTCTCATTCCAAGATATTGCTGAGAATTTCACTAGTGTTTAAAGCTTTTGTTCTTTTTTTTTTGTTCTTTTCTCCTGTTTGCAAAAAAAAAAAAAAAATCCATACATGAAGCTCTACTTTTAGTTTGTATCTTGACTTTCTGTCCTTCTTGTATATCACTAATTGATCAGTCCACAAATCCTATTTCATAAACCCATTAATGCAGGGTAGTAATAGTGGTCTTTTCATGTAGTAACAAGCTGTTGATTCTACTCTTCATTTGCTTTGAATTAGTTTTATTTTAGCACAAGGCTCACGCAGGTCTGCCTTTTTTTTTTTCCCTCCTTGCTTTATGCACGTGCTTTAATTCTTTTCTTCTTAGCTAGAGGACTGTGAACATCCTGCCACACGGTGTTTCTTTCTTAATAGACGCTCAGGTTTTCTCACATCCACACATCTTCTGCAGTTGCAACTCCTGGTAAAGTGCCTAATACAACAAGATAAAGCTGGCAAACTACGACCCTCTTCTCACTCGGATTTACTCTGTGGATCATACAGTACGTTTACAGCCACATTCAGCACACACACCTCTGTTGCTATGTCTGGTCTAGGTCCAGGAGTAGTGAAACAAAGGCAGCTGTTAACATTTTCAGCCAGCCAAGTGAAAAGCTGAAGAGTAAGAAATCTCCTGAGAAGACCTAGAGTCGTGAGATTTCCAGTTAGATAGCCAGACCAACTCTCAATGACCTTTCTGAGAGAACCAAAAACGCCTGGCTGCTTGTCAAAACTGAACGCCCGATCCGATTGCTGAAGGAAACCCATAATAAAAGATAGCCAAAGCAATATCAAAGGCACAAAATCCAGGAGATATAAGTAATATGGTTGTATTGGGAATAGCTTTTCCTACACTGCCTGGTCCATACTGCTTCGTAATTGTATGCAGATACACTAGTTCCTGTTCTGTCCCAAACACGATATCACAATACTTGCCACCTTGAACACACAACTGCGGCATTTCCTTTAGGACATCTCTTAATGGGCTAAAACTGATCCAAAATGCCAAAATATTGCATGAGAGACCAAAGCTATTGAGAGAGAAGAACAGCCAATACAAATAGCTCTTCCATCAATCCCACTCTTGCTTCTCTCTGCCCTATAACCACAACCTCCAGTTGCCCAAATTACTTCATGCTGTTGAATGCAAGCAAGGATATCAAACTCTAGCTCCTAAGCCCTTCTAGATCAGTGTTTGTAGTCCACACTAAGTATAATAATTCCCAGCAGCACAAGCCTGTTTTAAGCTGTAAGCCAACATATCCAGCCCCTGTCAGAGACAGGGCACTTGGATTTGGGATCTAGAGTGGATCAGTGGCATAGACAGCTCTTGAGGAACATCCAGAGACAGGAGATAGCTAGGGAGGGTAGATGAGGTGGTAGGCTCATTAGAAAAGTAGGAGTAGAGAACAGATGCATGGTTTGTGGTCATCCCACTCTGAGTTTCTGTATTTTAGCGACATGGTGCCAGTAGCATCAATACTTTAAGTGCAGAGACAAATCATCTGCTGCAGGAACTAGACTTGGGGCCTGCTGCTGTCAGCTCTCCAGACATCAAAGGCTCCTCATCACCTGTGTTGTTCTCACAGTCCAGAGCAGCTGCTGGGCTTTGACCTGCCTCTTGCTGAGGGACACTCCTTGCTGCAAGGATCCACAGCCCTGGACACCACGCTCCTCACACAGGGGAAATCTCTCCCTGAAAACTGATGCCAATGTGAATCACTTATTTGAAAGTCATGTAAGGTGAGCAGAGTTGTATTTAATTCTGGGGATTAGTATACTTCAAAAGGTAAATTCATTTTTAGCCTTGAATTTTATAGGAAACAGGTTTTCCTGCAATCACACCATCAGACTCAAAGATCTTGGGGTGAGATTTATGTCCTCCTGTGCTGACATGCCAGCAATGGGACTCTGTTCCAACAAGGTCTCTGACACCTTCCGATTCTTATTATTTATGACAAAGTAGCAAATAGGGGCAAATGGACAAACAATCAGAGGTAAGTGATATAGCTACACCACAACCACATCTCAGCAGGGAACAGGCAACTGCTACAGAACACTTGCTGATACTCCACAGACCCTCCCTCCCGCACAAGACAGACCTGAGTTCAGAGGACTCTCCAGAAACCTACTTTCAGCCATGAATACAAATGCTCTAGGAACCTGACTCACTTCAGCCATTCAAGGTCCAGCTGTTTTTAATTTACCTCTCTATTCAAAATGAACCACTTGAATTTGTAACTTTTAGTCCAAACAAAAGGCTGTGTATTTAGGGCCAAGGTGGAGGGAGGAGGGGAAAGCTGGCTGAACCTCAGCTACTGCCTAGTTGACCAGCATAGAAATCAGTGTTAACGTGCAGCAGCAAACAGGGAACCTCAGAGAGCAGAAAGGCCCGTGGGCCATGTATTTGCTGCCTGCGTCCTCTTCCCTGGATGTGAGGGCTCACCACACATTTCCATTACAAACTTCTCTCCAGTTATTTCTCCTATCTCTCTGAGTCTAGCACTACTCTGCTTAATATGAGGTGACAATAATCTTACTTAAATAACCTTATATTATTTTGGGGAACAACCAAAAATACCCCATCTGCTCATTTTTGATTAAAGCCAGTTGAAACCAGTCATTAGGATCTATCAGATCCAAAGGGAAGAGATATTTTCAGGAAGTGTCTTTACTGGCAGTCTTGATGTAACTGAAAAAAAAAATGAATGATCCACGGGAAGTAGGACATACAGTGGCAGGACAACATGGGAACATATGACATCTACTAAGGATGGAGAGGGGGTGGCTCAAGCCTGCCTGCAGCCAGGCTGTCTGCTTAGCAAAGCCTGACGGATCTGTGGCACGTCTCAGCAACCCCCTACACACAGCACCACTGAGCTGCCCTAGGACACAAAAACGAGCCCTGGGAAACCAGGGCTGTGGCATCCAGTCGTTGCATTCGCCATCATTCCGCAGTGTGACACCAGGGAACTGCCATCTGAAGGAATTCACCAACACCTCCGCTGGGCTCTGCTGCTGAGGGAAATGCAGCTGGGCTTTTCCCCTAACAGCCCTTCCTTTGCACAACTCCTGTCTCTTTCTCCACAGGACCTCCTCATCAAAATCTTCTTGGCACAACCGAAGTTTGTCTTCTGTTGTTGCAGAAAGAAAGAGCCCAGTGCACAGGCAATTTGTACCGCGGAGCACACATCATTTCTCCGGTCAACGCCTGCATCTGGCCTGGGTTTCTTGGACTGCTTTACAGAGCAGTGGACGCTGTCCAGAGCTCTCTGCTCAGTGTCCCTGACAAGATGGCCATCAAAGACTAGGTTAGGGGTCAGTCACCCAAAGCCATTAGCACTCCAAAGTGATTGATTAGCATCATGTGTGGTCTCAATCAAGAGCCGGTAACGAGCTGCGTTCATTAATCCTATTTATATGTTTGTGTAGCCCGGTCTTGAATTTCAGTGAATAAAAAGGCTTCATACTGTGACCGGCATATTGCACTCCCTGACAAGGACGAGGAAGTCACACAGTGGATGGAGGACTTGCATATAATTCCATGTTTGGAGAATTTCAGCCCAGGTATTTCTAAATACCAAGCAGACTGGCTCCGCAGCATCACTGCACACCTCCAAGCAGCACTGAGTTGCATGCTTTCTTTCGCAACTTTGTATCATAGTTTTGTCTGTACTTATTTTTACATTTTCCTTGCAATTTCAAAATCACTGCTTTGAACAGTTATATCCCATGTCACATCCACTCCAAGTTTCTCTTCCTTTTCACATCACTACATGTTTTCTGTAATTTTGTGTTTGATGGCCCTGATTTTGGTCCTATAGTCTGCAGCAAACCTGTTCTGAATATTCCTCCCCTGCTACACACACTCAGTTGTCCTGTTTTCCTTAAGACATGCCCCTCCGATATTTTCTGCACAGAGCCCTCTCTGCAAATAGGTTGGCTCCATGCCATTTTAAAGGGCCAGACTTCCACCATCTGCTGAGCCCTGTGCATGACTCCAGGCTCCTTCCACCAGCATTAAAGCCATACTTTCCTGCCTCGCCTCACCTCCCCTCCCCAGAGATCCCCTTAAGGAATTCTAGAAATAAAGGGTGAAATTCTGGTTCTGTTGAAGTCAATGGGAACACTGCCACTGTCTTTAATAAGGCCAGGACCGACCTCAGCACCCAGAGCTCCAGCACAAGGCTCTGGGTTTCACACAGAACGATGAGAGGTTTTCAGCTTCACCACTTTAGAAAATAATCCACAGATTCTCAGTGAGGACACCATCAATTTATTTTATCCTGTCAGAAGACACTCATGTTGATAAACTCACTGAACAGAATGCCAGATCTCAAATCCTTTGCAAAAGGACAGTGAATTTGAAACTATTATCTCTCAAGTAGAAGTCATTTTCTGACAAGAAGACTGTCGGAAACAGTGTGCACCTAGGACGGGTCAAGGAACCAGCTAATTGCAAGGCTGGCTGTCAAGAAGCTGTCACAATTTTTCCCCAGAATACATTTAATACTTGACATAAAAAAAAAAAAATACAACAACAAAATCAAGTTCTTTCAAGATGGACAGTTTGAGAGTTAAGTGAAGCTCTTTTTTTCTTTTGTTTTCCTGTTTGTTTTCTTTCTTTCAAGAGGGTAGTAGTTGGTTAAAAATAGATCTGAGTAATAAATTTAAGTGTTCCCAGGCTCTCTTTTGTAGAAATGTTTCTAGCACTTCATGTGGGGGAAAAATACGTACCAGTGAAAGGTAACAACATTTGGTCTCTCAACTGCAAAAGAACAGTGGGTATGTTAAAGGCAATCCATAAACAATTGGTCACCTTTTAAGCACTAATTGTTTAAGCAATTCAAAAACCTTGCAATTATGCACTGAAACCTAAAATAAACAAGGTAAAGGATATATTGGCCAAATTGTGCTTTTAAACACACACACATTTTTCTTTTGCAAATCCCTTAAAGA
Source organism: Alectura lathami (assembly GCA_013399715.1). Lineage (NCBI taxonomy): Eukaryota > Metazoa > Chordata > Aves > Galliformes > Megapodiidae > Alectura > Alectura lathami. The sequence goes on from VXAV01000058.1 coordinate 824,817, forward strand.
CCAGTCTGAAAGGCTCTCCCTCCACATCATATGTTGAGCTGATGCTCTACACCACAGTGCCCTGCTGGAAGCAATCTACTGGGGTAGGCAAATGCCACATTCAGCACTTAATATCCTTATTTCATATCCCTAATCCAGAACAAGGTTTTCTTTATTTCTTCAAAGGAAGGACCACCTCTGCTGAACACTAACTGCACCAAGCTAAGAGATGCCAGGGCAACACCAGCAGATGCCAAGAAGAAAGAGCACTCTCTAATGAAGGCCCCACAAACTGCTGTTCTGTTAGTGAAAAGAACAAGAGGAACCAAGCTCCTCCTAATGCTGCCTCTCACGATCTCTAGAAAGGCAGGATCAGGTAAAGACTGATCCCCAAAGGACTCTCCTCCCTAGCCAAAATTTCTCATAGGGCAAGAATAGAACTAGGAAGACGCAGAGCAAAAATGCTGATCAGAGGAAAAGTGAAACAGGAGGAAAGAGTTTGTGATTGCTCCACCGTGAAATAACGAAAAGGGAGACAGAAGAAGTCTTCTGAGAAGCATTTTCCACTGAGATTCAGTGACTCACAAGACCACCCAGTACAGGTTTTGTCAACTGAACTACCAGCTTTTTGGACACAGGGATAATAAATTAGTTAAATAATTAGATACTTCAGACAAATCCAGGCAATTAGTTGTCAACACTGACAACCAGCTGTTCTCTCCACACCCATCTTCTGAATTAAATGAACTCAAAACTGAGAGCTGAACTTCACCCTGGCATTCAAGAAAGGTGAAACAGGGCCAAGAACACAGCAGTTGCAGGTACGCCTCAGGACATAGTCTGACTTCAGGCACAGGTAGGGTTAAGGCAGGGCTGGGATATGGTGAGCTGCAGTTGTAGCCAAATCACCCATCTCGCTCCTCTCTGTACTAGCTAATTCTTGTGCAAAGGGACAACGGAGAATCACCGTGTCATGTAAAAAGTTCTCCCCATTTCAATTTAATTTTATTATAGTCAACTTCAAAATAGAGTCATCTTCCAAAATACTAATGCAGAAGTGATTTTCAAAGCAAACCTTGTCATTTTAACAGGAACAGGGTGTGTGAATCCTTCCAGGCAGCCCTGAGAGTCTCAAAAGCCATAGTTTCCATTTGATGATAAGTGTCTCAGGTTTTGCATCCCAAATAAGTATTTTTAAACATACATCCTTATTCCATTAACTCAGAGACACCAAAGCAAGCGTAGCTCCCGCAGTCCTCTGGCCCCCACAGCAGTTGCTAGCTAACACAGATATGCATCAGATTAAACGAGGGCTACATGCCCTCAATCTGGCTGTCTTGTCTGCCAGTGATCTCTCTTGGGAAAAGACTTGCAAGGCCCCAGACTACAGTTACCTCGTACCACATTAGCATAAATGGTAGATGTTAGAGTAAATTTTAAGAGTTTGTTTTTTTTTTTTTTTTCCCACCAACAT
>VXAV01000058.1:881959-913172 GCA_013399715.1 Alectura lathami
AACTTAGTCAGATAATAAAATTTTGTTGTGATAGACACTGTTCAGATAAAGCCAAAAAAAAATCTCTACCCCATCACAATTCAACGCATACAAGTTAGTTTGATGGGTGCAAATTTCCGAGGTAAGGAGCCATGAAAAGCTGATGCTAATTCTATTGCATGGGAACAAACTAGTGAGTGACATGAGCATTACTGAGTTTATGTTAAAAAAAATAAAATAAAATCATCTGTGCTGGAAGGGAATGGCTTTAGTTAGGAAAGGAAGAAAAACTACGAGAAATCACAATAGGTGATAAAAGGAGAAGAAGAAATTACAGATAGGAGTCAGCTAGAATCTAGGATAAAAAACACGTGCACACCTGGGATAACATGGGTGTAGTGCTGGTTCCAGGCATTTGCTTTCCCTCCCATTGAAACAAGTGTGAGCTGCCCAGCTGAGGCCATGTGTACCTAACCTCAAAGCAATTTGAGATCTAGAGTGATATTTGTGATTGACGTAGCACTATGTATATTTCCGTATCAACAAATGCAATTGCTTTCTTTCTTTTAGGCCCAGAAAGCTGTCAATCAGAACTATCAAGCCATATTGGTTTGTCTTTAAAGATACTTCTGTGTCTTATTTTAAAAACAAAGAATCTGGACAAGGAGAACCTATTGAGAAACTAAGCCTAAAAGGTAGGAATTTTCCTTTCTTTCCTTTTTATATTGCATTCGTGAACTGAATACATGAAGAAATCCCTGCGAGACTCAAGGCACGCACACCAGTATTTAGTCCTGAAATCACTTTTCAGTTATTGACGCTCCTAAGCTGGCAGGCTGCATCTGCAGAAGAAGCCTAAACAGAAAGGATTCAGTAGCTTAGCCCAAATCAAGATTATCTGGACCTGGCTTGTAAAATGTCACGTACCCCCGAGTTCACGTAAAGATGAGTCAGAGACAGAATATGATCTCGGCGTGATACTTCTGTCAGCAGCTGGTTTTCCTCTGTAAAGTGGCAGTACTGCCCTCTGTCCCTGGCAAATGCACATTGGTAGGAAAGGATTGTGGATGACGCAATGGGCAGGAGTGTTGTACCCGTGTACTGCTGTGCAGGGACACCTCCAAGACCTGGGCCTTGTTTCACAGATGAGATTTCCATAGCTGCAGCCAGCTTCAGGTGCTTCTGGAAGAGAAACCCTGGGTGTACGCAGGGCAGACACCAGCATTACACATCTACATCTACTTCTGCAGAGACACCATATGTTCAGCCTTGGGGAACGAGTGATGCCCAGGATTCATCCTAGAAGAAACCTTTGAGATAGAAAGAAGATTGACCCCTGTGAACAAATGGCTCTGCCTACCCATCTGCACATCCCCAGTAGGTCAGATAAATGCATGGTAAAACTAGCCAGAGTGACCAGAACCTCACCGAGTGACCCGGAGCTCCGGTGTCCCTTGACACAAAGGGATCTGTAGGCATCCTTGACTCCAGCTGAATCCACAAGGCCTGTAATAGCACTATCAACATGAAATATTGGGTGCCCAGAGTTCCCTGGGATTCCTGAACTGACCAGCTCTGCTGCAGATGTCACCTATGTCTCATTTGCAGTACATAGTTGCTTCTGAAAGTACAGTCCAGGCTTTCAAGTCACTTAGGGTAAAATTTCCAAAAGTGCTTATCTGTCGCATCAGCTCCTCTCCATTTTAAGCGTTGAGCATTTCCTAAGATCAGGCTGAGGTTTTCAGAGCACTGCACCCTTTCTCTTCCATACTGAATACATGCTCTTTGAGCTCAGAGCATTCATCACCCTGCCAAGCCAGCCCAGGCAGTGAGCTAGGACAGGAAGCTTTCATTAGGCCTGATCTTTGAAAGTCTTGGCCCTCAAATTTAAAGCAAAACAACCATTAAGTACTGTTTTTCAGTATTAAGCAGTACTTAAAGCTAGTGATGTAGTAATTAAATAAATCTATTTCTTTCTGATTCTCTGTGACCTAGGATGTGAAGTTGTACCAGATGTAAATGTTGCAGCAAAGAAGTTTGGAATCAAATTACTAATTCCTGTTGCTGATGGCATGAATGAAGTATATTTAAGATGTGATAATGTGAGTAATAAGTGGGAAAGTGTATGTTCCAGATTTATTAGTGGATATGGACATTGTATAGAAAAATAAAGATGCTCCAGAGAGTTTATTATCTACAGAAGACTGGGGTTTGGTTTTTGTTCTCTTCCTTGTTCTTAATTAGAACTCTTCCTTATTCAGATGAGGGTAGTGTGATAGGGATCTTACATTTGTTTTCAATTTAAATGTTATTTTGTTTGCATTGAAATGTATCAATGCAAATTGTGTAAAAATTTTCATTAGGTGCAAAATAGTCATGCCATAAAATTTCTAAGTAAATCTGTTCCAAAATACTGGATTTCTTTCTGCCAGCTAGTAGCTTCATGTAGCAGACCATTTTCCAGACATGTTCACGTGGATAAAATACTGATATTTTCCCAGTAACTGTAGCAGTGACAGCACATAGCTGTAATTGCAGCTGACGTCAGCGGTAGCTGTAGAGACCAAAACCAGTTTTGCATAGCACGTTCTTTGGCATAAGAAAGCATCTCTTCTTAGTGGAGTAACAACATTTTCAAGATAAGGGGCTTTCAGACTTTAAAACCTAATTGTTCTATAAGCTGATTCTGTAGATGGAACTAGCCCGGTCAGGGAAGAAGAGTAGTACTATAGTAACTACACATCCACACAAATAAAGCAGAATAACTCCAGAGTGGTTTAATTGCACAGGGAACGATGTGTGAGCAGTCACCAGCTTCATAAATGGTTTGTCCTGAGATGTCAAACAATTGTATGTGTTGCAGGAGAATCAGTATGCTCGGTGGATGGCTGCTTGTGTTTTAGCCTCGAAAGGCAAAACAATGGCTGATAGCTCCTACCGTCCTGAGGTCCACAAGATCCTTTCATTTCTCAAGATGAAGAACTGGACTATGGCTCCCCAGGCTGTCTCTGACCCAGAAAGCATAGATATGAAACCAGAATGCTTCGTCTCACTACGTTACACAAAAAAATACAAGTCTAAGCAGGTATCCTGAGTGTGGCTTTACGGCTGGGGATGGGTTGTTCCAAAGACCAGGCTGATGACTGCTTAAGGATGAGACTGGTTGCAAGCAGCATCTGGAAACCATGCAAGGATTCCTGGCCATGCACTAGGATCATGTTGCAGTATTCATTTGTCCCTTTGATACTTAGCAAAAGGCCTTGTCTTCTAACCGAACACAGGGACAGGTCTCTCAGCCCTTCTTCCAAGTACTCCTCCTGCATCCACACTGCCTTCTAAGTCACTCATCACATTCTCCTGATGGTGCTGTCCCCGAAGGTCGCTTCAGAGTGAGAAAGTCATGTTTTTAAGGAAGGGAAGATTCTGCCTGCAACTTAAACAACAGCGTTTCCCTGCCCTCTTGGCCTGGGTACCCCTCCTTCCTCTCCACCTAGTTATTTGTCCTTTTGAGTCTACCTGTCCTCGGGATAGTCTCGAAGCAAAGTAATAGGGTACGTGCTATGTAGCACCTTCCTACATCCCATCACCTAACCACAGGGGCCAACTGCAGATTTGACAGCCTGCTATCAGGACTAGACAAATGGTACGGAAGCTAGAGCAGCTATTTAAGGAAGGGGACTTTTGTTACTGTGAATGCATTTATATCTTATATAGAGCTTGTAGTAAGATGCCTGAATGAGCAACAAGAGGTAGGTACAGCAGCAAGGAATCCCAAGGGATGTGCTGAGCTCATTCCCTCCCTCACAGCACTTCGGCTGTCAGCGTGCCCTGCCCACCCAGAGGACGGTGGGAGTTCATTTGTGGAGCGTTCCTGTGTGGAACTGCTCCTTAGCAGTGTATTGAATGTTCCAGCAAGATTGTTCTCCTGAGGCGCTCCAGGTCAGCAGCAGCTGATGGAGTCAATCCGAAGGAAACACAGTCAGGCCCACTTTGCCAGAGGAGAAATACAAGATGAGACTCATGAAAAAATTGGCTACGAACAATTCTGGCCTGGGGCAGTGCAGGTTTGGAATGAGAACAAACTGTTGCTCTAGGACAGCTGTATTTGGGGCATCTGTTAAAAATGAACATCCAATTCAGACATTCCCCTTCTGCTGCTGCTTTGGCCAACAGTGAGCCAAGGGCCAGATTTCACTGGTAATGCAAGCAGTCTGTTTTGGCAGTACTATAACGCTGTGAATCACCATGTCAAGGGAAGTCCTTGCCCTAACAATACCATCTCGTACTTCTGACCCAGTGGAGGAGACAGACGGGAGCGGGAAATAGAGACTCCCTGCTTCCCAGCAGGCTTCCAGTACAGAATGGGCCTGTGGGCAGCAAACAGGGACAATATGGCACGCAAGAGCTAGTCCCAGTGCAGCACAAACCCAAATACTGAGACCTTCCTGCATGTTCTGCCCTTAGAGCTCCGGATCTGTCCCCAGGTGCTCTCTGCAGTATGACTGCATGAACGGCAACCACTAAATACCTGACCCTGGCATCAGAGCTAATGCTGTTTGACTTCGTGAAAGCATGTATATTTTTGTTCTCCAGTCAACTCAAATCTTTCTCTCTTGCTGTGTTTCCCAGCTGGCAGCTCGTATTCTGGAAGCTCACCAAAATGTATCCCAGATGCCCCTAGTGGAGGCAAAGCTGCGTTTTATTCAAGCATGGCAGTCCCTCCCCGAGTTTGGCTTATCCTACTACATTGTAAGGTAATCACACTGCTGCAGCAAGGTCAGGCTCCTGTAACGTGTTCACGGCCAGTGATTTTCAGGAATTTATTTGATCCCTTGTTCTGGAAGCATTCTTTCAGTATTTTTTCCCCCACAGACCTTTATTACTTGCACAATCTGCCATGCCACTGTTTTTTCTATGGCAGTAGCACTCCGTATCGCCATTCCTGGAATGACAGTCTCCATTATGTCTGCCTTCATACAAACCTGTTGGGTTTTGCCTGAAGTAACATCAGTAGGATTAAACCCTTCTTGACACAAACTTACTAAACTTTAAAAAAAAAAAACCTGCAAATCTGGTTGATGTTCACAGGTTTGCAACGTATTTGCTCACTCCAGCACTTGCTCATTGGAACATGATGGCATGCTTTTTGCTGAGCATAATTTCTTTGGCATTTCTTTAAGAAAACAGCAAACACGATCCCTCTTTTAGGTTAATCTGGAAGAGCAGTTAGCTCAAGAAGGGTCCTGCTGTGTTCACAGCAGTTTCCCTGGACACTTACCTTGAATATGGCATGGCTCTGCAAGGGTACCTGACCGACACCCTGTTCTCTTGACAAAACACCAAAAAAATGAAGAGTACTGACACAACCATACTTGGAGACACCCTCCTTAATTTCTTACCACCCCTCTCAGGGCTACTTGGGTATCAGCTGTGGTATAAATGGAACCATACTCTGGCACAAAGGCCGGCTGGCATGCAACAGCACACGTCTGTACCATTGAACTCTCTGATTTCCCCAAACCTGGTAGTCCCATGCGAACCAGCAGCACAGTATTAGCCGGTAGTGAACATTCAGCTGGTGAATATAAGCTAAGCCTGGGTGTTGCAGCTCCTGAGCCATCCCTGGGAGTCGTCTGGGAGAGTGCTGCTTGGCTGCAGCCAGAACTGTGCCTCTTCTGGGACTCTTCTGGCAGCTGAACAGAAGAGGCACTTGAGTTCAGTGCCCAGGAGCCTTCCCTGTCAGTATCTGATTTACTAACACCGAGCTGTTCTGCCCCATCCCTCAGCACTAATTCTGTAGGAGAACAAACAAACAAAGCCCTACATTTTATAGCATGGGCAAAACATCTCGTGCTGAGTTTCTACATGCTGATAGGCAGTATCTCAGTGGGGGAGTGCAGTAAGACGTTAACTGTGGTCCAGGTCACACTATCTCCCTCAGGACCAGCTTAATCTAGGGACAGAAAGTTCAAAACCAGGATCAAAACAATAGAAAATATAAACAGCAGTCAGATTAGATTTTTTCCAGCTTTCATGACTGCAGAGTAAGGTAGTTTCTTTACTCGAGTAATCTTTTCCTAGCTTTTCTAGCGCAGAAAGTTCTGTTTGCAAAAAAAAGTTCTGATGCTTTTGTATTTAATTTTTATCTCTAGTTAGAAGAAAGTTGAAATGTCTCAATATTTTGTAATGTGATTTCTACTCAGAAACATGCATATTTTATTAAGACTGAGTTGTTTTGGTATGTTCATGGTGATACATAAAATATTAAATACGTTGATATCCTTACACAACTTAAAGGAGTATATGTCGAAGAATACGTTTCAACACTATTGAAGTGACACAACAAAAAAATATTATTGACTCTTTTCCAATAAAAATGTAATCAAATTCATGCACTTTGGCAGAACAGTATTTTTTCTTTAAAGAAAAAGGAAAGCCTTCAACCAGATCTACCTGCCCAATTATTTTACCTTATGCTATGGTTCACCAGGCTACATCTTTGCTTTATAACAAATATTGTCCTAATGACAAGTCCAAGCTCTCCTCCACCCCAAGCTGTTGTGAATTTTTCCACATTTGTTTGCACTTTTGCAGGAGGGCACTTGAAATGTTTCTTTAGACAGAAATCATTGCACACTAAATCTGCTCAAAAGTTGCGTTTTTTTTTTTTCCAGGTTTAAAGGAAGCAAGAAGGATGATGTGCTTGGGGTGTCCTACAACAGGCTGATACGAATCGATATAGCCACAGGAGACCCCATCACAACATGGAGGTTCTCCAACATGAAGCAGTGGAATGTGAACTGGGAAATACGCCAGGTAACAGCAGAACAGCTCTCTGCAGTCAGTCATTGCATTTCAGACACTGGAGTATGCTTTCAGAAAATCTTTTTAAACCCCACAATAAGATTTTGAATGTGTTCTGACATGTTATTAAATACTGTATTTTTTTTCCTGAATGGATTCTGTAGCCAAAGTTTAGAAAACAAAAAGATCTCCAGTTTAAAATTTACATACTGAGATAATTCTTTGTAAGGTGCCCTTGATTTTGGTGGGATGAAATACAGCGACTCAAAGGTAAATTCCACCCCATTATCTTTAATGCTCTAAAAATACAGTTTTTCTCTCTAGTCTAGTTCACGCATCATCCTCTGCACTGTGGTGATTCAGTCTCTGTTACAGGCTGAGGATACAAGAACCCAGCTTGTCAGTCAAACTGAGATTGCAAGGGCAAGGTGCAAGCTCCTCTGTGTCTGCAGGTGGTCCTGAGAAGGACGCTCCGTTGTGGGATTTATAGCGGAGTGCTTCTGCCCCTGGCTAAGGCTGCTCAGTGCAGCCAGCTGCTGCCCAGCAGCCTCCTGCAGCATTTGCATTTCAGAGCTTGAAGCCACCTTTGAAACTGTGGATTTGTGGTGTGGAACTGCTGTGATCCGATGTAAATACAGGCAGCCTGGAAACTGTTCCTGCTTATATAGTTTTCCACGTCCATCTGCAGGAGCCAGGAGAACCCCTGTTGCTCTCCTGCAGTACACACTGTGCCAGAGCAAGTAGTGCTGGGTAAAGCTGTTGGATTTGCTTTAAATGCCCACCAGAAAGGCAGAATCCAGTTAGCAGCTAATGACAGTTTGCTGGATTTTAGAACTGACAATAGCTGGAAGTCAAAACCTGTCCCCCAAAGCAGATTTAAAGTCAGCAGATAACAATGAACAGTGTTAAGCGTGCAAAGAGTCAGGAGTGCCATTTCTGCTCTTCTCAGTGTTCTCAATATGCCACTAGCCAAAGAATCTAGTTAAAAGCATCTTTTTGTTGCCTGCCTGAACAGGCCTTTGACCACAAGAGGGCCCTGCCAGAGTAGAAAATTAAGAAACAAGCAGCCAAAGACCCTCAGCATACTGCAGACAGACCTAAAAATCGTTACAGCTCGTGGTTAGCGGAGACAGGTACTGCTTTTTCACAGTATTTATGGTCCAGCTGTGCTCTTTCTCTGATACTGAGGTAGAAAAATGATGCAGTTCATCTCCACTCCTGATTTTGCCATATGTGTTTTCTCTAGGTTGCAATTGAGTTTGATCAGAACGTGTCTATCGCTTTCACGTGTCTGAGCGCAGACTGCAAAATCATCCACGAGTACATTGGGGGCTACATCTTCTTGTCAACCCGCTCCAAAGACCACAATGAAACGCTGGATGAAGAACTGTTCCATAAACTAACCGGAGGACAGGAATGAGGTGAAGCAAACGCTCCCCATTTTGCCTGCTTCTCCTCACAGCTTAGGAGGACCAGAGATTATTAAAAAAACTCTCTGCTGGTTAATTGCTGACTAATAAATACACTGTGCACGTCACACGTGTTATACCAACTGGACTATTCACAAGTCCTTTGTTAAATGTTGAAGCCAAGGGTCACTGGACAGGGTATGCCAACTCCATCATTCACACTAGGAACACTACACCAACTTTGTTTTCCTTCAGTACAGGTGTAAGTTTTCAAATGAATGGTGCCTAGCCACTGGGTATTTCTGAATCTACTATTTTCAACTGCAACAGCCTGTTTAAACCTTCAGAACAAGCAACCTGAGGGTACTGTACAGCAAATTTTCTTCTGTTAAGAGCTGTGCAACGCCCACTGTCAAACTGGCCACTGTTAAAAAAGCCACCATGTAATAGAACAAATGCTGAATAAATACATGTTTTAAAGCTGCGTTAACTTGTCTAACACTTATGCTGGGAACAGAAAACATTCCATCAGTGTTCTGAAGTCCTGGAGGCTGAGCTGTCACAACTTAAGTAGTGATTACACAGTTCAAAAATGTCACGCTGTGTCTACCTTCACCCGTGTAATAGTTGCGTTAAAGCCAGTGGAGCTACCACACATCTAGAACAAAGCATTTATCTTGACAAAACTGGATTCAGAATGTTAATCTTTTGAGGAACTGTGCTAGTTTCCAGGTTGAAAAAATGCTTTAGGCATTATTTTGAATTCTTTGCTTGTTAAAAAGGCTCTGATCATAGGCCTTCTTTCTGTCTCCTGTCCTTGTTCCTCTGTTTTGCTGTTAACATCCAATTCTAAATTAAACTTGTTCAGGAGTTGGGAGCTAGGAGCTGAAATGCCAGTAGAAATTATCTTTCTCATGGATGCAATGCAGAGTGGAAAGAGATTACTCAGTAACACTGCCTGAGGAACCACATCTGAGCAGCCTGCAGGAGGGAGTCGCACATCACTGAGCTGAAAGAGCTTCAGTTCTGCCCTGCAGTGATCAGTAAAGCACAGGAGAGCAAAGTTAGGAGGATTCACTGAACTGCTGGACAAACCAAAACTGGTCTCACATACCTGAAGAAATACAGTAGACAGGTGTTGTCATATCACTCAGATGCTGCAGAAATGGCTGCCTAATTCCTAAACGTCACTGAGACCGGATCACCCTCATTCTTCTGCCACGTCCTGTGCTTTTCTCCAGTGCATGCCAGAAGGCTGCTGGAGAATCACTCTGCATTTAGACAGTCTGTGGCTTTACATTTTGCAAAGACAGCAGACACAGCGGGCTTCCCAGCCCACTGTAACTGCCTCTCCTCAGCACTTTTACACAGGGGCCAAGGGATCATCCAGTTTTTCTTCAGCTGAGGACTGACCTGCGTCTCACTTGCTTGACACAAGCCAGGTATTCTCCTCAGAGTGTGAGAACCACCTATAATGGATAGTCCACATCCGAACACTCGCGATTTTTAAAACCTGCCCAAGGCAGCTGTGGGAAAGCTCAATGCACATCTTGGTGCCACAGATGCCCTCTGCGAGACGGCCTCCACCTCAGCTGCTGACTTTGAGTCAAGATCACGTCCATGCTCATGCTGGAGTCCCTCATTTGGCAACAACAGGCTCCCTTAAACTGTTCACCAAGAAGCACAGCTCCGTGCTTGCCACTGAGAGCAGAGTCTGTCACACAACCATCACATGGAACACCTGCAGTTGCCACCTGTTGTCTAAATTATCTGAGTATTGAAAAGGCAGAGACGGACCTCTGAGTGCAGCTCTCCTCAGCACAGTGTGCGGCTCCTTTCAGTGCCGTAGCTAACACACCCACTTCCAGGCAAGGATGCCTTGGCTGGGATTCCAGTGAAACTAACAAATCTTTCCGTTCTGTGCTGCCCCTCCCTCCACCTCACTCCGATGTGTCACTGCCTTTCGCACAAAGCCTCCCTGCTGCTGTGCAAGCAGAAGCTCTGCCAGCTCACCCAGGCCTGCACGTAAGCCAACCATCTGCCATGCACACTTGGCCTTGTCCTGTCTCCATGGTTTTTGAGATCATCAGCTATCTTTCTTCTTGTTCCACTCAGCTTACAAGGCTTTTTAATGAGGGGTAAGGAACACTTAGGAGGGGAATCTGTTCTTATCCACCTGCCTTCAATACTGCACAGCGCAGGTCCTGCAGGCAGCCCAGGGGTAATGGGAGCAGGAGGGCACGACCTGGGGCACTCAGCGCCTCACAACCCCAGGCTGCTGCCACAACTGGGGGATCCAGGCAGCAGCTCCTGAGCAGACTGCTCTGCCCAGACCTGCACACAGCCCCGCTCGGGGCCAGCTGCTCATCTCCCATCCCAGCCCACGGCACCAAGCGTGTCCCAGCCAGACTCAGTCCTTCCCCTTCATGCACTAGACACTGCACCCTTACATATGCAATAACCTGGCTGAACTTGGCTTCTGTTGGCTTGTACCACCTGACTTACACATAGGGATAAAGTCCATCATCTCAGCGGTCTACAGGAGCCAAGGTACTAATTGCACAGTCCCAGATGCATGAGAGACATTTTACAGAGTTCTGTAATTTGTAATTTACAAATTCTGCCCTGGAATTTGTGTCTTCTGAAGAAAGAGGCGTTTTTTGCAATGCGCAGAAATTTTGTTAACATTAATACAAAAACCTTTAGGAAACTCGTACTTCAGCTCAGCTGGGACCATATTCTGTATGTTCTGCTTAATTAAAACACAGTTGGGTCAGGGTAACATGCTACCAATGTCGGACAGCTGCTGTCTGTTCTTACACGCAACGGGATTTCACTGCTGCCTTCAGACTGTGCTACCGCAGCGGACAATGCACACGCCCCATAGTTTTCTGAATCCTCAGGCTAAATAATCCTTTCTCTCCCTGATCTCTGCAGGAAAACATCTTGCTCGTGCTTGCTCTGAGGAGTGACCTGTAAAGCATTTCCTTTCTTCTGTTGGCTTTGAGAGCCATTCTCCACATTTTTCAGGATATTTTCATTCTTAGCCATCGCTTGGACCACAGCCAGTGAGAAACATTCATCACTTAAACTTTACAGCCTGGTACCATCCTCACCTTCTCCTTCTCTCCCCGTGGTTCTGCTTATCGCCGTGTCATTACGGAATGCAGGGCTCATCCCTAGCATTCCTGCAGGCAGAGGGGTTTTGCACAGCATTGAATCAGCCCTGGGGAGGGGGCGTCTGGTTTAGCTCTTTGTACTACATACATCATCCCTGTGAAAAAAGGCTGACAAAAATGCCTGCCTTTACGAAACATTCCCTCAGGTTGCCACCGAAACTCCCAGAGAAGCAGAACAACAAGAACAATAACCTGAAGAAACAGCAACATGAGAACAAGCCAAAGTGACACACAGGGAGGAGATCCCTGCTCTCGGATGATCTCTAAAAACTGGTGAGAGAGGGCTGCAGTCTGCCCTGGGAAACTTCTGCCAACACCTGCGCAGCTCCCTGAGATGTACCGTAAGAGAATATCAATTCCAAATGGTTAGAGTTTGCAGCTAGACTAAGAGCTTGGAAATACAATGCCTGCCCCAAAGTTGGGCATCCAAAAACCAGAGACAAATGCGGAAAATAAATATAACAAAAGCTCATTTTCCAAAGGTGCTCTACTTTGTGTAAGAGCTTCTCCGTATCACTCAGAATCAAGCTCCTCCACCTCGCTCCACTTTCACTGAGATGAATGGCTCACTTGCAGACTGCGGGGCTGCTTTTCCAGTCCTACCAGGCCACTTGTCTCAGTCTCCAAAATGAAATCACAAAGTTGAACGCATTAATAATCAAAAAGAATTTGTCTCACCAGGTTTCCTGGAACAGTTTTTTTAAGAGATTGAAAATGGTAAAATAACCAATGAAAATTCACTGTGTAAACCTTGAGGTAACAGGAGCAACACAACAGAGTATGAAGTAGCCCGAGGCAAAGCCAGGCCATCTCCCTGCTCCCCAGCTTCTTCAAAAGGAGCTTTACAGCTACGAAGCCCATGAAGGCAAAGGGAAGGCAGGGTTTCCACTGGTCTGGTTGAAGCCAGACTTGGCTTCTACCCAGTCCTGTAGCAAATTCTTCAGAATTCTTTAACCTGGTTCAGTTTGCCCTTTGAACCTAGCAGATCCCTGAAGCTACCTGCCGGTCTGCAAGCGCCCAGCCTGCATGCTCCCCGAAACGCAGGCCTGCCAGCTGCTCCACCAGGATTAATCCATGGGATTAGCCCTCCATTTAGGAAACTATTTGCCTTGCCCAAGCGCCATTCCGCACGGAACAGCGCGTACATCGCACCCAGCCTCCGAGGGAACCGCAAGGGCTCCACAGAGTCCTACTGAAAGACCATATCTTGCTCTGTGGATGTTCTGGTGTTTTTCAAGGCCCTCTCCCCACACAGATAACGAATGACATGGTCAAGAGATAAGGTCTGCGTACATGTGGAGTCAAGGATTTTGTGAAAGCAAGACCTTTATCTGCACTTTAGCACCAAAGCGCATAGGCCTGTTTTGCCTTCCATGTCATGATCTCTTTTGTCATCCTGATGAACGAAAAGCACTGACTACTGTTCTCCCTGGAAATTTTATTCATTAATTGTCCTATAGCAGCAACTGAGCAGCCACGTTATTGCTTTTGCTTTGGAACAATCTCTGTTAATCCATTCCTTTCAAGTTCCTGCCTTTAGTCTTGGTCCTTGCCCTGGTTTTCATTTGGATTGTGGCGATGCTGAGAGACTTAGCTCAGAGCAGTCCCTTGCTTTCATACTACCAGTCTTACAGCACCAAAGGAAGAGCAAAGGAGCATGAAGGGTACTGTTCCCCCAGCCACACACTATAGCAGAAGCAGCATGGAGAAGAGGAGCCATGCACATGCGGGACAGAAGCCTGCCACGGTGTGTGACACTGCAAGCCCTCTACCTTAGCTGAAAGGAGTCTGCAGTGGGAGCCTTGGTGTGTCCCAAGGGCCTCCTCAGAGACTGTTCTGCGAAAATCCATCTGTCCTAGGAGAACAGTCCCAGGACTCACTCCCAAGTGCAAGCGCCTTACAGAGAAATGTAAATACTTTAAGCCTTTTATTGGCGCCTAGAGTTATCAAAGCCCATGTCAGCAGATGGAGTGCAGCTCCACATCATCGCAATCTGTCGGCAAAGGAACACAAGCATTCCTCTTCCCTCTCAAGCCCCCTCCGTCAGTGGAAGACGTGAGCGGTGGGACTGGAGGCACTGGTCTGATCCCTTTACCCCTGTGCTTAAGGGGAGACAGAGGGAGCAGCCCAGCCCGGAGAGGGGCACTGAGGAGCAGGAGCCCTCCCACCCTGCTCCTGCGAGCGCCGAGAGAGCGGGGAAGGCTGCCGGAGCCACCCCCTCTCCAGGCAGGGGGAAGCTGCTTGCGGGGGAGCGAGCCTGGAACAAACCTCGCCTTGCGCTTGTGGGCAGAGCCGCGAGCAGGGGAAGTCGGGAACAGAGCAGAGACGTTTTACGCTCCTCGGCTGAGTCACCCGAGTGTATAAAACAGAGCCAGGCAAGCGGTGCTGCGCGGAGGGGACGCACAAGGCATCGGACTCTCGGGCAGGTACGTGCAAGCGGCTGCGGTTTAGATCTGGGGGCCACGGGTGAATGTAAGAGCAGGCTCCAGCGGTCCCGCTCCTCCCATCCTCTCGCTGCCATGTGCCATGCATGGAGCGGGGAATCCAGCTGCTCCGCTGGCCGTGAGGTCCTGAGGCTGCTCAGCTCTTGCACACCTCCAGATGCCAGAAAGGACACAGGTGACCAAAATACACCGTTTGGTTGGTCCCTACTTCAAACCGCAGAAGGGAACAATAGATGATGGTCCGGGCAATGCCTGGCACCATGCGGGGAACAGCAAGTAGCTATTAAGGTAAGGAAAGAGTCTGAAATGGTAAATCAGTAGGGAGAGCACTAGGTCAGGGCTGTGGTTAATTCCTTCCTCTGACACAGAGCTACCTGCGCAGCCTTAGGCAAGTCATTTAGGACTTTTATTTTTCAAAAAGGTCTTAAGGTTCCTGATGAGCTTTTAAAATTCTCAGAGGAACAATGTAGTCTCAGTCTCCTTTCTCATGGAGGGAACTCTAACACTGAATAACCTGCTTCTCAGTACCAGGGCGTCTGGGGTCCTGATCCAGGAGCGCACGCCAGTTTCTGACCATAACTGACCACTGATGGACATGTGGGTCAGGAGCTGCATTTTCAGTACCTCGTTTGCCCCTGGAACTGGAGCATGGATCATTCACCCGGAGCAGGGTCCCGGCCACACCTGGCCGCAGCCCTGTTGCCTGGGTACCTCCCTGCCAGACAACTCTTCCCAGCAAGCTGGCCAGACTGGACGCTGTGCAGCATAACAGCCCTGTAGAAAGCGATACACAATTGTATATAAGGTCCTATAACACGGGAATATTCCCCTCCTGCAGCTTGTGCTGTACCAACTGGTATTGCTGCACTGGAGCAACACACCCGTGTTGCTCGGAGGCAGCATGAGCAGACTGAGCAGCCCAACTCCTGCATCTGCTGCTGCTCGAGGCCAGGCTGGTCCACAGCCACAGCTGCTCAGATGCACGATACAGCTCAGTGGCTTCCTGCATGAAAAACTGTAGGCAAACTTAGACTAAGATCACATGATACTTCTGTCCCAAGGGGCTTGTGTTTGCTTAGGCTTAATTACAGAAGAAACATTAATTATCAGTTACGCTGTTATGCTGTCTGAATGCAACAGAAAAGCACTTATGTTTCTCTTTTAGTTTGTATCTACCTGGAGAGATTTAATTTAGTTTGTAATGCTAACGTTTTGTTTTCCCCTCCCTGAAACAGGCAAACTAAAATATAAAATCAAAGATCTTTCAACTAATTGCAAGCCACCTAGCAGGATGATCTCCCTCTTGCTCACCCTCTCTCTGGTGGCGAGGAACACAGCATCAGGCCCGGTGAGCAGAGCAGAGCCTGCAGCATCCAGGGATGTCACCACCTTTTTCCAGCTGGCTCAGGGAGACTCTTGGGAGAACGTTAATCTCACCAGCATGTCCTGTGAGGATCGGAAGAACAGGACCTGGGTCACGCTGCAGCTGACCAACAGCAGCCTGACAGCTCTCCCTGCCTGCCTCCCAGAGGCCCTGGAGACCTTGGATCTCAGCAACAACCTCTTAGAGGAGGTGAATGGCACAGATATAGCAAGCCTCCCGCGGCTGCGTGTCCTCTCACTGAGGCGAAACCTTCTCCGGGCAGTCAGATGGGGGCCTGAAGCCTTCAGCAGTCTCCATTCCCTGGACTTAAGCTTTAACAAGCTGTCATCTGTGCCATCATGCCACACCTCTTCCCTGCCTAACCTGAGGTGGCTGTCCCTGGCTGGAAACCCACTGACTGAAATAGAGCCATTGGCCTTTTCCTGTTACCCTCAGCTACAGTTCCTGAACCTCTCCGCAACTCTGCTTGGGCAGGAGGACAGCAGAGGAATTTGGGAGTCTGCTTTTGCCATCAGCGCAACTCCCAGTGAGGCTACGCACAGGCCCGGGAACACCATCAGCGTGCTGGATCTGAGTGGGACCTTTCTTGAGAGAAGTAAGTTTACAGATTTCTCACTGTAAACACAGGGCCTGGCCTCATCTGCAGCCAATCTGAGCATGTGAGGCACTCCCCAGCTGCTCACATAACCCTGGGGGAGAGGCCCTCACACAGAGGGGCCTCCTTGAGGGAGGGCAAAGAGGACAGCACCGAGCATGACCGCTCGCCTTGCTGCAGCACCTTGCCTGTCCTACTTTCATGGCCTGCCACTGCCAGCCCCAGGATTAGCTCTGGGAAGCGCAGGAGGAAGTTTGTCTCTTTCCAGACAAACCGATGAAACCTTTTGCTGTCTGTCCCCACGCTTATGCCCCCCTTTATACCTCTGCATTGAGGTAGTGCAAAGACCGTGTCCAGCACACCTGGCCCAACGCTTCCGCACAGCCAGACTTCCTTGCTCCAAGCGACTGACAGCACAACTTTTCCTATTGTCTGCCTCCTCTGTCAGCTTATTTATAACTGAGGTGCTGAGGCGGAGAGATGCCAAATGCTTTGCCTGGCTGGGCCAGAGCCAAGACCTGTCCCCAGTTCTTCTGCACACCAGTCTGGCGCCTTCCTGGCCTACCTACAAGGCCACCCGGTGCTTTTCCATCTCACTTCATAGCAGTTTCAGTCATATAAAACAACCCTACTGTCCCGGGGCCTGCGTGAGGTGTCACTGGTGGGTCATTTGTCAGCACTGGCACAAGAAGTATAGAACTGGGTCACAGCAGCGATTCCCCCCAGAGCAGGGCCTCGCTGAACGGGCTCCTGACAGCAATGCTGCTCACAGGCAGGGTGCAAGAGGCAGGCAGAGGGGTATGCTTCCCATCCGTATGGGCCCTGATTCCAGCAAGCAGCAGCTGAGGCACTCCCCAGGATAGAGGTTTCAGCCCACTGCGCGTTTAACTGATATACCACTAACTTTCTAACACCTCTTGCAGTAGCGAGTTACACAATTCAGTCATGGGATGGAAAGGCCCGTTTGTATAAGACCTGTTCCTTCCTGATTTCATGTCTCAGCTTTTTCCTGTGCTAGAAGAAATGGGATGTTATTTGCCTTTCTCGCACCATTCAGGACTCTGTAGACCACCCTCCCCTCACCCATCACTCCTCTGAGGAGAGAGATCCATTTAATCCCACCTAATAGGAAAACTGTTCCATATCTCTGATAGGCTTTATTGCCTTGATCTTCCCTTCTTTTCCTCTGCCCTACAATGGCATGGCCCGGCCTGCAGGTGATATAACAAAAATGTGATTGCTCTGGTGTTTACATGCCTGTGTATTGATTTCTGTTATATTCCTTCCCCACAGAGAGCAGCTGCAGAAGACCACAGATATTTTCCATCTCTACGAATTCAAAACTTTATGTGGTAGCTCCCTAGCCACAGTTCCCATTTAGTCACTAACAAATCCAGCATGCTTTGCAACGAGGGGGCTCTATCTTTTACGTGTGCCGCTTGGCAGCATCTCACTAATGTCTGTCATTGAGCCAATGCAGTTCAGTCTGTTTTTTTTCCTAGGCAGAAATCCACAGCAATGCTCAACTTTCTCAACAGGTAAAAATCTCTTTTCTGCTTTAGTTCAGCCAGAGTGGACCAGAGACTTGCCCAGCCTCAGGCTGCTTCACCTGACAAAGATGTCACGATTAAGAAGCCTCGATACAGACTTCGGGTCCATGCCCCACCTCAGAGAGGTGAACTGTCGTGACTCCCGCTCCCTGAGTTTCGTGAGGACGGAGATGTTTGAAAGTGCACCTCAGCTAAGTCATCTTTCCTTTCAGAAGTGAGTTATTTTCTTTTTTGTTCTTGCTCATGAAGTACTGCCTTTGCCTCACAGCACAACAGTGCCTGGGGGCTGATTTTTATGCAAAGGTTGTTTGTTACCAAATACATAGGAAAGAGGTATGGGCTTGTGTGTGATGGAGTGCACCCAGGTATGCCATGTGAAGCCTGAGACAGAGCAGCAGGACTGATAGAGCAGGAGAGCTGATACAGCCTAAAGAACAGGCATGAGGCTTGTAGCAATAGCACAGTCACTGTTTGCTTGAGATCACATCCATCCTGCTCCCACTCCACTAGAGGAATTCACCCAGTGCTGTTAAGATCAGCACAGATTCACTGAAGCCCACTTCTGATAGCAGACCATGCTTTCCATCCCTACCTTACTCTACAAAGCTCTACAAAGGATGAAAGCTGACACTTTCCCAAAATCTGCACCTTGGAAGCAGTCAAAAATTCTCTAAGTGTGAGGGAATAAAAGATCCTCCTACAGCATTAGTAAAAGCAATGGTTTAGTCCTTATTCTTAGATATAACGTACCAGCATGGCTTACTTGGTGCGTCACACGCCTCTTGAAACACAAAGGGAAACAAATCTGAAAGTGATACATCAAAATGGGGGAAGGTAAATGACTCACAGAACAGTCGGCGCGAAAAGATTTGGAGAACACCTTTGAAGACTTTCTGTAATATTGGCCGAGATTACAAGCACTGCAGAAAGCAAACGCTACAGTAGTGGCTGTGCTCTAGGAATCAGTTTCAGGAAAACAAAGAAACCTGCTCAAGCAAAAAACAAGATAAATCCCCCACTAGATTGCCACTCTGAATTTACACAGCGCTTTACAACACACAGAAATATTCTAAGTGCTAAAAATAATGACTCAAACTCAAAAAAAAAAAAAAAAAAAAGAATAACAAAGTCACAGACAAAAGAGAGCATCCTCTGAGCACTCAGGCTGCAGGGAGGTCATGCCTTTTTTCCTGTGGCTAGGGCAGCTTAACAATAAAGACAAGCAAGGCTTTCCTAGATTAATTATTTGACTTAGTAGATGGGTATATGTTATGAGAGAGGTAATTAACATGAAGAGGATAATTGGCATAGAGATAGAGAAAATTAAGCCATTAGAAGCAGATTGAGAAAGAAGTCAAAGAAATGACATAACAAAAGTGCAGCTGAATGCATGAGGGCAGAGAGATCATCTTTTCCTTTCCAGCTGCCATCTCTAAAAGTGTTAGCTGCTTACAATGCTTTACTTATGGGTTAGCAGACAGCAGCCACATTGCGCAAATCAGAGAGATGGGCAGGTATTAGCCTGGACTTTGAAGCGCAGAATGGTGGCCATGGTAAGGTGGCCTTGGTAAGGTGGCATTTCCAAGGGAACTGGCAATGCTGCATCATCTCAGATATGCTGGGACACTAAGCATGCAGTGCTTGGAAGGTAACTCAGCACTTGCTCATTGCCGTATGCTCATATTGTGCTTGTCATCTTTTAGCTGCAACCTGAGTTCCTTTAATTCCTGGAATATCAGTTCTTCGGAGAGCATCACCATCAACTTGCACGGAAATCCTCTGTTATGTGACTGTAGGCTCTCCTGGCTGCTCTCCAAGCCCAAGAAAGTTGTGCTGCAAAAGTAAGTGCATTCAAGGAGATGAAGTAATGCTCTTCATACACAACCTAAGTATGCAAGTTATTTGAGGACCAAATAGTCATCACCATACAAGTTATTCAGATTCCCTGTGTCCTTCCTTTCCACAAGAGGCAGGAGTGTAAAATAAGTCTCCTTTAGGGGCCAATTAAGGCCGAATTACACTTGCAAGTGGACAAATGTGATGGCATATGTAAAGTATAAAGTGGTATTAGCTGTGGATTCTACTTTAGAGTGAAAAATTTATTTTCTCTCTCTTTTGGTTCATATTTCTCTATTAACTGGAGATTAAAAAAAAAAAAAAAAAAANCTGGCTAGGTGACCTGGATGGGCCAGCACTGGGAGAAGGACTGGAAGACTCTGCAAGCACTTTTGTTTATTATTACCTCCTTGCTCTCGCATTCCCAAAGCTTACATCAGCAGAGGCAGTGAACAAAACCTCTTGCAAATAACACCATTTGTCCTCAATCACTTCCAGGCTTTCCAACAGTTTTACAAATCAACTACAATGAGCTGTAGTTACAAGAAGCACTTTGCATATGTACAGTCTCTCTTCTTTTGGAAGGGTGACCTAGAAGATTTGTCACTCATAGCAAAGAAAGCAGGGAAGTAGATTGTTAAAAATCAGACTGCCTCTCATCAGGATGAACTTAGCATTTGCATTCTTTCCAAAAACCTGCAATGTCTGAGTAAAAAAGAAACTGAGCTCAGTCACTTAAAAGCACATCCAGTGTTAGCACAGCTCCAGCTGTCTGAGCCAGCCAGGGTTAAGGATCCTGGGGACCCCACTACAACTCCCTACATGCGGTCCTGCCTTAGCGCAGAATTGAAGCCTGAGCCCTTAAAACAAGTTGCCTTGAACCCCGACACTCTTGCCAAGGTTCACAGGGGCTGTACCAAAGGACACTTCACCTCAGGCAAAAGATAGCTGCAGCTTACAAAAACAAAAAGCCAGTCAGCTATGTTCACAGTGCTGTGGAAGCCAGCTACCAGGCACAGGACTGGTGTTAATACAACCTAGCTTTGGTCTAGATTTCATGTCTTCATTAACATGAAGACTGGTTTTGGACAAAAAAAAGCTTACAGGATTTTGTAATGTTCTTGTGGAATTTGTTGAAACTTGTGCTCTCTGCAGGGCCTCGGACACTTTTTGCACCACGTCCCAAGAAAACTGGGGCAGATCTTCAACTTCTTTTTCACTGCAAGAGCTCTATGATAAATGCCAGGCTGAGAAGAACACCACGCTGCCCGACTCAGACATGCCCTTTCAAGCACATGATGCTTTCAGCCTTGCCAGCTACAACACCACCACAACTACAGCAACAACAACAGGCTCTGCTCTGCTAACCAAAGACACTTTCACTGATTTCCTAACTCAGAAGAATGCAACAAGCACAACTGCAGCCAGCCCAGCTGAGCTGATGCTCACCAAAGCCAACAGTTCCTCCCCTGAGGACAAGGCAGTTTCCGAGTCCGTGAGCCATCCCCCATCCCTCCCCTCAGCAACCACCTCCCCCGGTTTTCTCAGAGAGCTCTACAGCCAGACCCTGGATTATGGCTCCATGAGTCAAACACAGCAGCTCCAGGGAGAGCTCGGAAAAACTCACATGGCATTTCTCCAGGAACACTCATCTAGCCAGCCCACTAGTGAGCGTTCTACTCCAGCAACAGGAAATCCAGATGCCATTGACCATTATGTTCACTCCTTCGCTGTGGAAAGAACACCACAAACACATCTACGGCAGCTGAACGCCACAAGGACCAGCGCTCAGTCCGCGTCCACCCGATCTCTGATCCACTATGTGGATGACTACGACTACAACGAGCAGACAACAGAACCCCCGGTGCAACAGGCGTACCACGCCTGCGACTACAATCCTTGCAGACACCTCCAGAAGCCATGCAGTGAACTTCAGCACGCATCCCGATGTCTGTGTCCCGGAATGTCGAGGGAAGATGAGATTCCAGACCCACCAAGGCTCAGAGAGGTGTCTGAGGTCACAGACAGCTCCGCACAGATACACTGGTGCGCTCCGAATTCGGTTGTTCGTACCTATCAGCTGCTGCTTCAGGACCAAGGCAACGAGGAGAGGCAGCTTGTCCTGGAGAACATTTACTCCACAGCGAGGCAGTACACTCTGTATAACCTCTCACCATACACCACTTACCACATTTGTGTGACTGCTTCAAACAAAGCAGGGTTAAGCCAGACAGCAAGCCAGGAAATTGCAGGTAACTCATGCACCAAATTCAGAACAAAGCCCAGCTACAAGTCTGTCTTTGCTGCTCTGTCTGCAGCAAGCGGACTCTTTCTCATCTCCACAATTATTTTGTCTATTTGTCTGTGTAAGGCACATAAAAAGCCTCATAGTGAGCAATACGGTACACACTTAGTCTCTTACAAGAACCCAGCATTTGATTATCCATTAAAACTACAAACAAGTAACTAGCTCTAGGTGATTGTCCTACACATTCCGAGCTCACTGTCTCTATGACTTTGTTTTTTTTTCCTGTGATTCTTAAAACATCCTTCAGCAAAACTAGGAAACATCTGACTGCATAGCCACTGTGTTTCTAAAAAACAAAAGAAGGTAGCCAAACTGATAAAAAAAGCCTTTGGGTTCTTGTTCATGTGCTAAGCAGCAGCAAACCTGGACACTAATCCTGACAAGTTAGTTTTATACTCACCTGCAAGTATACGAGCATACATTTCACACCGTGAGATGGTGCCTTGCCAGCTGTCACGGATACAGTCCGTGCAGAGCAAGAATCCAAAATGCATCTCACCAAGTAAGATATCCAACTGCTTTTATTCACATAAGTGAGGTTGAGTTTTCATTTCCTCCCAACATCAGTATAAAAGTATTACTCAAGAGAGAGGCCTCCTTGGGCTCGGTGGCAAGGAGCCGTGCGCATCCAGCTCCAGGAAGCAACGCCGGAGACCACAACAGCTCAGCCCTACTTCAGATCAGGAAAAAGAAACATGCAGATTAACTGCAAAGAGGAAGAGTGGGATCATTAAGGCCAGGACAATCGTTTTGCTCTGACTTTGTGCAACCTTACACAGCTGAGGCTCCTTAGTGCCACAACACCAATCACAGGCAGCAAGGAGTTTGCAGTGCAGCAGTACCCCGCAGAAGGAGGACAGTACATCAGCATTTGCTCCGCTGTTGAGTTTAAACAAGAGATTATTGCTCGGTTGCATCTGTGGATTTAGCAGGCTGATTATTTGCCTCATACAGAGGCAAAGAGCCAAGCGATTAGAGAATTTAATGCATATGTTGCTGAGACTTGGAAAACTGAAATCCCAACCACTAATAACAGCAGGTACTTATGCAGACATTTTTCAAATGTATTTTTGGGTACTAATTTGGTACTAATTTCTGCTACAAGAATAGCCACACATACTGAGAAATCCAGTTCTTCAGCAGCTTTGAGAAACCTTTTCATTAAAACTGAAGAGCTGTTTTTCTCAGAGGCAGCATTTGTCCTGCTCAAATTTCCCTCTAATGATTGCTGCTCAGAGACCCAGGGGTTTATGTTCCAGAAGCTGTATAGGTACAACGTGTAAAATCCCCCAGTCTCAAAGAATGATGGGTGCTGTACAGTGCAAAAGAGTCTCTGTTCTGTCCATAGTTTTTTAATGCTCCCTGTACTAAAGAAAATAAAAGCTACAGGCTGGTTCTTTGTTAAGGACTACAGCTCTGAGTTGTGTTTACCATCTACACTGTTTAGCCCAAAGTGCAGACTCCAACATTCAGTAGTTTTGGAACATTTTTATTATGATAAGTCTGTGTTACGTGATGTCAGAAGAGTCTTCACTTCGTATGTGCCATATGAACAGGGCTGTGGCATCCTCCCCTCTAAGGGCCTGCAGCCCTTTCATGCAGATTCACCCCTTCCCCTACGCCAGTGCTGGACACGACACCAGCTCTGGGCAGATGCTCACTGACAATCCTGCCGTGCCCGTCCTGAGCTGCTGAGCTCCACAACCCAAACTTAAAACAGAAGGGAACAGCAGAAGACACTAGGATGGCATCAGCTCTCACTTTGAAAACCTCATCTCTTTTCCCATCCTGGTAGTTCAGAACTTCATTTGGATGTGGTTTCTCAAATTTATTTCAGGCCTGTTTTTTCCTGTATTTTCTGGAAGGTCTAGTAAATAGGAGCAGATGTTACGTTAACTTCATTTGAAGCAAGCAAGAACCTTCAGCCTGTGACTGGTACTGTTCCAAACTGGGGCAGGGATCACATACTCCTCCCTGCTTGTAAGACACCACTCCAAAGGACCTTGACTGGTGTCTTTGATATCATCAGAAACAGAAACAAAGTGGCGCAAAATAAGAGATCTGTGAATAGCTAGGCATGTGCTCTTGAGGATTAGTTCTAGAGGGCAAGAACAGAAAACATACTGCAAGTGGAAACAAAGCAGGTTGTTCCAGTTTAACCAGGAGTTAGTCCAAAGCAACACAATGCATAAAGTGAGCTTTTGAGAGGATACATCTTAACTATCCTTTACTATGTTACAAATCATAAGGCTGCAACACCTACCGCAAACCTCACCAGAAGATCATCTCCAGGTAAATTAGAACCATAGAGTGGCTTGGGTTGGAAGGGACCTCAAAGATCATCTAGTTCCAACCCCCAACAAACTTCATTGAGGGTCACTGACCAGGGGACACTCCAACCTGGCAGCTACCCAAAAGCAGAGCAGCCTTTTGCCACCGCAGGCAGCAGGGCTGGCACTGATAGCCAGCCTGTTCACACACAGCCGATGGCTGGCGCTGAGATGTGGGAGCACCCGCGAGCTTTTCTTGTTGTTAGAACTGAGCACACCTCGTTTCTCATTGCAGCTGCTGCCCCGAGCTGTGCATGCGGACTAGGTCAGCATGAACTGCACACCCCTTCCAAAACCTCCCAGAGAGCAAATCACATCCTGAGTTTGGAACAGCCCAAGCCATCGTCCCATCGAAGAACACCAGCAGTGCGAGCACACCCTGTGGCCTTCCCAGAAGGTCGGTTACCTCTCATAGCAGCCCGCCCATTTTGCAGGGTACTTTTCAGTTTCTCCCCTGAGAAGGCAACAACAATCCCCAGCACGCAGCCCTCGGGTAGGAGCCCCGCTGTGCCAGGAAGCCTTAGCTGCTGACCTGGGCACCCCACAGCTCCTGTTCCTCCTCTACTGGGGCACCCAGGCAGGCACACCCCAGGTCTCCCCCACCTGCTGCCAGTTCCTCATCTTCCTCTGGGCTGCTTTGCAGACAGTACCTAGAGCTCCATTTGTTTCAGCAACCAAGGCATCAAAGCTTTACACAACATTTGGAGAGCTCTAACAACAAACAATGTTGAAATAACTCCCCCCTCACCACCCTTCCAGGGAAATGCATCCCAAGGGGCAAGCTAAGTTTACAGGAGCTCAGTTGCAGAGCTCTGCAGCAGTCAGTCTACGGGGGGGGGGGGGGGGGGGGGGAAAAAAAAAAAAAAAAAAAAAGCACCAACAAGCTGAGCAGAAATGTAAACTGCAAGCAGAAGAGAGAAAAGCACCCAAGGCCTCACACATATGTGCCAAGAACTGTTGCTTCCACCACCTGGGTCACAGCTGAGATGGGGCTGAAAAAGGAGCACCTTGCAGAGGCAGGTAAAGCATACCCTATTCTCAGCCAAAGGAAGTCTGCAGAATCCTCATTCCCCATCAACCCACACCACGCTGCCCACACAAACAGCACTGTCCTTTACGCCAGGTGCCAGATACTACCTCACAATGTATTTCTCTTCTGCCTCAGTCTCTTGGATCTTTCCCCATTGCAAGATGCGGGTTTATCACAACCCATTTCTCCAGCCCCTTGTGCCTTTCACAGGCCTTCTCTGCCCTCAGGCCATGCTCCTAAAGCCTAAAATCATTTTCAGGTTAAGAATCTAATAGCTTTTTTCTACTGTACTTCAAAAAATTCCAACTCCAGTTTAAAAAAAAAAAAAAAAAAAAAAAAACCCCTTCCCCCTTGCATTCTCACCCAGAACCTATGTCTTTTAAGTAACTGCTGCAGCCCAAAACAGGAAAAATGACAGTGACTCAAAACTGGAATTTTCACTTGAGCAAGTCACAACATCTACAACGCATTTCTTTGAAAAGCGCTGCCTATTGCTAGTGCTTAAAACTAATATATACCTCCAGAAAAAATAAATCACCACACAGTCCCTCCTAGAACTTCAACTGTAGCTGCACCTACCGATTTCAAAAGCAAACCCTAAAAAGCAAGCAAGGGTAAAGCTTTCTTGAAGCCCATTTTACAGCTTCTACATATGATAATGCAAGTATAATTGCAGAAACAAAATACTCGATGCCATCCCCATTCCCTGACTCCCAGCACCAGAGCTGCCATTCTTGCATACAGGACTAGTAACCAGCCTGGACATCTCCTCCAGTTTCACTCCTGTGGATTGACGCAAGCAGCTGCGCTGCCTCTCGCGGCGCTGGCTGGGGCAGAGCAGTGAGGAGAGCGACCAGGGAGCAAAGTGGAAGCGTTCCCATCTGCGGGTGGAGCCGGGTCAGAAAGCTGCTGTCCCCTCAGCTCCGCTCCGCCCTGTTGGTCTCCCCCATCTTCCTGTTTGGGCCCAGACCTGCTTTGCAGCTCCAAGTGCAAAGACAAACCTTTGGCCATGTAACTAGGCTATAACCATACAGCTCTGAAACAATTTTAAAAGCAAACAAAAGCCAACCCGTCACCAAAAAAAAAATGATAACTAGCAAATCCACTTACTGTTTAACAGCTCAGCGTGCTGACCTGTTCATCTCTGTGAGAGGAAGATCACCTGAGGGAAGCCTGTATGATTTTTTTTCTGGCTTTTCTTTCTACGAAGCAGCTGTTCCATGCATTCCTAAAAAGCTTTTCCATTCACTTGGCAATGCATTCTTTCTTTCTAGAGGCCCAAGCTCAAGCAAAGGAAGATCAAAATAGCCAGCAGTGCGTGTGGGTGCACCCCCTGGGTATTGCAGCAGAGGTGCATGCTGTTCCCTCCCCTTGCTTAGTATTTCAAAATCAGTCACCGCGTCTCACGGAGTTAACTGGGAAGCTGAAACTGTGGAAAAATGAGATGATCCCTGAAAAGGCCTCTACTCAGAAACAAAGCTGCTCTCTTCAAGGGTCAGACACCATGCCTTGGCAGAAGCCTTGTGGGCTGCAGCGGAACAGAGAGGGTCCATGCTGTCTTCAGCGCAACAGATGCCATTCAGAGAAGCAGTCCCCAGAGCCCTGTCACAGGCGGCGCAAGCAGGCAGGTGGGAAGCCCAGCACAGCAGAGCGGCAGGACAGGGCACTTCACAACGTTCCACCTCTGCCACAAAGGGCAGCCTGCTTTCCAGAGCTGTCCCTGGCCAGGACATGAGAGGTGTTTCATGGGCTTGCCTGGAGCCCACATCACAGCGCTGGCTTGATCAGCCTCTTCGCGGCAGGATGCAAAATCAAACCACCACGCTCATTCAGCGGGCACTGCACGGCACAGGCATGCTCCTCCATAGCCATCTCCAAAGGTCACAGTCACTAGGAGGCAGAAATGAGGATGCCTCTGAGGGTTCATGATCTTGCTTGTCAAGAAGCATCTGGTTCACACTTTACCTGTTAAACAGAGAGGTATTTATCACAGGTGAGAACATGTTTCGTGTCCATGGAGATAAACACTCACAAAAGAACACAATGTTTAAACTCCTGGCACTTTTTCTTTTCACCAGCTGTCCAAAGCATGCAGTTTGTTCTGAAGCGGGGCAGTACATCACAAGTAAATTCAACATCTTTAAAAAGTAATCAGGCAAGACAACAAATAGCAACTTTGTTTGAAGCACATTCAGGAAACAACCCTTAAAGCAAGGCTGGTGTTCTGCTGTCACCTAGAGGGAGAAGGTGGAACCATCTCACCGGGAACTATTCCACATGGAAATCCTTTACCAAAGAACTTGAGTCTGCACTGGTGTTACTGGACCCCTTAAAGAAACTGTCATTCTTCATAGGATCAGTACCATTTATCCCAATATTCTGGCAGGATTCAACCCCCAGCAACCGCCTTTGTTCAGCTCAGCTCTCACTAGGGGCAGACAAATCCCTCCAGAGACCTGATGAAGGAAGGGAAAAGCTTTAGTTTGAGCTTGCAACTTCAGTTTCTACATACACAGAAAAATAAGCTTCCTTGGGTGCCACTGTTCACCCCATTATTTGTTTCATACTGAGGTGCCCATGTGGTTTTAGCTCAGCAGGCAGAAGTGATGAGGATTATCAGCAGGGACAGTCTCTGACCCACAGATGCTTCTCAGCAGTTTGTCGGTTCTCCTCTCTAATTCTTTTTGCTGCCTTGTGACCAGGAAACGCTCTACCAACCTGACACTGGGAAGGGAAAACTTGAAAGAACTGTCAGCTTCAAGAACAAGAAGGGGATCACTGACTGAGAAAACCCAAAATGGTAAATTAATCTACAAAAACAGTATTTTTTTTCTAATATTGTAGACTTTGGAAACAGAGTGCATCATATTCTCTGCACTTACAGATAAAAAAAAAAATAAATGATAAATCACCACAGACAGGTGGTGGTAACTGGTATCTTGTATTTGATTTTGAATATGACATCACTGTGGAATATCACCACAGTTGAATGGGGATCTCCTAAGCAACTCTTATCTGCTTCAGAAGAAGCCAGTTTTTTCGGAGTGCTTTGATAATGTAGCTACCTTAAAAGTACAGGCTTTAAAAACAACAGCTCTGAATCCATAGGAATCCCATATAGCAAATTCTCCCCTGGATTAGCAGGGTTTACCCCAGTGCCTCAGCAGAACAAAACCAGTTCATGATCTAACTGCACCAGCCCAGAAAGAGCTGGGGAAATAAAATAGAGAGTCACAGAGGTGACCTGATGTGCCCAGACAGAAGAGCACCTTGTGCAACAGGGACCAATGGAACAAATGCTCTGCTGGTGGCAGTTCGTTGCCTCCGCGTGCATAAAGTAGAACTCCAGAAGGCAGTAGCACAGAAACATCGTGCTACTGACGAACAGAAGGGCCATTCTGCCTTTTCCCTTCCTTACACACCATGTAGCTTTGCCTGACCAGGTGGACAGAAACCAAAAGGAAAATTAATGCTGTTTAAAAGCGGAGAAAGCAGTCATGTCCCTCATCCTCGGACTCCTTCCCACCCGCTCCCCCAGTATGGATCCCCCCAGTGTCCCCAAAGGACAGAGCTTTGCCCTCAGCGTGCCACTAACTGAAAATCTCTCCTCTGTACTGCTCAATGTACACACAGCCAGAAAATGCAGTATTTCTGCCACATTTAGTCAAAATTGGTTATAGGTCCAAGTTCTACTTGAAGGATAGAGTACTAAGCACACAAATCTCAGTTCTTCAAGAGATATAATTCCAGGATCGTGTGTGTGGGTGTTTTCTGTATGATTTATCACCACCTTCCCCACTACTCCCTGGAAATACTGAAGAAAGACAGAACAGTCCGAAATGATAAGAAGGTAAGAAAAACAAAATAACGTGCAGGCACCTCCTGGTCGAAATCCAGCTCTTGAACAGGTCTGGAAGGCTTCTGTGCGTGCTGGCTCTAAGTACAACCTAACAACAAACGCTGTTTTGCTCGGGCCGGGCCAGCTTTATTCCCCTTCCCCAGATTCCTCCACCTAACAACAGCACCTAAACACACGGGCGGCAACTTGTAGCTCAGACCAAGCACAGGTAGAACTTCTGCCAGATGTGGAACCAAGCACAAGGAGACAGATCTCAATAGGATCAGCCTACAGTTACCGAGGGGAGTGCTGATGAACCTAACAGAACCCCAGACCATGCTGGTAGCAGTAAACAGGAATCCTAATGCAAAATTCAAAACTAGCCATTGACCCAGTCCAATCCTTAAAAAAAAAAAAAAGAAACACTCCTGGTATGCGGACTGCAGAAAAGATCCTAAGCCTACTCACTGGATCCTCTTAGCTCCTTCAGCGGAACCTGCTTGCGAATCCATCCCATCTCAAACGTCAGCCTCCGCCCCAACACGAGCTGAACTTCAACAGCAAATTCCATTGTTAAGTTTGCTCAGACGACTCTCCCACAAGCAACACCAAACCACGGGCATCTGAGAAACGTCAACCTACAATGCCTTGCACTTTGCCTGCATCAACTTTAACAACCCCTAAACTAGCCCAACAACTTTTTAAATCCCCACTCACACAGACTAACACTAAGCCCTCTACCCTAGCTCTCCCTGAAGTCCAGCTCTAGAGAAGAAACCCTGCCAGACCAAAATTACCAGTAAGAAGGCAGCCACTAACCAAAGCAGCCCTAAACCTAGTTCAGCAACATGTTACATACCAAGTAAAAATCCAGGCTCTTCACCCAGCAATGGAGCGAGCCCCAACCCCAAATTACTCTGAACACCAGACAGGCTTTTTTATTTTATTTTAAACCAAACACAGAGTTATGTTAACAAGGTAGCTGTGACAGCATCAGTTCTAACATTTATTTACTTCAAAATCCTGAAAAAACAAAAAACAACAAAAAAAAAAAACCCTTGCTCCTAACCCGAGTGCAGTACTCAGCAGCAGGTGCTCATGGACAGTAACCTCACTCCTTTCTCTTGCTAGAAAAGCAGGTACCCCTTGCCACTCTGCGGCACTACCAAACCCAAAGCTCAGGTTCATCACATGAGAAGCAGCATCTCCTCCTGCCCAGATGTACACCATACTTCTCATTAGAGCTATACCATTCACTACACGCATCCAGAAGAAATCAAGAACCTATTGGAATACCACAACAAACTCCAGATGATCCCTACCTTGAGGCTTTAGAGGCAGCCACGTGCAGTTCTAAACGTCTCAACAGCACTTTCAAACCTCAGCTCATGGCTGAGTAACAGCCCTGACTCTAACACTGCTACAAGCCCAGGACTTCACCTTGTTGCTGTCACAGCTTGATGTACTGTAAAATCAGATGGAGAGCCCAACGATCTTGGATCTTAGGATGCATTTCTGATGCATTTGAAGGTGATACAGATCCAGGTCAAGACCATTGCTGCTAAACATCCTCCGTCCATGACTTGGATGCATCTCCACCTTTATACTGTTTTCTCAACTATCAAAATCTTCTTTCTGCAGACTCCAACAGACAGAGAGCAGTTATTTATGTTTGTTTTCCTCGTGATAAGCCTCCTGCTTAAAACCCTTCCTGGCAGAAGGGTCTGCAACACTTTACAAGCATACAGGTGCTCAAAGCCTATCCAAGTCACCTGGGATAGCATAGCAGGTCTTGGTCTTAACAGAAAAAAAGCTGCACGACACCAGACCAAGACAAATAACGGCAAGATATGGGCCAACCTAGCAGCGGGACAGACCAGAAAGGAAAATGAGTTACAGCTCTGCTCACATCCACGTTTATAAGGCATTGAAGTTAACGGCTTTGTAAAGGCCACCTGTCAGAGAAAGCCCTATCTAACACAGCTGTTAGAAGCTGTGCAGCCACAGGCGAGACCAACCCAGCTGAGCCCGCTGTGATTTCGTGGTCACGGTGCTTGCAGAGCTTATCCCTGCTCATAAGCCTGGATTTTCTCGGGAAAAGCCTTCCGTCAGAAAAGAGTTGTTCTCCAGCTCCACACGCACAGCTTGCTGTGACCAAGCCGCAGTGAACGAGAAGCCTGACAGGCTGCAACCGCTCCTCCCACCGAGGGCAAAGCTCCGGTTCTTCACAGCGAAGGAGCCCAGGAAAACACCACTACAGACACATTTCTTTTGAGAAAAATCCGGGAGAAACTGCACTTACTCCCTGTGCCAGAGATGATGAGCGTTCTATTGAACCACGCTTCCCCTCGCAGGGTGACCACCACCCCGCCCCGCGGAGCTGCTCTCCGAGCTCCCACCCTGCGCCCTGCGCCCCGAACCCGCCCCTGAGGAGACGCCGCCGCTACGCCACCGCTGCAGTTACGCAGGGCGCGCGCTGACCGCCCAGCGCCGGGCGGGCCCAGCTACGCCATTGGCGCAGCCCCCG
>VXAV01000059.1:6960-39869 GCA_013399715.1 Alectura lathami
CTGTGTCCTTACTCTGTCTTGACTGTCCCAATGTAAATATAGATATATGAAGAAGGTCTCATGACCTAAACATCTGACATACTGTATCCTGGATGGAGTGAGATCCTGGCCTGGCTGCTGTCACGCATGCCTGAAAACAAGTACAGATAGCTAAGAAGATGCTCTGATTTCTAAGGATCCTGAGAAGAAGGTGGTCTGGAAAGAGAGAAGTTATCTCCTAAAAAGATAGCTGATACTACCTGGATAACCACATCCTGGCAAGGAATAGATGAAGGATTGAAGATAAGAGAACAAAGAAGAAACAATCAAAGATAACATCATTGTGATTGGGGTTCCCTGTAAAGCTGCTGCTCCAGGTGCTCATTTACATCTAGGCTAACGGCTGAAAGGACTCTGTTCCCTCCGGAACAGCAATGTAAAACCCCTTTGTTCCCTTTCAGTGGCTGGGCTGTCTCTCCACATGTTGTATGATGTTTCCACTGCTTTTTTATGCAGGCTTTCAATTACTATTTTCCCTTAGCACCAGTCTAGAGTCACCTTCTGCTGTGATTACAAGACTTGTCACAGAAACAGGTGAAGGGAACTGTGCTGACATACCAGGCACATTGCTCTGATCAGACCTGGGAGATGATTCATGCTTAGGAGAGAGCTCCCCAGAGGAGCTGTGGCTGGAGCCACTGCACTCCAACAGAAGTGAATGGTTGAGACACTGCCAGGCCAGAGAGGTGGGGCCAGTGACATCCAAGGTCTCTTGGATATCATCCATTCTTCTCAGGCCAGGCTAAGGGAGGTTTTAAAGAAAAAAAAAAAAAAAAAAGGCCTCACCTGAATATATACTGCCATCAGCCTGCACAGGATGTCAAATGATGCAGATAGCTCTGTTTATTTTCTGTGGCGATCCTGTACCTGAATGGAGGAAGGAAGGGAGTCTCCAGTTCATGGATATAAATATATTGGGGAAAAAATGTTTTTTTTTTTTTCTTTCCCCATCAAAATCCTATAAGACTATCACAACCATGTGAGATTCCCTGCAGTGAGCTGGAAGGGGTGGTGCCTTTCCACTGTCTCTTGACATCTGCATGTGGTGACTCAGCTCTTCCAGGTATCTCTGCTTCTCAGAAGGAGTTAGTTGACAGTTCAGGCCACGTGTGACATTTCCAGTCAAATGCCAAATCAAGGAAACACACAGCTGTCTGTTGGACCGTAGAGCTCGTGAAACTCACGTTTGAAAGAGGATCCAGTTTTAGATGATCACTTAGGTGGAGTTGTACTGTCAGCCTTTCAAGGTATGATAAGGAATTATGGCTACAGGAATGAGATAAAAAGGCAATAGATGCAGTCTGTTCAACTTCTTGTTTGGCTTAGAAGGGAGCCTCTTACCTCCAACATACAATTTTTGAGTACTAGGTGCCTGACATGACACGTGCTTGTATATTAAAAAATCATCTTATGTGAGTAATACTAAAACTACAGTCAGTTAAATTCTCAAACTAACTTGGAACCACCTTATCCAAAATGTGTGGGATTTCTTTTGCTGGAGAGGAAGAAGCAGTATCAATGAGGGGAAGGCTGTGTAAAAGCACACTTTGAGAGAAGTACGTTGGCAGAAGAAAACTGCTATCTCACCCAGATTAGAAGCTGTGTTTCCTGTGCACCTGAACGGAGAATGAAGGAAGACTGGGGCAAGCAAGGCCCTTAAACATGGATGTTGATTTGAAATTTGAGGTAAACATACAGTAATCAATGTTTTGATTTCTTAGAGGCCTAGAAGGGCCTGAGGCCTATGCCCTGCCTTGCAATTTAAATGTGCCCCATGGTTTTCCTTTGCTTTTTCAGGTATCACTTAGTACTGAGCCAGAGGCTTCAGTCCTTGAGTAGGGCTCTGGCCGCTCTTTCATGCATCTGCCTCAGGGACATGGTAGGGAGAAAACCCTCCTCTGGTATTTCAGACTTCTGTGGATTACACTGGGTGGTATTTCTGAAAATAAGCATCTTTCCTGAGATGTAACATGCTATGTGGTATTCCTCATGAAGTAAATGCTGTGTAGTGGGCAAACTTCAGAAGACTGTCATAACACAACTGATGAAATACACACCGAGCCCCTCTTCTGCTAGGGATAACTTCAGAGGCAACACAAGGCTTTTTCAGGAAAGTCAAAGGCGGATCTTTGATTTTGGGGAGCCATTTGTTGCTAACACATTTCTCACAAGAGGTTAGCTGCACAGTTGTCCTGGAACTAAGTGCGTTAAATCTTGTAGGTAGGATGCGCTGACTCATGAGATCAGTGGAAATGTCAATGTGCATCCTTCTGAGTCAGTCCTGAATCAACACAGCAGCATGCTGCCAATATCCCTTAAGCACTGGAAGAGCTAGGTAAGTCCCAGGAGGGCTTCTGCATGTAAATGAGAAGCTGGAGTCTTTCAGATTTAAAAGGAATATGCCCTTCCCCATGCAAGCCAAGTCTGTGCAAGACAGATTGACTAGACCAGCTTGTGTACATACTCCAGTAGTGGGTGATTGCCACAGGAGGAAGATGCTTATGCTGGACCTGAAGAGCTGCAAGGGCTTTCCAGGGATGCTTCAGAGCATTTGGTTCATAGCAGAGAAGCCTGTTGTTGTCTTGTGGTCTTGCCTGTGTTGTTCAGCATGTTCATCAGCCTGGGTGACCACACAGCTCCAACCATTGGCAATGTTTTGGAGGTGAACACAAACTACAGCCAGTGCTCGACAAGGAAGGACAGAGCCTTCATCCAGAGGGACCTTAATAAATGTGAGGATTGCACCAACAAAAACTTTTTTTGAGGTCAAACAAGGCTAAAGGGTATATTAGAGAGGATTGCAAATAAAATTCCACTGGGTCCACAGGCTCACAGCATTAGCATCCTCTTTATTTTTTCAGTGTATTAATTATCCTGTTTCTGTCCACATCATCCTGACTATGCAGCAGAAAAGCAGTGAGCAAGTTTAACTGTCTGACACTTAGGGATTTTGTGCTTTGGCTACCTCTCTTCTTCCCTAGCTGTGGAAAAGGTGCAGCTAGTGCTGCAAACACCTTAATGCACTTCGCTGCTTTTTTGCTAGGTACTGCAGTAAAAGTCCATGCCTGAATCATGGTGGCATCTCTGGTGCATGACAGGCAACCTAGCAAGAGCAAGTGCATCTGTCTTAACTGGGAACTCCCCATGGGCATGCTGGGAGCAGTAGGTCTGTCTTGCTGCAGGCCATCACAGAAATGCTGGGAGTGTTCAGAAAACAGCATTCCCATGAATCAGCACCTACTTCAGAAGGCCTTGAGTGTCAGTTTCCCTTCTAACTGGAGAGGCTATTTTTTTGTTCAGACATGTAACTTCACCTGAATAGTCACTACAGCACGTTGGTGGTGAGTCAGTTCTTGTAAAATCCTTCTTCCTTTACCACGTTGCCCCTGGCGTGTTGTTTGCTGACGCCAAATTTACAGCTGCAAATAATGCAAAAAGAGCAATGATAATTACTTTGATAAATATTAGCCCAGCTGTATTAGCGTGTACAGCATGAGATATTCAGAAAATCTCTGGCCTGTTGAAGGTGACTAAGCCTAGCAAACTAAGCTGACTTCTCAGCACTGTAGTGGCGCTACAGTTTAAGATTTGCTTGTGTTTGGACAAGAGAAACAGTTGTAGACAACACTTAAGAGTCGGTGTGTTTACCCACTAAGCTTAACAGTTAACATAGTTTTGAAAAGACTTTAAGCTTGCTGTCTTGCACCTACATTTTTGTGTGCTCCAGTTATAGATTCTGCTTGAAGATCTAACATTGGTCTAGTCGTGGTTAGGGGTTGGCCTCAATTGTGAACTTACCCAACATCAATCCAGCTTGTATAGGACTCACGTATTTATTGTCCTGTTGCCAGATTGTGTGCCTGCCTGCATTGCATGTTGGTCATAGTAGCACAGCAAAATTAGTTTTTTTTTTTTCCAAGTGTGAGATGGGAAGAAGTATGAGGTAACCTCACTCTTGAAATTTGATGTGTATGTTCTCTCAGCTCATGCTTGCAGTCACACTGGGTGAGATTTGAGTTTCAGTAGCACATGGACAAGAGCTTTTGACTAGTAGCAAGCCAGCTTTGCTTACATGTTAGGAGCTCTGTAAAGGACTGCACTGGAAACCCTAGAGAGCTTTTCCAAGAGCTGACAAAAAAAAGGGGGTGTATGACATGTCCTGAGCATACCAAGAATTTGCAGCATGGTGCTATTGTTACTGTGTGTTCATAGCACCTGGTCCTCATGTGCTGCTGGCCTGGGTGTGGTGTGGTATTCTGCAGCCCAGTAGCAGAAATGAGAGCAAATGTTCCTAACAGCTCTGCTTTTTCTTTAAAATATATTAGAACTAAAGTAGTCACATCCTGGGCTTCAGAATCCATTTTAAGTTGTTTCTTGTTTTGTTAGAAATGACTTAAGTATCCTGTAGCTATTACAGCTGGAAGAAATATAGAAAAGTACTTCATCCTTTCTGCTAGATCTGATGAACATGAGTTGAGACATGACTGAGATCATAGAATCACAGAATCACCTGAGTTGGAAGGGACCTGTAAAGGCCATCCAGTCCAACTCTCCTGCAGTGAACAGGGACACCTACAGCTGGATCAGGTTGCTCAGAGCCCTGTCCAGCCTCACCTTGAAGGTCTCCAGGGACGGGGCAGCCACCACCTCTCTGGGCAACCTGTGCCTGTGCTTCACCACCCTTAGTGTGAAAAACCTTTTTCCTTATATCCAGTCTATGTCCCCCTGTCTCAATTTGAAACCATTTCCCTTTGTCCTATCACAACAGACCCTGCTAAAGAGTCTGTCCCCTTCTTTCTTGTAGCCCCCTTTAGATACTAAAAGGCTGCTATCAGGCCTCCCAGAGCCATCTCCAGGCTGAACAGCCCCAGCTCTCTCAGCCTGTCCTCACAAGGGAGCTGTTCCACCCCTCGGATCATTTTTGTGGCCCTCCTCTGGACGTGCCCCAACAGCTCCATGTCCCTCCTGTCCTGAGGACTCCCCATGTGGACGCAGCACTCCAGGTGGGGTCTCACCAGTGCAGAGCAGAGGGGCAGGATCAGCTCCCTTGCCCTGCTGGCCACACTTCTTTGGATGCAGCCCAGGATGGGGTTGGCTTTCTGGGCTGTGAGGGCACACTGCTGGCTCATGTCCAGCTTGTCATCCACCAATAAACCCAAGTCCCTTTTGGCAGGGCTCTGCTCAATCCTTGTGTGCCCCAGCTTGTATTGGTAGTGGGGGTTGCCACAACCCATGTGCAAGACCTTGCATTTTGCTTTGTTGAAGCTCATGAGGTTCTGCTGGGCCCAATGCACCAGCCTGTCTAGGTCTCTCTAGACAGCATCCTGTCCCTCAGGTGTGTCACCTGCACCACACAGCTTGATGTCATCTGCAAACTTGCTGAGGGTGCGCTCGATCCCACTGTCGATGTCGTTGATGAAGATATTGAAGAGTATCGGTCCCAGAACGGACCCCTGAGGGACACCACCTGTCGCTGATGTCCATCCAGACGTTGAGCCATTGACCACTGCTCTCTGGATGCCATTTTGCAACCAGTAAATAATAATAGCCACAGATAATGCTTCACCGTAAGTCCTCACCTTCTCTCTGAGCAAAGCAACAGATCTCACATGTGCTGTGAAATTGCATCATTTCAGATTCATGGCCAGTGGCCACTTCGCACCCTGTTGGTGACTGTGAGGAGGTAAAGCCAGAATGTATGGGGTTGACCCTTTTATGTTGGGAGAGACTGTGGTGTATTGTGGTTGCTATAACTAAATGCAGAACTGGGGTTGGAAACCAGCTGCACATAAAATGAATAGCATTTCTCTATATTTAACTCTGTCTCCTCCCCTGACATAATTTAAAGCATTCTTCCTAGTATTTAACATTACCCAGAGAAGCATGCAAAAGCATAGTGCATACCAGCTTATAAATATGTTAAAAAAAAAAAAAAAAAAACTAATCTTCTCTAGTCTGTGCCGTGGAGTAAATGTAAGATGCAAGGCTTAGCCTTTTTCTAAAAGAGTAACCCTCCCCCTCCAGCCTTGGAGTTGGAGTTGAGAAGAGAGAGCCTGCGTACTGCCACCGCCTGTGTTGGTTTTGTAGGCCAGTGTTCAGCACTGGAGTCAGAACTACAAGGGTACCAATGCCTGTGGTAATTGGTTGCTCCTAACATAAACTGGAGAATGTTCAGCCGATGCACAGGATTTTGTTGCCTTGGTTTCAGTGCAAAAATATAATGTCCAAAATTTGTTTAAGCCAAGACAGTAATGCTGGATTTTTTTTTTCCCATATTTTTTTCTTTTATTCCCATTTCAACACTTTCATCATCTTCTTAGGACTAGATGCAGCCTGGAAATGGACTAAATGGTAAAATTTGGATCACAAACCTTACTTCAGAAATTAACTTTTTTTGCGTTTCTGTCTCTTCTCATCAAGACAACCTTCTGACTTTTGAAAACAAAAGGAATTTTTATCCTTATCTCAGCTGACTGCTGATGAAAAATGCCCTGCTGGAAGTGCTTTTTCTTTTTATTATCTTTGGTTAAACTGGTGAAGATTTTTGCTCACAGAAGTACATCTTGATCATTCCCTCATACATTTTCTCTTTCTCCAATTATTATGTTTTTCTGCTATGCTATACAGAAATAGTAAACCAGCTCAAAGTGAAACAAACTGGTACAGTATTAGTTAAGCATGTGGTGGAGCAAACATAATACTTCTGGAAGGAGAAGATGCCTCTTCAACTGTAATGTTTTGTCATCTATGTGCTTAGCTTCCTGGTAAATGGATGGAATTTTTCACCTGCTGGGTTTTGAACTGAACTCTGGAAGTCTGTAGTGGCAGAACATGACTGAAATCTTAACTAAATGGAATCTGTTTCTGACATCAGCTGTTAACTTGATAGCTGCAGTTTCTCCTGCATCTTTCTGGTTTTCCTAACCCAAACCAGAGGAGATTTTCCTATCCTTAAAAGTAAATGAGGGTTGAAGGTTCAGTCTGTTGTGTCTGCCTGTTAGAAAGACTGCACATCTTGCCTTGTCAGTTTACCAACCTTTTAATATGGACAACCTGTTAACACAGCTTCACAACAGTGTTGTAAAATGGGATTAAAACTTCTGTGGGAACTGGTCAGAAACCTAACTTCTGTGCTTTGTGTGTTCTGAGTAGGCTGGCAACACAACATACAGCTTCTTACCTTCTCTGGTTTCTGGCTACAAAGAGTTCTGCTTGAAAGTGATCTTCTGGAGGAGCTTAAGTATGTATGCAGACTAAGCTGTTGGTTGACATTATGAGTGCTAAAATGATGGGAAGCTGTTCTCTGCAGGAGCAGCCTGCCCTTTCTGGGTTGGGGACAGGTGAGCCTCATCTGGTTTTGGTCTATGCTGATGTGCTGATATGGGCATTTGTTTGTCATCCCTCCCCAGGCAAAGATCCAGTGAATGGGTGGTATGTATGTGCTCGCTCTGGGATGGTGTTGTGTTACTGTGACTGGACGTCTTGAGCAATATCAGCATATCCAAAAAGAAAATGGAAGTAGTCAAGCTTGGTTTGAGGTTTTTGTTGGTTCTGCCTTGATCAATGTCATGTTGAAATGGAACTGGCAAGTTTGCGTACAGCTTGGCATTATGAAGCAGGATGTAGGTATGCAAAACTGATGCTATTGTAGGTCAGACTAGCAATTAAGAACAAACCAGACAGGCTGCAGGGAAATAAGGCTCGCCTGGAGGAAATCTGGGCTTGTTATGAGTTCTGCATTCATGTTCTGTGGAGTAGGTAATTTTGAAAGTTATGTGAAAAAGCACTGGATTTTGTATCTCTTGTGCTATGGTATCTCTCCTATGGTCTGTCAAACTGTTGCACTTGTCTGAGATGGGCTGCAAGGTGGAGAAGTGTGATGACAGAGCTAAGCCCTCTTGAGCTTTCCCTAAGTCCTGGAGCAGTTGTTATGGCCATAATGCAGAAGGTGTCTGTGTTGCTGTCACAACTGAAATGAAAAGAGATGAAGGAGAAAAGGGAAAAGAAAATGTATTTCAGATCTACCATTGCTTTCATGTGTCCTAAACAGGACTTAGTGCCCTATGTGCTCATTTCCCTAGGCTGTAAGATGCACCATCACTGATAAGACCTGGAGTCACAGTAGAATATAGAGCACATCAACAGACAGCTTCTCCTAATCTCTCTTTTAAGGATCTTTTTATATCTTTCTGTAACAGTAGAATGTAACACCCAGAAACAAATACAGCTTTCTACAGTCATCTCTTTGGTTGTGGTTTTGTGCTTTAAAACACATTGGTTTAGAGGCACATTCTGGAAAATAAGTGTAACTGGAAAAATTATCAGAAAGTGACTCAGTTGTATGCAGGAAGATCATGGCTGGAATGAATTTCTGTAATATGGCAATTTCTGACCTGACCTAAGTGGAAAATACCAGATGTTACTCCTCATGATTTGTGATGCTTCTGTTGCAAGCAGGGAAGAAGAGAACTGATTAATTGTCTTTGCATGACAGTGGTTTGATTTTCCTAAGAGTGGGGTCTGTTCTTAATGATGCTCTGCTGACTGCTAGCCAGATTTATTTGCTGTTGTTAGCAAGCAGAAATGCTCTTGGATGATAATGTGATAGACTGTATGCTTTAGAGCATTTTGTCAATACCTGCATACAGCCAAACACCATATCAGGTTCTGTGCTGTTGAATGGAAGTGTTGTCCCAAGAGGGGAAAAACAGTATTGCATTGCTAACAGATTTCTTTGTAAGCTAGCCTGCCTACAAAGACTAAAACTAAAAATCATTGTCTAATCAGGGTTTGTCTGTGTAGTGTAATGACTACAGCCACAAGGTAGGGAACAAGAACAGCTGGACAGTTCAGTGCAGGACACTTGAGGCTTACAGATGCAGGGGTCTGGTTGCTCTTTCCATTAATCATTTGCTGAGCTGAATCAATGAGTGGAGGGATCATGGGCCATGGGGGCTGAGTTAAAACGTTTTCTCAGTAATTTCAGTGTTTGTATCCCTGTCACTTCTTCTGTGCTAGTAAGTCAGCTTACTGCATGCAGTGCCCTGGATTGTAAGAGGCAGAAATCCATGATGGGATATGATGACAGCAGAGAAGCATTCTTGTTCTGCACATGTGGAGGTAGACTTCTAAGTCAAACCATTTTTTTTATCTTCAGAGCTGAACAGCATATCTAGCCTCTTCTTCACCATGTACATTAATGACCTTTGCTGTGTGCATGTGCAGGACTCTGCTGGACATTGAGCTTATTGAATCCCCTCTTCTAACATTTTGAGTTGTATCTGAAGGCTTTTACTTCCAGCAGATGATGATTACAAGTCCTCAGGCACTGGTCAGATCTTCTAGGTCATATCGATAGCTCAATCTGAGTGATAGGACAGAAGGATTGTAACCAGGACAACATTCTTCTTGGGAAAGCATACAAAGTGGTAAAAACTGCAAATTATCTCCGTGGCTGATCATTGTGTTTTGCAATTTTCAAGACTGCAAATAATCACTGTCATAAGTGATTACTGTGTCTGTTCCTTGCAGTGAACAGGAAAAAACAGACAGTTTAGTATGGAGATATACTCTGTGGCTTTTAAGCCCTGCCAAAGGAGGAAATAGATGACTGAGTACTGATAGTGCCTGCACTTGCTGGAATCTTGGTCAGAGGAAAAGATCTCTTGCATTTGATATAACTTCCAAAGCTTTGACTTCTTTTTGTTTTCATGCAGTTTTTATGAAAAATGACTAACAAACAGAAAATAAATTTAAGTGGATGTTATCATCTGGGGAAGCTTCAGGCTATGCATTTGAGCTCTCAGTTCTGTTGTTTTTGAATCATAGCACAATCATTCACAGGCTACAGATTTTGTTAGAAACAATGTGCAACTCACATTTCAGCCTAGCTTTTGACCATGTAGCCACTTGTGTCTGAAAGGAATGTACTCTGGGAGTTTTTGAGCAGCACCCCTTCTCTCTGCATTGCACTCTGTATGGGAAATGCTGCCAGGTGGCTGAAATTAGATGAGAACATATCTCATCTGGCTGAGAGCACGCACTGTATGATTTGTGAAATCAAAGATGGCACCTCTTCTGGCTAGATGAATTTACTGCCTCAGTCTGCCATATATTTTGTTTCTGTGAGCAACTTCATCCCCACTCTGTATTACTAGGCAATTTTTGCAAGGAAGTCTCATTACACTTCCCCTTCTTCCCTGAGTAAGGGCAAATTCAAAGTTAGCTGCATCTAGAGAATAGGATTCTTCTTAAACATCCAAATAACAGGGAACAAGTTACCTATCTTGTCTTGTCATAGTGGTCAGCAGGGGAGGGAAGGGAATTGTCCCCCTCTGTGAGGCCCCACCTGCAGGGCTGCCTCCAGGCCTGAGG
This sequence comes from Alectura lathami, assembly GCA_013399715.1. Classification (NCBI taxonomy): domain Eukaryota; kingdom Metazoa; phylum Chordata; class Aves; order Galliformes; family Megapodiidae; genus Alectura; species Alectura lathami. The sequence continues at coordinate 17,374 of VXAV01000059.1, forward strand.
CCCCAGCACAAGAAAGACGTGGAGCTGCTGGAGTGGGTCCAGAGGAAGCCACAAAGATGTTCAGAGGCCGGAGCACCTCTCCCATGGAGGAAGGCTGAGGGAGCTGGGCTTGTTCAGGCTGGAGAAGAGAAGGCTCCAGGGAGACCTCGTTGTGGCCTTCCAGTGCAGTGTCTAAAGGAAGATTATAAACAGGAGGGAGACCCACTTCTTACACAATCTAACAGTGATAGGAGAAGGCAGAATGGTTTTAAGCTAAAGGAGGGGAGATTTAGGTTAGATGTGAGGAGGAAATTCTTTCCTCACAGGGTGGTGAGGCCCTGGCACAGGCTGCCCAGAGGAGCTGTGGGTGCCCCATCCCTGGAGGTGCTCAAGGCCAGGCTGGATGGGCCCTGGGCAGCCTGATCCAGTGGGGGGCAACCAGCCTGTGGCAGGGGGCTGGGGCTGTGTGGGCTTTAACGTCCCTTCCAACTCAAACCATTCTGTGATTCCATGGTTCTATGATCCCTTGTAAAATCACCTTAAGTGTATAAACGGTAGATACGTATTTATACTCACTGAAAAGCTTATTGCTCTTCTCATTCCATGTTTTCAGTAAGCTATCTTTCTGTTGAAGCCTCTGTTTATTAATAAGAAATTATCTTACATGAAGGCACTGAACTGCATTTACATTATGAATGGTTTCTCATTCCACTTCTCACTCCTCTCAAAGTGGCTCCTGTCAGGGGGTGAAGCAGTGTGCCTGAAGAGAGATGGCAAGGTGGCTGTGAGCATTGGTGGCAGCCATGCCGGCAAGGCTGGTCTAACTGCAGGAAATAGCAGCCATGTTTGCTGCAGGCTTCTGTGTCCTGTCACTGGAGTGTGTTAGCTTGTTTAAAATAGCCACCACACTGGTATTCAAAAGTCATTCAATAAGAATTGATTCTGGTTGTGCAGCGTTTTTCTGGGGACACTGTTGTTTTAAGAGAGTAGTAAGAACTGTTGTGCTAATGGGTGTATGTGAAAATAGCAGCACTTTGTTCCCAAGATAGCTTCTGTTGTCACTTGGCACAGGAAGTGAATCCTCTTTTGCATAGCTTAGAAGCTTCTGAGTATGGGATGGCAATCTGAGTTTTGATTAAGGCATAGCATCTGCTTTGTTTTGTCACCGCTTAAATCGCCCCATTTAGCACATGGACGAATCATCCTTGATTCTGGCAGTTCAGTGCTGCTGATCAGAAAGGTCAAGAAAGCCTGCAAACAGACAAGAATGTACTGTTATGATGCAGCTGGCTGTAGCAACATCCAGAGCTGGCTGCTGACCGAGCAGCAGTAAGTGCATAGAATCTTGTGGGTTTTGGGGGAGGATTCTTACCCCTTCCACAAATCACAAAAAGAGCATCCTTTCTCCTCTTAGGCCTTTCTGAGAAATGTGTAATGAGTAAATGGCTAAGCAGCATCAAAACACCTCCTGTAGAGGCAAAGTCTGCAGAGATTTTGGATCTTCTGATCACAGTTCAAATGTTTAATCATGTCTCGCTTAATAGAGAATTTAATGTTTAGGGGGAAGGACTTTGTAGAATAAACTCCTGCCTTTAGGGAACTGAAGAAATTTGACTTTTAATTTCACTGCATCTACTGTAAAAGAAATATGACTCCAAATGCAGTTTCATTTCCTTTGGAAACAGCACTGCTGTTCTTCCAGTCTGCAAAGATTTAGTCTTCCTATGTGTTTTGTTTTTCAATCAGCGTCCCTCTGCTCCCCCAGACATCCCCCAAAGAAGAACATGTCCTTCCTGCCACCTTTGTCAGGGTATGTTTGCTTCTTTTATTTCAGTGTGTACTTTCTGTGGAAGATAAGTACAGAATATGTTCCCAATCATAAAGGGACTTTTCCCATCCTGCCCTTGCTCTGATGGCATAATGCTCTTTCTCTATCAGGACTGCTGGAATGCAAGGTTGCTTTGAATGCTTTTTCCTGGGGTAATGAGTCATACCTGGAGTAGGATTTCCGTTATGGTGTAGGCTGTTTCAAGCCATTGCTTTTTGCATCAGGAGGTTATGCCAAGCTTTCAAACCAAGGCAGGATAGCAAATGTCTGTTGCTCGTTCCTGGAAAGTGGCTCACTTCTTAGTCACTTGGCTTCTGATTAGAAGGAAAAAGGAGGGGAGATCTTGCAATATCTAGCTTTTCCTGCAGAGCAATCTGGAATTGCAAACATTGGGAGGCAGTTGCTTCAGTCTCAATTCAAAGCTAAACAGCTCTCGCTGTATTGGGATGTTGTTGGTGCTCTCTTCTGCCCAGCAGCTGGAGGCATCCAGCTGGACCAGAAGGCAGAGCAGAAAGCAATGTGAATTCTGGTGGTCTGAGGTGAAATTGAGCAGAGGTAAATCTTGGCTTCTGTTGTCAATAGGCTCTTCAGTGACATGTTGAGCACTCTGCAGTATGAGTCCTGAAGTGTTTCCAGGAGATCTTACTGAGATGGGCATGAGAAGAAACACTTATGGTGAGGCTGGGAAAAAGTGAGCAGTTGGCTGGCCTGTTCATGGAGAGGGAAAGGAAACGGGTTCAGTGGCAGCAAACCTTCCTGTGTCAAGGTGATCTCAGCATCAGCATCTGATGCCCTCTGGCAAACTGGCAAACTACTAGTTGATATGTAGCCTGGTGCAAACCTGCACCTGGTGCCAACAGCTCTGTGACCTTCAGTGGGGTTACATGCTAGGTCAGTAGCTCTCCTTTAGAATCCTCAAGGGTAGTGTGTTATATTCTCCATTGGAGACCTCGAAAATTGATTTAGGCCAATTCAGCAAGATCTGTTCTCTGAAGAACAAGAAGAACTTCAGATGAGGTATGGCATTCTGTGTTCAGATCTGGCCCTGGGTGGCCTTCACCTGCCAGAGACAGCCATGCTCTCAGGCTAATGTCAGATGAAATACATCAGCTATTCACCAGTACACTCAATGTGAGCTTGAGACTTCCCAAGTTTCTTTTGGCTCCCACTGATAACTTCAGTTTTTTTTGTTTTTTTTTTTTTTTAGTGTCAGATGAGAATACAGGTGACTCTTGTCCACAAATAGGCCTTGTTCTTGAGTTATATTTTCAAGTACTTAAAAAAAAAAAAAAAAAAAAAAGGTGTGATGCTCTTCTACTTATCCCACCCAGGCTTGTTGATAGAAACCAGTGTCCTACAGCAAGTCCTCCAAACACCTTGCAAACAGCTGTTCTGGAGCTCTTGAGTACAAAATGTAGGAATCCATGTTTTGAAAGTTGTGCTGCTCCCAGCTGAAGGCAGTTTAGCTTGTTCCCCAACTATGGAAATGCACGCTTACGCTGTAGGTTATGGTGTTTCTACACAAAAAGAACAAGATATGAACAGTGGGCTATAACAAAGCATTCTTTACTTGTTTTAATTAAACATTCAGACCTTTCTGGTGATAAATGTTTTGTTTTTCTGTGTGCCTTGAAAATTTGATGCCAGAAAGATCTGTAATTTCCAGATGCAGTTACTTCAATGCCAAGGCCCTTGCAACTGGAGTTATCTAGCAGATTGGAGTGGTGCAAATGTACTAAGCATCACAGCGGTATTCCCTCTGGGTTGGTTGTAGCTTATGTTGTGTAGTTGATGGCAAGCTGCCTTCCTGATGGGTGCAAGTGGGAAGCTAAGTCCAGGTCGCTAAGATGGAAACTGTTTATATGCTGACATTTGGGAAGAGTGAAGCAGCCATCTGGGTTGAATTCGCTACTGTTTTTCAAGAGCATAGCAACATTGTTTGACCTCTTGTTGCTGGATGTTTTAGATTTAGATGAAATATTCAGTGTTTTCTGTGCATTGTAGGAGAATCCCTTAGTTCTGTTGCATCTCCTTGGAAGAAAACCTTTGATTCTCGCCTGCTGGATTCTATAAGCAAATAGTACTGTCTTGAGAATTTCCTTGTCTTCATAGCTGTTTTTTTGATGAGATTCCCTAAGTCTCTCCAAACTCTCCTCAGGAATACAGTGCATCAATGAGTAATGCTTCTGAGTTATTTAAGACTGTTAAAAGGTTTACAGTGGCTGTTGGAAAGGTTACCATGAGGTTATCTGTGTGTCCAGTGGAGCTCCCGTTCTACTCTGTGTATGTGTTTTTGTTGGAGTTGCTCACCAGCTGGGAAGAAGAATATCAAGTTCAGTCATGTATCGCAGAATCTCGTGCTCCCAGGTGTCTCTGTTTCTATACCTTGTTGGTCAGGTTCTCAGGTTTACAAAGGAGTCCAGGCTCCTGAGGCCTAATTCTGTTACAACTGCTAATTTGGGAGAGTAAAAATTACTTGTGGTTGTCTTCCAGCCTGCTAGCAAAATTAGCTCTTTCAAAACTTCAGTTGTTTTTAGTTCTTCTGGCTGATTAACTTAATTATTACAATTCTGTAAAAATGAACTTTTCTATATCAGCCATAAGAGTTCAAAGGATAAAATTAATCAGATCTTCAAGGTTCTAAAATGTGAAATGAGAACAGTCTGTACAAATCTGTGCTATATTTTTCAGTGTACTTTTTGTTGACCTTGCTGCTTGCACTGTGAAAAATGTGCTTGGCCTTTTAAATGCCCAAAGCTAGACTTCAAAAAAAAAGTGTGCTTACCATTGTCTTGGACTCTCCGGTCCTTTCAGTGACTGTTCTAGTAATCAGAGCTGTCATTGTAAGAGGATGTTAATTCTTAAATGTTCAAGTGAGGTATCAATGTCTAATAGTGCTTGTGGTACATTATCAACTTTGCTGCCTGCTATTGAAAAGAATTGCTTTGTATTTAACTTTCAGTAAAATTACTTTTCTTCATAATTATACTTGCAATATACTATGGAAAAGATGGACTTTCAAGCAAATTTATAGGAAGCTGTGCAAGTGTGCATGTATCTATACATACATACATACATATATATTCTCCTTTTCACACTTTTCTTTCTTGAGATTAGTCTTTCCTAGAGAAAATTTTCTGCTTTAGAAGCAAATATTTGATGTTTTTCTCATTCAAGTCCATGTCCACAGGCATGGAATAGTAGCTTACGACATTCTATTCAGGGGTCATCTTTTCTGTGCAGACTAACACTCAAGTTCTGTGGTAGAAGAAATATGATGATCGTGGGCTCCTGTGCTGAAATAATCTTACATACCAGCAGCCAGTAGTGTGGGTGTCTTTGGCACTTAAAATGAATATGAAGTCTGAAGATTTGTTGGAAGGCTGGCTTCTGTTCCACGGTAATGCAAACTTCCTGGTATAGCTGGCTTCACAGCACTGGATGACAGACATGTAACATTGGTGACTTAGAGGCAATACAATTTTAATGTCTTTGGTCCAAGAGAGTATCAACTGTGCGGTCTTCTTAATGCAGCATTTTTTTTTTTCTTTTTTTTTTTTTCAGCATTGTGTTCCTGAGCAAAATTATTTTAGAAAGCTAATTGAAACAAGGACAGTGTTTTACTTTTGGCAAGTTGAAAGCACATATCTTTTCAAATAGCTTACCCTTTATGATGCATTTTTCTAGATTTTCTTCGTATTGAAATGTGGTAATGTGCTCATCATTTGCAACTAGGAATCATCTTGACCTGCCTTGCTTGTATTTGCATAATTTGCTTTGCTGTAGATTTCTTCAGGTTCCATGTATTTGTAATGCATAAGACTTGCTATTTTTTCCAAGCAACAAGGGCATTGTCCTCTTGTTCCAGGCTATTTAGAAAGTACTGTGAAATGTCTACAGTTACTGTTACAGTGTTCTGCTGATAGGTGAATTGGTGNTTACTTGAATGGCAGTTTTCATAGGGAAATATTTTTATAGCCGTCCATCCTTTTACAGACGGTTAAGCAGTAGCAGACGGAGTCAAGGGAACCAGGCTTAAGTCACTGTAAATCCAGAGTTTAGATCCTCAAAAGTCCTGTTGATATATCACAGTTGTCTCTGTAGCTGATGTCAGAGAGTTTTGCATAGCTAGAGATTTTCTGCTGGAAACACATCTTGGCAGGGCCAAGTTGCTGTGTCTGCCTTGCTGGCGCTCTCAGACCATGGCCATCAGTCAGGCCCACATGCACCATGGTGTCTTTTTGCAGAGGAATGTGATGTCCAGAGTGTGGGTTGCAGGGAAGGGCCTGGCTAAGCAACTGTGTCTGCTCACACTCACCAGGGCTGAGTAGAGAGGAAAGATCACATTCTGCTGACTGGCAGTACTTTGCCTGATGCAGCCAAGGACATCCAGTTACTGCTTATCCTCATCTGCCAAGGTGCTCATCTTATTGTGGAAGGCTATCAGGCTGTTTAAGCAGTTTCCCATTTGTAAATCTATGCTGGTTACCCCAATGACCTTTGACATGTTTGGAAACGGCTTCTAAAGTCAGGTGCTCTATCATCTTTCCTAGAACTGAGGTGAGACTGACCTGGCCTGTAGTTCCCCAGGTCTTCCTTGCACTTCTTGAAGATTGGAGTCGCCATTTGCTTTCTTTCAGTCCTCAAGAACCAAACAAGATTACCACAGTTTTTCAACGAAAAATAGAGACTGGTCTTACAACGACATCAGCCAGCTCCATAAGCACCTGTGGTGCATCACATCAGCTCCCACAGATTTATGTATGTCCACTGTGTTTAAATGTTTCCTTATGCTCTGACCCTGATAGTTCTCCACCAAGGCTAAGTCTCCTTTGTTGCAGCTTTTCCCTCTATTTTCAGAGGTTTGATGATTCCTGGACCTGAGGTCTTACTGAGGAGAAGATATTGAGCCTTTTATTTGTCTTGTGTCTCCATGGCCTCAGCCACATTTAGCTGTGGGCCATGTTTTTCCTAGCCTTCCTGTTGCTGCTGATTTAATTTCTTCTTGACCTCACAAGACTAGATTCCAAGTGACCTTTCGCTTTCCTAACTTCCTCCTGGTACAATCAGATGCTGTCTCTGTCAGTCCTCCCGAGTCACATGACACTGCCTCCACCTCCTGTACACCTTGTGAGCATCCTGACTTGCTCTTATAAAATTCCCCGTAATGGTTCAGTATAATGACACCCCTGAAGACCTGTGAAGTGTTTTCTAAATAAAATGGAAGTAAACTGGTATTCAGGAGGGAATTAAATTCATCATCGAAGCTTGACAACCTTCTTTTGTCTCTACACAGGGTTGACATGTAACAGTTCACAGAATTCCAAGGCTCTCTGTGGGAAGGGCCTTCCGGAGGTCTTCTGCCATGCACCCAGCAGTAGAAGGAGTGGCCGTGGCTTTGTCTAGATAAGGCTTTCTAAACTACTGAGAACAGAGAAACTAGAATGGCAATGCGTTGTTCCTTTGCACAAAGTTTCAGCATGCTTATTTTCTGACAAAGTCAGTGTTAATTTAAAGGAATACATGTTCCTTAATACAATATGAGTTAAGGTCTATTTAGCACTGCTTCAATTTTGTGTCCTTTCTGTAGACCCAGCTCATTTTCTGCTATATTCTGCATTCTTTAGAGGTAGCTGCAGAGGATTTTTTATCTTATGTAATTACTCTGGAATTCATTTTGGCTGATCTTTGTGTCTGAATGATCGATCTCCTCTTGAAGACTTAACTGCATACACAAATTTCAGTGTTCTTGGGAATTTATGAACTATTGCTCATAAGTGTACTTTACACAGAGTGACAGGTATTGTGTATTTTCTGTAATCTGACTCTGTGCAGGCTGGGGTGTGTTGGCAGAGGCATGAGACTATCTGTGCTGTGGTCATTAGTTAGAGCACGCTTTCACTGTAGCAGTTAACCAAATGCAGAGGTGGAATTTACAAGTCTTGTAGCAGCTTGCTATCTGTGTAATTATGTAGAAATTAAGGAGTACGTGGAAGTTGAATGCTCTAGAATTATTAACAGTGATGATAAGGCATGGCTGGTAGTAACACTGATGCAATTTTCTTTTTTTTGCAACAGAGTTTCAGAAGCAGGAAGGCATGAAGACCCATCAGAAAAACATGCAGCTCTATGACACACCCTATGAACCAGAAGGCAGCGGTGTGGAATCCGATTCTGAAAGTGTGGTGAGTCAACGTTTACGAGAAAGCAAATTGCCACAAGATGATGACAGGCCTGCAGATGAGTATGATCAGCCGTGGGAGTGGAATAAAGTCACCATCCCAGCTCTGGCAGGTAGGATTCCTAGATTCTGACCAGGAAATTCTCTCTCACACAGCATTTGTACTTGCCTTTATGAGAGCTTGAGTATTTCTGTTGTTTTGGGGGCAGAGGGGTGGGGAGAAACCTCTGAAAAGTAGGTGTATTTAGTCCAAAATCTTGAACTTTGGAAACATGGAACATTGCACTCTCTTGTTTGGTGCTTCAGCTGAGCTGTTGTCAACTGTCTTGGCACTTGGTTCATGTTAATAGAGCTCTCAGTTCTCTGACCCCTTAATCTCATCCCTATCTTAATTAATGTGATAGTGTTTATTGTTGAGTGGATCTATGATGAGAGAGTCTTTGCAAGGTCCTGAAATTGTGGGACACTTTTTAAAGAGACAGGACAAAAGCTGGTATTGCTTAGCCTGCAGCACAGAAAGCTTTGGAGAGCAGTAATAGCAGCTTTTCAATGCATTTGAGGATATCTTCAAGAAGAGAAAGAGGCTTTTCATAGATGAGCAAGTGTGAGATGAGAAGACGAGACAACAGGCATAAGTTCAAATCAAGCAAGGTTCTGACTTGATACATGGAAATAATTTTTTTCCCCCTGTGAGGACAGACAAGCTTTGGAACTGATTGCCCAGGGAAATTTTGCAGTCTTCATCTTTAGGTATTTTTATCCTGGGTGAATGGATAACTGGATACATTTCTGAACAACCTGATCTGATTATATAGCAGACCCTGCCTGACCAGATTGGACTAGACATCTCCCATGGTCTCCTTCTACTTTAATTATTCTCTGATTCTGCAGTTCTGTGTGCCATAATATTGCTATACTGCAGAAATCAGGAGTGACTTCTCTTCACAGCTGTGCAGGGTTACTGTTTTGTAAGCAGCCTGTTGTGGCACTACCCTTCTTGGGCGTTTCTGACGTGATCGCCTAATAGGTAGGTGGAGGTGAATGACACAAATGTTTCTTTTGTAGCACAGTGATCTGTTGTAAGAGTGGTTCTCTCCCTCTGCTTCATTTATTCTTAGGTCTTTATGCTGCCATTGATTTTACATTTTTCCCATCCCAAGCTGATGTCTGTAGCATCCATCCTGAGAAATGTTGCTGGGAGCAGAAGACCTAGATGAACCTGAAGCAGCTGCTTTAAAAAATTTCTTGCTGAACATCCCCTTTCCTTTTGTTGGGCTCATACAGGGAAGGAGGATAGACAACTGATTTCTTCTTTTTAGCAGCATGATTTGCTTTGGCATGTCAAATGTTAATAATCTTATGGGATTCCAAACTCAGTCACTTGCCATTCTGTATATGCTAATTGTTCTTCAGAGCCTGGATCTAAGCCACCATCTGGTTCTGCTGCATGCTGTGCAGTAGTCTCTCTCCCTACATCATGAGCTCCCAACTCAAAAGCCTTGACCTGTTTATTTGGCTTCCAGTAGGATGTACAGCTCTGCTCCTGAGCCCTGCCATGTTGGAAGCAGGCTTCAATTTAGACTTGCCTAAGGTGACTCATCCCCTTTGCTGGGCCAGTTAAAATGCTTGCAAGAGTTGAGCTGGGGAACTAGCTGACTCTGAGATCCTGGCTACAATTCGGGATATCTACTGTGTGTCAAGATATGTTTGTCAAATTGACTATATTCAAGGAGATGCATGTCACTAGGTTTCCAGTACCACTATGGCTGTTTTGCAGATGTCAGTCTGCCGTATGTGTCTAAATCCTTCTGCTTTGGGTTTAGGCTATCAAACCCTCTTTCTGGCCCAGGTACCATTGCCTCAGCTCACTAGTCTTTTTGTGGCCTTATGATGGCAGCAATGCTGTCTGTGGCTACAGCAAACACGTAGTCTCTGCTTCCTGACTGATGAGCCTGACCACACTGCAACATGGTCCCCAGTAACCCTGCTGTAGAGGCAGGGTATCTGCTGCCTGGAAGGATCCACAAGCTGCCTACAGCACCTTGTAGGGGCTGTGCCGTGCCACAAGCAGTGGATGTGTAGTAAGTCTTCGGCTGCTCTGCAGTGTTTTCTGGGGAATTTCCCTGTTCTCCTTTCCACAGCGGGTTTCCTGCTCTCTCCCCTCTGCTGCCGTCTTTCTTTCTTGTGGTCTCATCTCTATCTGCTTTTCCTGTTTCTTTTCTCCCACTGACCTGCATCTATACCTAATCTTTGTGTGCATCTCTGCCCCCAAGACTGGTGTGCTTCTTTTTTCATCCACATCCATCTTAGACCTCTGGAATGTCTGTAGTGACAACAGATTGCTGTTGAAGAGTTCCTACAAAGAAACTGAACAACTAATTTTGACCAGTTGCATAATCTGACAGACCTCCAAGTTACTTTTTGCTGTTCTTTGCAGTATTTGCTGGGCTGGAGGAATGGTCAACCATTCCTACCACCTGGGACTAGAGCTGCTTTTCAGCAAATATTTTATTTGAACATGAGGATAAATAAAGCCCTTGGACTGTGTAAAATGTTGTGGAGGAACACATGCTTATATGTGTTACATGACACTTAAATCATTAGAGGTAGAATGCTTTTGAAACTGTTTAAATCTGCAGCTTCTTTCTGCAGTATAGTCTAGTACAGAGTTCTTGCCTTGTGAGCTGAGCTTTTCCTTATGTAGCATTTTTGATAATTTTACTATGACTAAGAATCAGTTAGTGATCTTCCCACACAAAGGTAGTAATTGTGTGTTACCCGGAGGTCATTTTTCTTTCAAAGTGTGTAAAATAGCTAACACAGAAACTTCATTGTTTAGCAACACTGAGATACAAACTAAATATTTACTGTATAACTCTGTGGGACTGGGGCACATCTGTCTGCAGTAAGATCACACTTCATAGATTTCTCAATTAGCAGTACAACAGGCAGCGAGATGAGATTACTGGCTTCAGAAGTTATTGTCTGAAGAGTCATGTGTAGATATGGAAATCTTAAAACTTACTTTTCACGTATTATGCATATCCCATGAAATGGTTGAGTTTTAGTTAAATACAAAGAACAGATGTACTAGTTTCTATTGCATTCCTTATTTTTTTTTTTTTACAGTACTTGGCATCTGTGAAGTCTTTGAGTCTTCTAATCATCTTCATGCCACCTTTTTAATCTTTAACAGGTGAATTCAGCAACAGTCTTTTTTGAGTGTTGATTTAGAAAAATCTTAGTATTGTCAATTCTTTCTTCATCGTGTAGTTTTAATTTTTATATCTGTGAATGTAAATTAATGAGGCACAATCTATCCAATATTAGATTTTCTGACTGGCCTGTATGTAAATAGTCTTCCAAGGCATTAAGTAGCAAGCTTTTATGAAAGCACACTAAATTAAAGCATTGCTTTATGAAATTAACAGGCTAAAAAGAAATTTAATTAAAAAGTATTATGATATGGTTGAGTTCCTTATGGGCTCACATCAGCATGCAGAGTTCTGTTTTACTGTGCTAAGGGTGAACTTTCTTTTAGACGAATAAGGTTTGTGTGATGGGGTGCGTCATTCATTATAACTTGATTTGTCTGAGGTACCTCGTTATTTCTTACAAAGCAGTGCATCAGGACTGGCTGCAGGCATAGATTCAAGCTGCTGTCTAACCGGTTCTCTTTATACTTACCCTAATTCCTTAGATTTATAAATATTTAAAACAAGTGAAGAGGAGATCCAGCTCCTAAGTTTGAAACAAGGAAATGTTTCATGGAAGAGGTACTGACCCTCTGCTGAGGTGTGTGAAGTGCTTTTCTGACTTTTATACTTGCTGTGGTTCTGTAATGTAGCTAGCTAAACAGGCCGGATGAGTTTCGTTCAATTCTGAACTGAGGAGGGTTTCTCTGAAGAGCACACCTTTGGTCTAAGTGGTATTAGAATTTCTGGCAAGGAGCAAGTCCCACTTCACAGGCCCACAGCTACCTGTAGCTGTGGATGTTGTGAACCTGCAGGCACCCCCTGCTAAAACATCCCTGTTTTGAGAGGCTCATCTGCATTTGTGATGTGAACTGTGGCCACAATGAGCTTTACGCAGCAAACATTCTTGATTTGTTAGGTGATGGATTTAGGAAACAAGCCAAAATGACAAGACGCACTAGAATTATCATGAAGTCAACTACTCATGCAAGTCTTTTAAGGAAAACTCTTGTACCTCTGCCATGCTCTAAAGATTTATTGCTGAAAGCATGGATAGGAGCTGTCTGTCTGCAGCCTGGAGTTTGAGATGTGCCAGACTGGAACCGCGCACAACCTGTGAGCAGGAGGAGCAGGCCTGCAGTGCAGGTCCCAAACACGGGCTGGGCCTGGTGTTGCCGGCGCCTGGGGAGCGGGCTGTATGCCGCCCTCCCCAGGGGCTGCAGCTGCTGACTGCCCTGCTGAAAGATGTGCCTGTCGTAGTGCAGCATGGCCTCTTTGCTCTCTGCAGCTGTAGTTCTTTCACAAACAGGTTTGGTTTTGTTTCCTTGGAGGCAGTACAGAGAAGAAAGTAGGAAGGAAATAATGGCTCAAGCTGCAATGTGTTTTGGAAGGTTTTTGAGATGCCGGGCAAGTCTTGTTAGACCTCCTGCTGAGCTGGGCAAACTGGTTTGCCCAGAAGAGCTGAGTCTGGCAAAATAACAGGAACAAAGGAACTTTCTGGTGTGTTCGTCTGTCTGGAAAAGGAGATAGCAAAACCAGAGGGACTGCTCAGGAACTTCAAGCTGACACTGGCTCCTGCTTGGGTGTGAGAGAAAGCAGCCCTCTCTTTTCAAGGAGTCGCATGGGGATAGCAAACCTCTGGGAAAAGGAAATGCAGTGAAGTCTGTTCAGGGCCTGTCTCAGGACCACCTTGTAAATGGTTCTCTGGTGTGAAGAGTGCCATCTGGTGGTCGTTGTCACCACTGAGCACGGAGCCCTTGAGGGAGCATCTTCAGGTTTCAAACTTGGCCACTTCTGCTGGATGCAACTGCTGATGCCCAGAAAGATGGTGCACAGGACCCTGGTGGATGTGAGGCGGCACAGCCTTGGCATGCCAGCCCAAGCAGGGCAAGCCACCAACTATAGGCTGGAGAAGCGAGGCCATGTGGAAAGCGAGGAGGGGTCGAGGATGCGGTCACTTCCATAACTAATGGCCATGTAAACAGGAATACCTCGGCAGTGAGAAACTTTCCACTCTTACCTGCATGAAACTGAACCTTCTGAACCTTCACTGTATGTACTACAGCTTTGGTGGAGAGTCAATTTATAGTGCCCTGAAAATCCATCCTGATAACAGCATCGCGTGGGTTGGTGCCTGACTGGGGATCACACTTGCCAGTTTTGTCTGCCTGGATATGCCTTTAGACTGCTTTTCCCTTACAATTCACTTCATGACAAAAGTAGGGCAGGAGTCCAGAGACATGTCTGAGCTTCTCAGACAAAACATTCAAAAACATTTGAAATTTAACTTTGTGCTATTTTTGCGGAACAGATCCTATTTTTAACCATCACAATGTTGTAAAGATATTGCTGTTTATTGTAAGAATTGAGTTTCACGTTTGTTGGAAGAACTGAATTTTTTGGTGAAAGATGTTGCTCAGTCAGTAGCTGGCAACATTAAGTTCACCAATATTCAAATATTCACCAAATTACAGTAACCAGGTGTTTCTCACAGTTGAAACAACAGTGCTGTTCATGGCTCACTTGCAAGAACACACATGCGGTGTTTCTCCTTGTTATGCTAATCCGCTTTCATTATCTAGTAATGAGGTTAAATGCAAATTTACATTTCAAACTGTAACCGTATTTCTGCCACGTATAGTTCAGAGTAGGAGTTAGTACATTTGTCCAATTTTGGTAATAATTAGTGCCTAATCCTTGGAAGAAGAGGGACAATTTTGAAGTATCCTTTTCTGAAGGCTTGTGGAGAGCATGTAAAAATAAGCAAAATTCTCCAGAACAATTTCCATGTCCAATATACCTCTATTCTGTGTGCATTATCTAATTGAAGATTACAGCTTGTTCCTATTGTGCAGTCGCTTTAAAGCAGTTCTACCAGCCGTAACTGGCTGTGTGTTACAACAGCCTGAGGTCCGAATGCATACCATCTACAACATGCTGCAGTAGGGATTCCCTCTAATTGTCCTTGCAACGTTTTCTCTGATGCTGCTGTTGAATTCTCACAGAAGCTGACTGCACTGTGTGTACTGTGATACTTGTCTCCTGATACAGTGAGATTTGTTCAGCCCACTAGATGATGTAGAATGGGCTACATCATTCTAGCCCACTAGATGATGTAAGAAACAACAATCCAACTGCAGCAGGTTACTTTATGGTGAAGAAGCAAACCCCAGAAGGCAGTGAGCGTCTGGAAGGTGGTTGTAGATAGCTCCTTTCACTACTTCTGTCAGTATTCAATCCTTTAATTCTTTGAAGCTATATATAGGTAGAATCTCTGTGGGTGGGTTGGTTGGTTTTTTTGTTTGTTTTACAGGAATGATGTTGAAGACCTCATCTGTGTGTGCTTTGTTAAATTACCATTTTGCTTTTCTTGGCATAGTACAGTTTGTGAGAGAAGCCTAGCAAATTTAACTTTTCCTTTTCATCACTGTATACCCTAGTCTTTCAGTACAAAAAACTTGTGGCAGCATTGTATAAATAAACATATTTAATTGATTGCTACTTGCCAGCCTTTTTTGGTGAGGATAGATGAGTGTCACCTGTCTGGAAGTGCACCAAGATCACTGCGTGTAGATGATTCCATATAAGCTGAGGCAAGCTGAGTTTGTGATGTTCTTCTCACTTGCATGTTATCTTACTTGTAGCAGGTGAGTGAAAGCCTGTGTTCATTGGTGTGAGGAGCAACAGTGTCATCTCTTGGGGAAGAAAACAACAAGTGTGAACATAAGCACTTGTTATTGTAACAGAATTTAGAAGTGTGCGGGTTTCCTTGCTGGAAGGGCAAGAGGTCTAGAATTGTACTTGGTATAGTTAGAAACACCTTTAGATGATAAATATGACTTTGTAGGTAAACCATTACATCCTAATGTAGGTGGATGCATGCTTATGCTCCCTGGGAAGTGTGAAACTTTCTTAAATGCTGCAGCCGTGTAGATCCTTGTAAACCTGGCCTAGTGAGGTAACTATTGTATGTCTTGCAGCTCAATTTAATGGATGCGAGAAGCGACAAGCATCTCCTTCTTCCTCAAGTGACCAGCGCAGGCAGTTAAGAGCACCCAGAAGAGGCTTTAAACCCATCAAACATGGCAGCCCAGAATTTTGTGGGATCCTGGGAGAAAGAATAGATCCAACTGTTCCACTGGAAAAGCAAATGTAAGTAACCACAGTAACTGCTCTCTAGCTCTTCGCCTTTCTACTTACAGGAACAGCAGATGTCCTAGATCATGCTGTTCAGTTCCCCTTCCTCAGCATCCCCCCCGTTAGTACACTTAGAAACTATCCTTGTTAATACTTCAAAGTGTAACTAATTTTTGTGGGGAACAATATAGAGTTAAATAGGGAACTCTCATTTTGGGAACAGTGAATTTCAGCTGCTAAGCCATGTGCAGTTATTCTGCTTACAGCCATGTTGATGACATTGCATTAAGGAAAGCAGGTGTATATTGCTTACATCCAAATTGTGCTTTAAAGCTGTGTGAATTCTGTATCTTTGTGACTGCATACCGTGTGTCTAGTATCTCACTTGTGCCTTCCACTTCGCTGTAATACTGCTTTAGGGAGAGTCTTGATGAGACCAGTTACCACAGAGTAGAAAAAGTTTTTCTTGTGTCTGACCTGAGGGTGGTATTTAGAAGCAGCTTTGTCAGCTCCAAACTCAAGTTCTGGGGGAATTTCGTGGAGCTGAATATATGTTATCCACAAGGATAACCTCCAAACATTTGAACAGACTGGTTTGTGTGATGGAGTGACCTACTATCCTGTATCATAGTGAAGGTGCAGCCTAATAAAAGGAGCCAGAAACCCCTGATTCACAAAGACAGAAAGATCTTCTTGTGGAGCAGTTCACAGAGCTGATATTTGTGAGCACTGGGTCGTCCTACAGATTCACACAGAAAAGTAAGGGATTTGTCTCTAGTCCGTTAAGTTAGTCCCACTCCAGAGGCTGTCACTGTAAGATGCAGAATTTCTTTTCAAAGGAGAGGGAGGATGTAAGTCAGCATGGACTTGGCATTATGCCCAACAGAAGAAATGGCAACCACTGTTGTGAAATCACTCACTTATGCTTCAGAAAAAAATACTAAGGGATATAAATTTGGCTCTAAAACTTGTTCCTAAGGCTTTTGAATAGTTCCAGTCCACTGTAACCTCAAAAAACCATTCAAAACATTGTGAAAGTTGAACATCTGTTAATTAACTTCAGATTCATAAATAGATTGTTGTGTAGATCTGTTAAAATACAACTACAGTTTAGAACTGCAGACTGCAGAGTTGGTTTTACTTCCTTTAATTAAGTGTTAATCACGCAAGATTATTTGATTCTTCATTTTGTAAGATCATACCTGAAATGAATGACCAGTTAACAGTAGTTGGTCAAAAAAGGATGAGTTTGGATTTATTTTACTTGGGATTATTTGTAATAATTCCAAGTCCTCAATTTTTAATAGCATGAGACTTCTCAACAGCTCCATTCCATCTTTTCCCTGTAAAAATGGATTTATTTTTTTTTAGAGAGAAATGCAAGATCTAGAGGAATGAAAGCAAGCCAAATTAACAAGTGAATTTCTAATACGTAGGTTAGGAAGTTTCCTGAATAGGCAAAAATTCCATGGTGTAATAATATATAAAGAAATTGCTTTTATTTAATTAAGGAATCAGTAACTGTACACTGAGCAGCTCAGGGACACAGGGGAATTGAATGAATTTGTTCTGCTTCCTCAGTGTAACAGTGAAAAAGGAAAGTGTGCTCTGCTGTTCTGTGAGTTCTATTGAAAGTGAATCACTCCCCACTGTGCACACAAGGTCTGGTGACTTCCTGTTTTGCTCTGACCGATTCAGACACAGAGTGGTGGAGTGCATTCTGTGAGCTGTAGTAACTGGTCACACCGACTGCATAGCTGGTGCAGCTGTCCTGTCTGCAGCGGACCTGCGGCCACATCGCGGCTGTAAGCCGATCATTGACGAAGTAAGGCAAATCAGGAAGAATGTCTATAAACAGCAATCAGGATGCTTTCAGTTACTCTTAGGAAGTGTATGATTATGCTTCAGTTTTGCTTCCAGGTTTGTATTGTGTGCCTATGTTTTCTGGGATACCTTAGAAGATATGCATGTCTTCAGGCTCTCACGTCCTGTGTTTTCGCATTGGTGTGTTTTACAAGTTATTTCACTGTTCTCTGATCGCGTTATTCACATCTGAATCTTTGAACTCTTTGTACAAATACCTCTATGCTGACATTTAAAAAATGGACACACCTAGGGCAAACAGCCACAATACAGTTGAAAATGCAAATTACCCAGGAAATTTAAGCTGATTATAGCACTATGCTTATCTGTAGCTAGCTGAAACAGGAGCAAGCGAAATGTCCCATTTACATGGGCATATGATTCACAAGCAATTACACTTCTCAGTAGGGCTGTTTACTCTCAGCTGTAGCCAGAACAGCTTCCAGGCATCATTTCTGAATCAGATGTTTTCCCATCAGCAGTTGTCTTCATACTTCACTGTTGTTTTTTTTTTTTTTTTCCTGACTGTTTTGAAAATGAGTTCTGTTTCCTAGAATATACTCTATGGTCTTTTTAAGTAGTAGGAATAGTTTTTAGGTTCTTCAAAATGTATTTTCTGTTTGACGCTTTAGTATTCTTCCATACATAAAGAAGACAACCTAGTCTTTAAATTGCTTCTTGAGAAGCATTCTTTAGTGTAAAATAACTGACAAGCTGCCTGAAGATGTGCACATTTGTCTCAATGCTATTTGTGATGTGATGGAGCTCTCAGGGTATCCGTTTCTAGCCTGTCTTGAATATGCAGTAGTATAACCTTCCTTTTAGCTTTCTCTAGTGCAGACTTCAGTTTTAGCGAGGCACATGATGAATTTTCTTTTTGAACACCAATTTTCATTTAGCACGTGCCCTATATTTGATGATGGAACATGCATTGGCTCCAAGTAGTTAACAGTGTGATTTCTGACAAGAGAATCTCTCTCTTCACATACATTTTAGTTGGAGCATCTCTCTTCTTCAAGTAAGTTAAGCAGGGAAATAAATTAAGAACAGATAGAATGAAGCTGTTTTGCGCAAGGCCAGTCACAGTTACTGGAAATGACATGCAGAGAGTGGTGCTTGCGTTATCCTGCCTCGGCAGGAGAGTGGTGCCATACCGTGCTTCAGAGCGCATCTTGCAATTGCAGGAAGGAGGAGATCTTCCTCAGAGATGCAATCAGACCTGTGTAGTGCCAGGCACATTACATTGCTGGGGAATGGAGTGAGAAGGGCAAAGCATTTACCACTGGGCTATGAGATTTTAATTGCCAGTACAGAACAGCATGTGCTGAGGAGATTGCTCATTTGCAGTGGTCACTTCACTAGAGCACCTGCTTCTCCTCTCCCCATTAGCTTTCTTCCCTGCACAGAAGATCACACCTATTTTACCTACTCCAAGAGGTTTACTAAAAGCACTCTCAGTTGTCACAGCCAAGTTTAGAACAATGGTCTTTGTAGATCTTCGTGCTGGTTGAACAGATACTTATCACTTTCCCTTTTTCTCAAAGGTTTTTTTTAGTAGACCTTTTCCACTATAAACTGTTCATATTCTTCAGATATGAGTTTATTTGCCTTTTTTGTTGTTGTTCTTATGTATACAAATTGGTATATCACAGGGCTGAAGTAGAGTAAATGTGCTACTTCGGGTGGGAATTTCTTACAGAAGTATGTACACCAATTCTGTCATGTGCTGTTCTGATCTGGAATTTTTCCTTCAGCTGAGAAGGAGCTACAAGACTCCACAAGTGGTAATGGTAACTTCACATAAGGCAAGCAATGTTCTTTTTTTATCTGTAATATGTTAGATCTTAAAGATATCCATATGATGTTAACTGCTATTCATACCTTAAGGAAGTATAGCAGTGAAAGAAGTATGAAACATGTCTGTGTTAATCTCTTTGCTCTTTCCTAGATGGTATCATGGAGCAATCAGTCGGACAGATGCAGAAAACCTGTTACGTTTATGTAAAGAGTGTAGCTACCTTGTAAGAAACAGTCAGACAAGCAAGCATGACTATTCTCTTTCACTGAAGTAAGTACTTGTCAGTAGAATATAGTAAATGTAATTGATAAGCCATAACTTTGCTGGTGACAGGAGGGAAAATCATTCAGTCTGCTGCTGCCCTAATTCAGCTCAGAAGGGCACCGGGGGAGTTTGAGGCTGTCAGCCTGCATGATGCGTAGTGACAGTCACTGAATTAGGACCTTGTAATTTGGGTATGTTAACAGATTTTTAGTCTTCCTTTGGTGCATATTTAACTAAATAAACTTGTGGGTTTTTTTGCTTCTGATTTGAAATGCTCTGCTGCTTCTGCTTCAGGTTGAATAAACAACTGTATTTTGGGGGGATTTTATTCCTTTTGTAAAAGGCACTTGCTTCATACATGGAACGAAGGCATTGTGTGATAGAGCTGGACAGTATTGGTTCAGTTGTTGGAAGCGCCCTGCATCAAGGTTGGAAGATCTACAGAAGTAGGAAATACACGTTGTTCCAGTCCCCATTTTTGCCTCACCTACCTTGGCTAATCAAAGTAAACTAGAGATCGACACTTCGTGTGCTCATTTGCATATCCAGCAGAGGAAGTTCTCATGTTCCCAGGTTTTCCATTCAGGAGAACAGGAAGGTCCTTGACCTTCATATTGGCTGAACAAGGACAAAGACTTGTTTACTTGCTTTTCTTCTCCCAAGATAGGGTATGATGTGGAACCTGTCTTTCTAGGTAGGAAAGAAACAGAGCTTGCGTGTGTTTGTTTGTTCGTTACCAGCATTACTCCTGATGGTTTGCCTTTTAAATGGCCTTTTAAAACGCCTTTTAAATTCACAGAGCTGTGTTGGAAGAATATTTTTCTGCTGCAGTTATAGTTGTGCTTGATGGTAACACTTTCAGACACAGTGGCAAACTTTATACATCTGCCCTACCCTGGTTTAGCCGGATGGTCTCAACAGTAGATTTCAGATTGGTTTTCTGTCTCCATTTTGGGCTTAGTAGAAGTGCATCCATTAAGCTAATTTTAAGATTCTGTTCAGATATTTTGTAGAACTCTTTTGTTATAGTTGTGATCTTTCTGCAGTAGACTTCTGCCTTGAACTGGAACAGACCTGCTTTAGAAATGTGGTTCAGCTCCTGTTGTCCCTTTTGTCATTTCATCTGTGTGTTCTCTGATGTAATATTTCTCCAGTTACTTCCAAACATTGGAGGCTTGATGGCATATTCTGCAGATATATATAGGCCAAAACTTTACTTGTTCTGGAAGTCTTGAAATATGACTTTTGTTATTGAAGCATGCCATAGTGTTTTACTTAATTCCTGCTGTAGAACAGTAACTTCCGTTATTTAACTAGACCCTAGCTTTAAGAGCAAAAAAAGACAGTTAAATTCTTGTGAATTTGCTGCAATGCTTAGTTATCCTTTCTTTGTCTCGCTGTCTTCTTTATTTTCTTTATATTTGTGCATCTGGGTGCTGGCCCTTAATGTGTCTTTAGTGTGTTGTACTTCAGAATCTTCTAAAGCAGATTTTCTGGTGGCACCTAGCTTAAATCTCCCCATAACTTGCTGTGTAATAAGGTAGCTAAATGACTAACATCCAAACTAGAGTTTTCTAGAGTATAAGGCAATTTTTTTGGATACCCTTCAGCTCTTTGTACATTTGTCAAAAACACTCTGCCAGCCCTCAACTGTTGGTGCGATCTCTTAATTCTATATACCAGCTCACTATGATGATCATCATTATTCTCCAGTGGCCCCTTCAGAGCCCACACAATCCTTTTAAGTCTGTGGTATTGCACTTAGAGTTCATGTCCTGTCCATTACCAAGTGGTCAGTTTTCTTTTTTTTTTTCTAGGAGCTCTTGTGACATCCTGCAAATGCAACCAATGTTTTCTCTCAAAATACCTAATTAAATAAAAAATCATGTCATTTAACTGTGTGTTAAACCTACTTCCTTTGCTAGCAGCCTGCTTCTGTTTTACTTTCTGTCTCACTGACCATTGCCATCTGCAAACTACTCACAAAGTTGGTGTTTGCTGCCATTCCCTAACACCTGGCTTCTACTCACTGCCATAGGGTCCTCTTCCCTTTCTCCCCCCATTCAGAACACTGCATGTGTAATTCATTGTTCTTTTCAAATCCTTTCCCAGTGAAGAGGATTATAGAAAAGTAAACTTTTGGAGAGAGAGGTTTTTGAGAGTTTTGGTAATTAAGAATTCTTGTTCAGGAAGCTCAAAAAGCGAAGTTACTGGGCAGTTCTCAGATTTAACTTCCAGTCCTTGTGAGGAAGTGTTTCTACCAATCAGCCTGGTTTATAACTACTTTTAGTTGTAGGAAACTAGCCTTTCAAAGTACTAAACACATGCTATTATTTGGGGTTCTGATTCGTTTGCTCAGAGGCAGCTGATCAGTCGTTGAGGAGGCTATTTTGCACCTATGTATCCTTAACTTGAGGTCAGCCAGAAATCTTTAGTTGCCATGAGATCATTAGCATTTGTTTTGTGGGACCTCTTGCTTCCTTCATCCTTTGAAACGTGAAATGCAGTACATGTACTCATTTCTAAAGTATGCAATTTTTTTTTCACGTTTTCCCATTGAATTTGGCACTAGTTGTATGTTTTCCTTTACAGTATTGTTATCCCTGTAGGGAGCTTTAGTCTCAAACTGCTTTTACATTTTGATGGTGTTCTTTGCATTACTCTGTATTTCCCTACCAACCTCATCTCTGGGCATTACTGCAGATACGTGTTTTTCTGGATATCCTCCCAACAGATAAGAGTTAAATCCTTCATGAGCATGAAGTGAAGTGACATCACATGTTGCTGTCACACTGAGTGTTTGGCTTAAGCAGTCCTATGTCTGTGTAATGATGAGAGAGTTTTCAAGCCTTTGTCCTGTGACAGTTTTGTTGACTGAACTGAATAGGCTAAGAAGTCTTCCAGTGTGGCTGCCAGTGTTCAGTTGGCATTGCACTCTTCTCAGAGCCTCACTTTCCACTGAGGTTTATGAGACTTTTGCCTCACATTTTCACTAGGGGCGTTATACGTCTTGCATGGAAGTGTTTAAAAAACAAGGTGTGTGTGTGAGTGGGTGGGTAATTGGCAGAATTAACCTCAGACACAATGGTGTTCAGCCATCCCCTCGTCAGGCTGTGCTGAGGACGTGTATAGCCTATTTTGTACTGCCACAAGTAGAATTGCTTCTGTTTGTAGAAAAGAGCCCCTAGAACATTCAAGTGCAGACTTAAGTTGCTGGATGATGTTACTGGCAAGCAGTTAATTTCTGTCATC
>VXAV01000059.1:44768-57669 GCA_013399715.1 Alectura lathami
ACGTTATTTAGACTGCATGAGAACAGCTGGTGGGTTTAGATGGCTGATATATGCGCAGATACTGGTGTGTTGGAAAAGGGAAATCCACTGATTTGGAAGTGGCTGATGTATGCTTGTTTGATGGGCAGTAGAGGCTCCTTTTCTCTGGAATGCATGGTAGGTGATTTCAGAATTAATAGTACTGCTGAGTGTTTATTTACTGTAGTAAAGGTTTCCAGCCTGATGTCCTGAAGAGTAGAACCATATGCTTTTGATCCTCCCGCAGTCTGCCCAATATTTTAATTATCTCAAAACCCTGAATACAGTTGTCATTAGCACTGTTTATTTGTTGAGACTGTTGTGACCACAGGGAATACGTGATACTCAGCTTTGCACAAATTTTTACCAGAGCTGCAAGAGGCTCTACCACAGATCAAGTGACTTTTGAATTGCATGGCTTATGACAGTTCTCTGAGAACTAGAACTAGGAATGAACGTTCCTAGTGCTGTTATTTAACTGCTTCAGTCAGGATCTGCTTTTGCCAAGGCCCTTTGCAGTGATGTGCACCACGTCTACACTTCATTTTCTGACTGACTTTTCTTTCAGTTTGGGGAAATGTGGCTACTTCTGAATTTTAGATTATTTTACAAGTCAGCTAAATGTGTGAACTATGAGTAAAGTCAGGGNAGCTTAATTCAGTCTGTGTCATCCGTGGAGGATGTTTACTGAAACCTGCATCATGTGGGCTTATAGAAATGTCTGTGGTTTTCCCTGAATGGCAGAGGGGGGTGCAAGCAGAGTTTTCGTCACTTATGAAAATTCAGGATTGGTCTGTAGAAGAGATCCTGTTTTCCAAGACAGAGAGCATAAACTCCGAGTAGGTTCTGGTTTTCAGATTAATGCTAGACTTTGACACCTTTTAGTTAATTTAAAACATATATTCTTGGAAAGTAGTTGTTATGACATAAGAATATCCTAATTTTTCCTGTCAATATAATGTATAAAGAGGTATGGGGATTTTTTGTAGCTCCCCAAATAAGAAATTGGATAAAAGTATTTAAAAATTTATTTCTAGTCTGCTGTCAGTCTAGACAGAAATTACGGGGAGCTGGCTGTTAGCACACAAGGGTTTTGCCATCTGTACAGAAGGCCAGCAGGCTAAAATCCTTCCTGCCTTCTAAGCAGCAGATTAGAATTGGTTACAGGGAATGGAGCCAAGACACAACACAGTGGTTGTCTTGGATGGTGCTGCAAAGGGTCAGTAGCTTTTGCTAGTAGAGAAAGAGACGTGCTTGTGCCATGGAGATGGTGGCTGTTAGATGCAGAATGACAGTGTTGTGTGTTCTGTGCTTGAAAAAGCAGAGCTGAGCCAGAAAAGGTGTAGCCCGGTAAGCTTCCTGATTGTCTTCAGTAAAGGATTTTTTGAATTGATCACTCACTGTGAGGAAGGGGGCAGAACAAACAGGTGTTTTTTACTTTATTTCAGAGGAGATTTGAATTCATTTTTTTTGTTGCTGTAGGTTGCCATGAGAATTTGTCATTTGTTCAAAGTGACAGTATACAATATAAAATAAAATCCTGAGATGAAAAAATATTTCAAAATGGAAAAACAACATACCTTTCCAGCATCACTAGTAATGTTTTTTCTGATGTTATTGCAATGTTATTGCTTTTTTCCTTACCCAAATGGCATTTCACTGTGGATGCCTTGATGCAGAAAATCTGTTCTGACAAAACAGCACTTTCTACAGAAAAAAAGCAGTGTTCAGAAGGCTTGGCCAATTTTCATTATTGTGAACATGAATAATGTTCCACAGTCATTAACATTTTCTGGAAAAAAAAATACTAGGTTTAGTACCTAATTAGTACTTCTTGAATGTTCTTTTCCACAATTCAGGCATAAGATCAAACAACGCGCAGCCTGATGAGCTGTCTGCACAATCCCTTTTCCCATCCTTACTTGGTTTTGAAAACTGAAGGCAAATGTGTGGGAAAGCTCTAATTCAAAGTCGCTGGGTTTTATAGTTGTGTTACAAAACATTTTAAACAAGGTGTGACTATTAGTCATATATCAGGTATGGTGTCTGTGTAAACACCTGTCCTGGAGAGTTCCAAAGCAGTTCGGTGCAGGGATCAGTATCTAGGAGTTCTCCAGTTCTTAAATTTGAAAGTCATGGGAATGGTTGAAATAAGAAAGGGGTGAATATTTTCTGTAGTGTCACTGTTTTGATGCTGTCATTGTTTTGTCACTCTCAGTTGAACAAAAACTTGGGAAAATACCATTGCAGCATGTGAGAAATCACAGCAACATTTGGAAGTTGCACAGTAACAATTTGTTGCATGACTTAAGTAAGGTTCCAGGATCTTTTCGTGCAAAATTCTTATGTCTGATCTATTTAAGACGCTGCCTTTCATCAATGTTCATGTATGTCAGTTTGGGTTTGTCATGTAGGTTCTGCTCTGTGGATGTCAGGCCTGGCAGGTTCTGATATCTATTGCTGTAGAAATAATTGAGTAATCCATATTCCAAAAACATGACAGCTCACTATCAGGGAAGTGTTTTGCTTGTATTCGTAAAATTCAAGTGGACTCAAATGACACTTTTGAAAAATAAGCAGAAACTGATTTACAGCCAGTTTAACCATGGGGCTTTTCCCTCATCTCTACCTTACATTTCAGTACTCTCTCTGCTTACTGAGATCAGAAGGGTTTGGAGGAGAAAAAGATGGAGGGATATGACTTCCAAGTTCATTTCTGAGCGACATTCCTATAATCCTAGTCACTGGTCTAGCAGAAGCAATGTTGTAAAACAGGTGTGGACACATTCTGCCCATGCCAGTTAATAACAGGCACTAATTTTCTTGGAGTCTAGGCACATAAGAAGAGAGGGATCTGTAAGGCAGACTTCAGGAACAGATGGGGAAGGGTTTACAGCATAGGATCCCTAATGGATATATGAACAGTTTGAAATCCTTTACACTTGAAAGTGCTTAATTTGAGGGAGTAGTTTCAACATGCTAAGCTGACGTGGAATGGAATGGCTCGGCTGGAAAGGACCTGCAGAGATTGGGTCCAGCCTCCTGACTACCTCCTTCCAACTGAATTTGTTCATCATTCTAGAAGATGAGAAATGTCTTGTTTGATATTTCTGGCTGCGGTTAGTGATGGCTTACTTGGTATACTTGGAAGAAGGACAGCAGGTAACAGATTTACAACAGAATTTTAGGAAACTTAAAATTAGGCTGGAAGGGAGGGAGGAGAGTACTGGAAGCACAGTCTCTGGCTTCCTTATAAACTTTGCTTTCATCTACCAGTGAGCGTGAAATAATGCTCAGCTTAAGGAGTCCTGGACATCCAGAAAAGCAGCTGGGACAGAAATCACAACTCAGCCGTCATTAACAATCTGGTGATTATTATGGGCTGCAAACACTGGCAATCAGCAAAAGCAGTCTGAATGCTGCTGTTCACTCTGTCTTTCACCTTTTGTGAACATGCATGCTTGACAAAGCTTTGAGGTCAATTTCAGATGGCTGCCAGTTGCCACCTCTTCTCAGCATACGTACGGAAGGACCTCAGAAACCTGCAGAAGGGTAACTCCAGGTTTTGACCTGCTCTAATCACTGAAAAATTCTCCCTTTGCTGAAGGGGAGAGGATGCAAAGGAGATGGAACATGAGATAGTATGCATGTGGGGAATACCAGCTTTTCAACAGTCAAGATGTTAGGTCAGCTTGCCATCCCTTTCCTGTCAGTTTTCCAGCATAATGCCTTGAAAAGAAAACTAGTGCTTGGCCGAGAGCTGTCAGAGATCTTCCTGAATAATTAGAGGAGATAGCTAGGAATGAAAATAATGGAAGTTAATGAATGCAGTTTTTCATCTGTATGTGACCAGCTGACAATTTAACCATCTGTGAAGTTCCACATAGGTCCTTTATAGCAGTTGGTTTTAACAGAAGAGCCTTGGGCACATGAAATCCCTGGGTATCTTAGTCTTGTGGCATTCAGCTTTCAGTGGCTAAATGAACCAAATGTCAGAGGGCTGTGGTGATTAAGTGGTGATATAAGTGATGATTCAATGACAGCAGGGACAGGTCCTTTGGCTGTCTACTTAATCCTTCTACCCTGCAAATCACTTTGCTTCATTATTGATTTTAACAATCGTAGGTCTCCGCCTTTCAAAAATTATAGTGCAGACTGCTTGAAAAGGGGGGATGTGTGGTGAGATACCCATGAGACAGGGTAGAGGGCTCAGAAAACAGTGATGGATTTTTGGTCCTATAAATATGAATTGCATGTGGCTTGCATTAAGGGAACTATGGTTTATGCAGGATGAAGGTGGCCTGTCTACCTCCAGTCACATCAATTTTGTATGCAAGGGTTTTTAAGTCATTCTGCTATGAAAGGAATTGATTTAGGGTAAGTGTTCTTGTGTTTTTTATGAAAAATTCATTGAGCAATTACCAGAAAAAGCAAGAGGTGTAAGAGGTACATTCTAACTGCAGGCAGTGTACCAGCAGCTGCAAAATTACATCATGTATTATTAAATAGCTTGCTTTTTAGGAGTGGATTGGTTTTGTTACTGGGGTCAATTTCATTAGCAGTATTTCATAGCCTTTTGATCAAATACTGCTTTTTGTTATGATAATGAATTATATCCAGCATGGATGTGAATCACACGTTTCCTTTTAAATATTACATACATTAATGAGATGCTTTACCTGCTGGGGAGTTCTGTGACTGCAGTTTGCTCCACAAACATGTTTTATCGAAGGAAGAGAAATTGACAAGAAGATTCTTCTTTTGATGAGAAATGACACTGCTGGAGCTGCCTTGTGCAGCATGACTGAGCAACAGACAGTACTTCGAAATAATATGATCACAGAACCATTAGTTCATGCCATACCTCAGCTGCTTTGCAGTGAAGGGGAAAACCAGCAGCACAAACATCCCCTTGTTTGTAAGCAAATGGTCTGAAGCTCTGACCACTGAACCAGATCACTGCTCCAGTTGGCTCATGGCACATGTTGGCAGAGTGCTTGTAGAACTGCCTGTGGTGGCAGAATTTTGTCGAACACATTGATCATTAAATTTTCTTTTATATTTAAGCACAGGCATGTGTATAGTTTGCCTGAAGGAGTATAATAATAATTTCTCAACAAAGTTGCATACTGACATGTGCCTGCAGAAAGGCTGCAGGCCAGCAGCTGGTTCTCAGCACAGTGCAGGTGAAATCTTCTAAACCTGGGAAAGGGCTGGTCTGAGGATGGTTCCCCAGCTGAGGGCAGCAGGGCTGCCTGCACATGGCCATGTTCTGGACAACTGCTCCAGGGTGGAATGAGTGTGCTCTGTGCAGAGAGGTCTGCCCAGGACAGGGCCTGCCTCATCTGAGTGAGGCTCATGGCCTGCAGGGGCCTCTGAAACTCCACAAACAATGACAGCTTTTGTCCAGAACTGATGACTGTTTGTAATGAAAAGGAAATGTTCACAATGAAATGGGGGGAAGAAGAGAGAGGCTGTCCTGGCATGCCTCTGGGTCAGCTCCAGGGTAAGACAGCCTTGGGTTGCCTTTCTTTTGGACTGTTCTTGCTGGTTGTCTGTTGGGGTAGTCTTGGTCTGTCACCTGGACGCTGTTTTGTTCTCCCTCATTCCCCTGCATTGTGAATGAGCATGTTGTGGTGCTGTCCTCCTAAAATCATGAACTAATATTTTGCTTTTCTTGCAGGAGCAGTCAAGGTTTTATGCACATGAAACTGACAAAAACCAAAGAAAAATACATCCTGGGTCAGAATAGCCCTCCCTTCGACAGTGTTCCTGAAGTCATCCATTACTACACCACAAAAAAGCTTCCTATCAAAGGAGCAGAGCACTTGTCACTGCTCTACCCTGTGGCTGTGCGGACCCTCTGATACCCTAGTCTCACCCCTTCCTGTGGATGGGAGGTGAGAGGTAAGCTGGGTTGCACTAAATCCATTGCCAGAATTCAGTCTGCTCGAGTTTGTGATGCAGAGCGGCTGCCTTTAGACTCGGGCATGTGGGCTATCTACAGAATTGTGTGTGGAACTGTGTGTATGGTAATCTTATGCTGCAGCATGCCCCTAGAACTGTGCTTCTGTGTAAGAGAGAGAAATCTTACTTCAGTGCAAAGAGAACAGATAGCCTTCCCAGAGTTTCTCTGTGAATGAAAGTACTTCCCAACAGAAAGTTCTTCCTCTGTTGTTTAACAGGACCAACAAGTTCTCACCGGTAAAGCACCAGCAATATTTATTCTCTTGCTACCCTGAAACACTTCTCCATGTGAAAAAGTAACCTGCCCCTGAGGTTCCTGGTGGACCTGAGAAGGAGTTGCTTAGCAGGCAAATCCTTGCGGCTCAGTGTGGTCACTCAGCTTGGTGCATTTTGTTTTGTTTTTTTTTTAATGCCCAGAGTTTAAACCCCAAAGTTTCTTGGAGTAGTCAAATACGGAAACCCTATTAGGCACACAATCTTACCAACAAGTTTTGTGAGAGCAAGTTGTGGTCAGTTATTTATGAATAAGGGGATATAATTAAAAATTAGTTTATATTTTTATCCTTTTTTTGGTACAGTAATAAATCTATAAGGGTTACTGTCTTCATTTGCAAGTTTCATTCATAGATACAGGTGGCTAATTCTGTTTGGGGAAGTTGCACCCTGATGTTTTAAGTAGTTGAGAATAAGTCATTTTAATATGTGGGTTAGTATTTATGCATGAGGGTGGTCAAAGGCTTTTATAAGGCTTTTGTAGGCAAAATCTTCACTTGCTTATTTCATCTGGAGCAAACAGTTGTCACACTGAGGTAGCAGACTTACAAGTGTGTGTTAGACTGCCACTCCACAGGCTGGCTTTCACAGCTGTGCAAACGAGAACAGTGGTATGTAGCAGAGTGGGAAATTTAGTTTTCCAGTGTATCATCTTTAAAACGTGGTCCCTCAGCACGTGCTTTCTGGCCAGTGTTCCTTCTCCCCACGAGCAGAAGTCCCCTGCTGTATTTCATACACTGCCAGCAAGAAGCTCTGCAGAAGCTGCTCTCTACCTCAGTCCTGCCAACTCGGTGCCCATCCACTTGAGAGATACTTGGTACATGCTCTGTGTGCTCATTGAATGCGATAAGTGAAAAGCTGTAGTTGTGCAGAAATTGGAACTGGGGATTCAATAGCCTGGTAGTCCTCACTTTGTGCCATCTCCCACCTATATCTAGAGTGTTGTGCATTAACCTATCAGCTGTTTTAGTAGCAAACTGGTTTCATGCAGTTTAGGTATTTTACAGACTGCAAAAGGACTGTGAAATTGTGTGTTATTTAATTCATCTTTTCTTTCCTTTCTTCTCTCTTATGTATGCGTAGAAGTGCAAATCTGAAAAATGTAATGGAATAATCACTTACTGCCTGTAAAAGTAGTGCTTCACTGTATTGTCTAATCTGATAAGAACCTGAAGGATGTCACTTGTAATGTCATCAGTGGTGAATGTTCTGCTGCCTGTCTTTTAAGCCTGCCTTGTTCTGTTTATGACGTCCAACACAGTTTGAACAGGAGTGGACCATATGTACATGAGGAGCCCAGTGTCCTTCTGGGCAGCAAGAATAGTGGGTCAAGCTGTCTCTGTCTCACACAGAATTCAAAGGCAGAGGTTCTTACTGGTTTTCTGAGAGAAGGGTAGTACAATGAAGTTTACAAAGAGACAACATTCCTCTCCAGCTGAAACCAAACATCCCCTTTTTTATGTTCTCACCTACATGCACTTTGCATTTCCCTAATGTCTTCACAGGACTCTTCATTCTCCTCATAAAATCACGCAGTTGGCAAGAGCATACAGGCACTTTAACACTGGCGTGTTGTTGCCAGAGCAGGACTTTATGAAGGCAGAGCTCTCACAGATTAGCAATCACATGGTCTACTGCTATTTCTTTGCCTGTGTGGTGCTGGCAGCACCCTTGTGCCTCCTGGAAGAGAAGGATGTCATATTGCCTTCTTGACATGTTGAAGTGCATTTCTGAGAATCTGCCATTGTTGCTGTTCTGCAGACTCATTTCCTTCTGTAATGGAAAAGTAAGCCCCTACTCTCTCTAACAGCAGTTACCAGCAGAAAACAAAATTATTGCAAACCAGCACGTTGCCCTTCCTTACCTCTACATTTCCTTCAGTTCATGGAGAGGACTGTTGTACTGAATTTTTCTTGACACAGGCTGATTAAAAGTCAGTTGAAGCCAGCAGTGCCACTTTATTGCCGTCTAGCAGGTTTGGGGTTGGGATCCCAAACTTGACACAAATCAGGTCAATATGCATCATACAGATACATATACAGTTTACCACAGCTTCAAGGATCAGACCATAATTCAGCTAAAGGAAATCATCTCAGAAAATGTTGGTTGTCAGTGGGTAGGTTTTTTAATTAGTTTTTAAAAAAACTTTTAGAAAGAAAGTACTCAGTAATTGCAGAATAAATAAAACCAGGATTTTGTTTGCACTGTAATGTTGTCTTTGTTTATTTAAGTGATTGTATGATATTTTTCCAGTGAAGGAATATTCTTCCCAGACTTTTTAATGTACATTGAAAATGCAGTGTCTTGCAGTGTGTAGTATTGCATATAGGTGGAAGATCTCGTAGCGATCATGCCTATATAGCACATTAAAAGTTTATTTTAAAAAAAAATTATAAACATCTCCCTTTTCTTCCTCTAATTGTCAATGTGTACTCGGATTGTCTTGAACAGAGAAGAGTTAAAAGTGGCTTTTCAGAACAACTTTGTTGGTGTGTCTTGACTGTGTGCTGAAAATAATCATTGGGCTATAGTCTGTTTTGGAGTCTGGAAAATCAGCTCAGTTCTGCCCTGAGTAATTCCCCGGACAGTGTGCACCTTTGTAAGGGCTGTGCAAAAGCAGCACAAGTGCATGTATGAGTGATGTTGCTGTCCTATTGCTTGAGATGCTCAAGGAATCCAGTTATTTTTCTTTACATGGTAACACTGCTAAATCACCTTTTGCAAACTCTAGAAGAGGTGCTAATTACGCTTACATTTTAGTGAGTATTTCAGCATGGTAAAAGCTCCAGAGATGTGAACATCTGTGTGATGGAAGGGAGTTTTATTGGCCAAGACTGCACTTCATGTCCCCTTCCATAACTGGAAACATCCTTAAGGTTTGTGTAAGTACAGCCTTCACCATGGATTCCGTACTTGCTAATATAATAATTTATTATTGACATGAAACTTGAGTGGTGCAGTTGGTACACCAGAAAGAAGGGATGCCATCCAAAGGGACCTGGGCAGGATTGAGAAGTGGGCCCACGAGAACCTGATGAGGTTCAACAAGGCCAAGTGCAAGGTGTTGCCCTTGGGCCGGGGCAATCCCAGGTGTGTGTACAGACTGGGAGAAGAACTCCTTGAGAGCAGCCCTGCGGAGAAGGACTTGGGTGTACTGGTGGCTGACAGGCTGGACATGAACCAGCAGTGTGTGCTTGCAGCCCAGAAGGCCAATGGCATCCTGGGCTGCATCAAGAGAGGGGTGGCAGCAAGGCGAGGGAAGGGATTGTCCCCCTCTGCTCTGCCCTTGTGAGGCCCCACGTGCCTGGGGCCCCAGCACAAGAAAGATGTGGAGCTGCTGGAGCAGGTCCAGAGGTGGCCACAAAGATGCTCAGAGGCTGGAGCACCTCTCCCATGGAGGAAGGCTGAGGAAGCTGGGCTTGTTCAGCCTGCAGAAGAGAAGGTTCTGGGGAGACCTCATTGCAGCCTTCTAATACCTGAAGGGAGCTTATAAACAGGAGGGACACTCACTTTTTATGCAGTCTAACAGTGATAGGGGAAGGTGGAATGGTTTTAAACTAAAGGAGGGGAGATTTAGGTTAGATGTGAGGTGGAAATTCTTCGCTCAGAGGGTGGTGAAGCACTGCCACAGGCTGCCCAGAGAAGCTGTGGATGCCCCATCTCTGGAGGCGTTCAAGGCTGGATGGACTCTGGGCAGCCTGATCCAGTGCGTGGCAACCAGCCCATGGCAGGGGGCTGGGGCTGAGTGGGCTTTAAGGTCACTTACAACCCAAACCATTCTGTAGTTCTGTGACTCTGAAATGAAGTCTCTAAAGACAGGATGCAAAGTAAGGGCCATGGACCTCTTAAATTCAGAGGTACGAAACACACACTTGTAACTTATCAAAGAACTTGGCCTGAGTCCATGCTCTGAGGAAGAACAGTTTGAGAATGACATATTCACATACTGTTTCTCCCTGTTCCAGTGAGGTTCAGGGTTTGCCCTTTCTCTTGCTGTCGTTCTGCAGGTTGTCAACACAAACACTGTGGCAACATTGGTAGTAGTTGCAAATGCCATCTTTCATCCAAGCTATGAATCCATGTTCAACTTTCTGCAATGCTGAGCTTACACTCTGGAGTGATCATCTGGTCCTCGGTAGCTGGGGAGGCAGGGGAGAGCCTGCCTTTCTACTCCACTGGTGCTGCTGTTTATTCATGCAACAGAAATGAAAAAAACCTGTCTGCGTTCCTGGTCTGAGCAAGAGAAGGGAGTGAACAGTAGAGAGCCTCCCATTTTTCATATGATCTTTCCCTTTTAGTAATCTGCAATGATCACACAAAAAAACTGCTAATTGCTTTTTATTTCTTCTAGGAGGAGTCACTTGTAAGAAGGGAAGGAGAAAGGAAGGAAATTGCAGCAGAGTAGTTGTTAGTCTGAAATGAAACACATAAGTGGAGCTGGTGTGGTATTTCTGTTAGGGATTTCTGTTTCAGGAGGCTGTCCAAATACTATGTATTGCAACATAACCTACCACACTACCAAGCCACAGAAAAATGCTAGGGATCCTACTGCCACCCACACCACTCAGGGAAGCAGCTGTGGAGGATTGGTATTGACACCTCCTTGTCATGATTTTCCAGCAGAAAGGAACTGCTAACCTTTCACTTAAAGGTCAACATGTACAAGGCCTTTAGACCAGGAGTCTGAGATAAATCCAGTGACTCTCTTAGATCTGTTCTCAGACGTCCTGGACTCTCTCTGCCAGTCCATATGTTTGAGAGAACTGTAGCTGTTCATAAGCTGGCGAGAAATTCACAGGCACCTTGACATACGTAAGGAATGGGTCCCCCATGAACCCCCTGAAGTTCAGCAAAGGCAGTCCCACGGTAGAATGCACTGACCCCTTGCAAGAGGATAGACTGGAGGGTAACCAGTGGGAGAAGAGTGAAGCAAGGAGCTGAATGGAAGTCAGCAGTCTGCCTGTGCAGTCACGAAGGCCTACTGCAGTCAGTACTGTGTGGTAGGAGCATTGCCAGCAGCTGGAAGCAAGTGATTACCTCTTCTGCAGAGCGCTGGTGAGGCTTCATCTGGATACTGCCTTGTTTCGGTGACTCCAGCTACAAGGAGAGGCCTCAACAAACTGAAGCAAGTTCAAAGCAGGACCCCAAGGATAGTCAGGGGTTCAGAGCACACTCATATGAGGATGAGTTGAGGGAGCCAGGTGTGTTCAGCCAGAAGAGGAGGTGGTGGAAGGGTTCAAGGGCCTAGGTACCAGTCCTACGTGAAGAGGAATATTGCTGCTACTTATCTGATGTTTTGCATCAGCTCAGGCTGCTGATGGATTGAGCTCTCCCACCTGCATTGCTGTCTAGTTTCCTCAGGGGAACACTGGAAGGTATCATTGGGGCCCACTGATGGTGTTTCTAAACGGTGCAAGCTTGGTGTGAGGGACTGGGTGGTGGGGATTTTAACAGCCTTTCTGCTTTCAGTCAGTCCGATGGAAGTTTGCTAAGGCATCTTCAGCCCCAGCACCCTTCCCTATTGTCATCACCTCACGGTTTGGTTTGAAGTGGCAAACTGTGTTTTTGCATTGACTCTTGGTTGTTGTCCAATGTTGAGCAGTGACAGATAGAAATATGGGGAAAAAACAAGGGTGGGAAAGTTGAATTGAACACATCTGGTCCACCAGGGCATGGCAACAAACTATCAACCCACTACAGCAAAGGTACATGTTCATGTGTTTTTTGAGTACACACACTCCATACAAATGATCCAGAGAAGAAGAATGCCAGAACACTGAAGCCAACCAAAGTACAAAAGGGGACATGGCAGCCCTGGATACAACAATGAACGGGGACTGGCAATACAAAGGACAATTATCTGTGGCCCAGCAGGCCCATGGGATGGCAGGCCATAAAGGCCAAGAAGACACTGATGGGGCTGGAGAAAGAGGGTGGGTATTCCACTATCTTGGTCATTCAAGTCTGTGAAATACATGTTGTAGTAAAGGAAACCTGGCAGAGGAAATTATCTATTGTGTGTGTCTGAAAGAAGATGTGGAGATTTGGTGAGGGTTTTTAGCAAGTTTGACTATGATTGATCCACTGCCCAGATCAGCCTCCAAGAAACAATGGTACTAACCATGACAAAAATATTGACTGGATGTCTGCAAATCCACTTAATTGCACAAGCCATGGAGATGACCACCATGAAAGGCCTGGAACATCCTTGCAATTATATGGAATGAATTGGTATGAAGAGTTGCAGGATTATGTATAGAATAAGACCTAGATTGCGTCGGAGGTGCCTTGGGTTGGGCCTAACTGAAATTTAGCTATAAAGGCATAGAGATCAAAAAGGGAGTAATTTAAGAGTGAGTAACAAGTTAAATGCTATGAAAGTTGGAAATGTGTCATGGGGAAATTGTGGAGGACCTTTAAAAAGGCCAAACTGTGAATGCAGGTGAGGCAATAGCCAAGTGTTAGATGCTGAGAGAATTTGGATGCACTGATCAGGAATCAGACATTCTCTACGCAGTCTGTTACTGGTATTGTCCAGAATCACTCAAGAGGGATCTGAAAGAGACCTGCAACAGAGAGCCCAGAGAGAGGGAATTTGGAGAGAGACTGAGGATGTCTGGGGAGACTCCAAAAAGCATCCCCA
>VXAV01000059.1:57680-73036 GCA_013399715.1 Alectura lathami
GAGAGAAAACGGAGCGATTACAAGAATGCCTAGGGAGAAACAGAGGTGACCCTCATGTGAATCCTTACCCCCAGACTGTAGATCCATCATGGCTGGAACTGCTGTGCTGACACGCCTGAGCTCTCTCCCATGTGGTTTCCCACACGGAAAAATAAAATTGCCTCAGGAGCTGTGACCAGCCACATTTCTCTCCTGGATTGCACACTCTCCTGCACAATAAGGAGGTCATGTTAACCATTGTTAACATCACATATATCCCCAACAGGAGGGTTTTGGTATCTTACTCCACAGAGTGTCTGCACTATCAATTTGGTCTCAAACTGCAACAGCCAGCCCTAATCAACCTGTTCCCTATTAATTAATTGCTATTAATTGTGGTTTGATAATTCCAAATACAGATATATGTGGTAAAATTGTATAAAATCATTGCAGTTGATATCACAGCAGTATAATAAGGATAATTCTAGGTAGTGACTTCAAATGTCTGGGGTGGAATCAGTTGAAGCCCTGGAAGAAGGTACCTATTCTAATGCCTCCATCTGCTCAACCTGGGTGTCACCAGCTCTGTGAGAGTAAAGTCTGTTTAGACAACGTTTTTGCTGTTCATTCTTTATCTCTGTTCAGCACAAGGGAAGCCAGTTTTCCCCTGAAATCAGCTTTAACAGAGAGAATGGCCAATAAGCTTTTACCACCTGCCTCTTGTGTCCATATGGAGAATATTCTCATTGCTATTAAGGCCGTTTTTCACCTCTCTAACCAAAACAGCTTAGGCAGCCGCTTCCCTTATTTGATGTTGCTTGTGCTATTACCATATGACTGCCTGAACTCTTCTGGGTTCAGGCCACGGAGTGCAGGCTGAGTTAAAGAATTTGGCTTGCCTGCGAGAGACCCTGGAAGACAGTCCAAAGTCTGCTCTTCCACAGACAGGAGCTGTTGTGAAGAGAGCTAGAAGCACCTCTCTTTCAAAGCTGGTTTTAGGCTGCTGGTCCCACCTGTGCTGCATGTCAGAGCAGTGCAGCATCTACATTTACGACTGGTCTTGTACCTCGTTGATTCTGATCCTGATCCTGATCCTGACCTGCTGCCTTGGCAACTTGGCTTAACCTTAGGCCAGCCATGTTACTGTGGACCTGCTCTTTTACCACAGCACTGAGACAGACTGTCATTGCTGACTCAGCATCCTGGCGCCTTGCAGCTTGTCTTGCTATCACTCTCAGCTCCCAGCTCTCTGTTACTGCCTTCCCTTGCTGCTCCTTCACATCTGCAATTTGTGTGGCCAAGCCAAGGATATCACTCAAAAGTCACCTGCAAACCACCTACACACACAAAGACACACTGAGTTCCTCAGTCATCTCCATACTTCATATGGACTATGAAATAATGGGTGCCAGAGACCTACAGCACCAATAGAATGAAACAGCTTGCAAACTCCCTATACCATGGACATCAGAGCTAGCCACCTTCAACAAGTGAGTAGACAGCATGTACACTTTCCTTCCCACTCACCTGTTCACGAAAGCTGTCACCCACTCCAGCAAAGGTATACAAACCCACCCAGAGGAGGCAATCCTTATAAGAAAGGTAGAAAGGAAGACCCGGGGAAATACAGGCCGGTGAGCCTCACATCTGTGCGTGGGAACATCACGGAGTGGAGGAGGAGATGCTGGAGGAGATGCTAAGGCACATGCGAGATGAGGAGGTGATCTGAGACAGCCAGCATGGCTTCACCAAGGGCAGGTTGTGCCTGACCAACCTGGTGGCCTTCTATGATGGAGTGACGGCATCAGTGGACCAAGGAAGGGCGACAGATGTCGTCTACCTGGACTTGTGCAAGGCCTTTGACACGGTCCTGCGCCATATCCTTATCTCTAAACTGGAGAGATGTGGATTTGATGGGTGGACTGTTCGCTGGATAAAGAACTGTCTGGATGGTCACAGCCAGAGGGTTGTAGTCAACGGCTCTACGTCCCGGTGGAGGCCGGTCACGAGCGGTGTCCCCCAGGGGTCCGTCTTGGGACTGGTGCTCTTCAACATCTTTATCGACGACTTAGACTGTGGGATCGAGTGCACCCTCAGCAAGTTTGCTGAGGACACCAAGCTGAGTGGTGCAGTTGATACCCCCGAAGGAAGGGATGCCATCCAGAGGGACCTGGACAGGCTGGAAAAGTGGGCCCACGAGAACCTGATGAGGTTCAACAAGGCCAAGTGCAAGGTGTTGCACTTGGGTCGGGGCAATCCCAGGTGTGTGTACAGACTGGGAGAAGAACTCCTTGAGAGCAGCCCTGCAGAGAAGGACTTGGGCGTCGTGATTGACGAAAAGCTGGACGTGAGTCAGCAGTGTGCTCTTGCAGCCAGGAAGGCCAATGGCATCCTGGGCTGCATCAAGAGAGGGGTGGCCAGCAGGGAGAGGGAGGTGATCGTCCCCCTCTACTCTGCCCTTGGAAGGCCTCACCTGGAGTACTGTGTCCAGGCCTGGGGCCCCCAGTACAGAGGGGATGTGGAGCTGTTGGAGCGGGTCCAGAGGAGGGCCACCAAAATGATCAGAGGGCTGGAGCACCTCTCCTATGAGGAAAGGTTGAGGGAGTTGGGACTGTTCAGCTTGGAAAAGAGAAGGCTCCGGGGAGACCTCATTGCAGCCTTCCAATACTTGAAAGGAGCTTACAGGCAGGAGGGGGACCGACTTTTTACACGGGTGGATAATGGTAGGATGAGGGGGAATGGGCTAAAGCTGAAAGAGGGGAGGTTTAGGTTGGACATCAGGAAGAAATTCTTCCCTGAGAGAGTGGTGAGGTGCTGGCACAGGCTGCCCAGGGAAGCTGTGGCTGCCCCATCCCTGGCTGTGTTCAAGGCCAGGCTGGATGGGTTCCTGGGCAGTTTGATCTAGTGAGCTAGTGGCTGGCAGCCCTGTCCACGGCAGGGGGGGTGGAACTAGATGATCTCTGAGGTCCCTTCCAACCCAAGCCTTTCTATGATTCTATGATCCTCTGGGAATGTACTGTGACAGGGATGGGAGCTAAGAGATCTTTAGCTCTGCAAACACTTGTGAAAGAGGAACCTCCCAGGCATCTCTTGATTCTTTTCTGGTAAACTAGATTACCATCCCACAACCCTACAAACGGACTACAGTGTGACTGGGGGCAACATTGCAGGGAGGACATTCCTAGGAGAAGGTAGTCATCATAGGCAGAATACACAATTTCACATGAGCTTCAGAAGCTCTTCTTTCCTCAGGAGATGACACCAAAGCTCTATTCCTGCAATTCCTGGCTATGCAGCAACACCACAATGCTTCAGCCATACCTCTCTCACGTCCTAGAGCCAGCAGGAGGCCTGTGAGGAATTTGGCCGTCACTGTCTGCCACCAAGGCCAATGCTGGAGAAGTGACCACTGGTGACACTTTATACTTCCGTTTAGGCTCCTGAAAAGTGAAACTGTTTGCTCAAATGTATAGGCCTAGTTCCCTCCGCTCCTAAGTAGCCCTGTGATTCAAGGCAGCAGTGTATGTCTAAGCTACATAGGCTGCCTCTCTGGCTTGTATGCAAACTTCTCTGACCAGAATATTTTCAGGGGCAACACTATAGGGCTTTACAACATAATCAGCCATGCAGGCAGAAAGTAGAAGGCAGAAGCCTTGCATTCATCTACATTCCCTTGCAAATCTCCTTTCCCTTGTAGTATCCAGTTACTTGCCATTAAGCTTTTTGATGGGCTGGCTTGAACAACTTGCATGGTTCACAGTCACGCAACTCCAGGAGAATTGTGAATGGACCTACAGGATGTTACGCAGAGACCTTTCCATTTGCACCTTGCTGTGCTAGGGTTATGCTTCCCCTCGCACAAGTTCTCTCATCAGTTCTAACAAACTTCTCCAGAGAGCCTGTGCCTGGGACTCCAGCGAGTCCTGCTGCCTGAAAACCAGCCTGTCCCTGGCATCACATTATTCGCTCCCTGCTCAGGCAGCCTAGACACTGACCAAACTATGCTCAGCACAAGAACAGTTTTCCAACAAAGCACCAGTGTGTTGGGCTGGCCTGTGGTGTGGCAAACTGCAAAGTTTGAAAAAAAAATCTTTATCCTGTTTTGGCCACAGAACCCATTTCTGCAGACTTCATATGAAAAAGATAGCGTTGGAGTTCACCAGCAGGTGTCTTTCCTTGGAAGAGGACTCTGAAGTTTTACTGGCCATTCTCATGCTTGGGAGAGGGTAACAGCCACTTCTTACAAGACACACTTGCTCACCACTGCTCTTATGTATTCCATGCTTCATGTAAAGGGTGACCCTAAGCATGTCTGTCACTCTGAGCACAGTGACCTTCACTTCATGGCTGCATTGTAAAGCACGTTTCTGGCACCCACCAGTGTGCACCCACCATGCTTTCAGCACCTAAAATCAATCCCCTAAAGAGAAATGGACTAAGCAAAGAACTCTTTGCTATCCTTATCAGGAGAGAGGGATCAAGATTAGCAGATGGGCCCCATCTCAGCAGTACCTGTCTTGACACCTGCCATATCAAGGACAAATAGGCAAAATTACCCCTGACCTGGGCCCTTTTGGAGGGAGTGACGTGCCCATGGGCAGGGAGGACCTGTTCCTGCTTCTTCCACAGAGAAGGCGGGACAGAGCCCACTTGTCCTGCTGCTGGCAGATGCCAGCATTAAGGAGAGGTCTGGTGCTCAGGCACTCTGTGCCTAAGCTTGGCTGCTTCTCAGAGAAGAGCTGCACAACTAAGAAACAGCTGCTGAAAGCTCTGCTCTCCTGAGGTGAGGTGACAGTGTCACAGGTAAGCGCTAACATGTACAGCTCTGGCTTTGAGTATATCATATCTCTTGTCCCAGGCAGAGGCTCTAGCTCTACTGCAGCAGGGCAGATGCTTGGGATCATTCTCAGCTGGGTGTTGGGCTTTCTTGGTACTCATGGGCCTTCTTTGCTAGCAATAACTTGATTTCCATTTCTTGGTATTACTGGCAGGCAGACACAGTCATACATGCGCACACACACCCCGAGTGGGATGGAGGAAAAAACTGAGAAAAAGTAAAAGTGCAAGAAATCATGGGATGAGGAAAGGGAAGTTTAATAAGAAATAAAGAAGGAAAAAGAATAAAAACAAGTGATGCACAATGCAGTTGCTCACCACCAGCTGACCAACACCCAACAAGTCCCCAGGCAACAGCAACCTGTCAGCCAGTTCCCCTCGGTGTTTTTGTTGAGCACCATCATTTGGTGTTGAATACTCTTTTGTTCAATTTGGGTCAGCTGTCATTGGTTGTTTTCCCTTCCAACTTCTTGTGTCCCCCAGCCTCCTCACTGGTAGAGCAGTATGAGAAGCTGGAACCGCCTTGGCTCAGAGTGACCACTGCTCAACAACAACTAAAACATCGGTGTGGGCTAGTGAAGCCACAAGGTTCCATTTTAGGACCTTTATGTTCCACTTTAGGACCTCTTTAATGTTTTTAGCAATGACTTATTTACAGGACTTGAAGATATACGAAGTAAGTTTGCAGAAAACAGTAAACTGGGAGGCCTTGCAGAGAGATCTTGACAAAGTGGAGGGCTGGGCAATCACCAAACACATGGAGCTTAACAAGAGCAAGTGTCTGATTCTGCATCTGGGATGGGGCAGCCATGGCTCTATGTACAGACTGGGGACAAGAGGCTCGAGGTTGGAGTGCAGCCCTGCAGAAAGGGATCTAGGGGTTCTGGCTGATGGCAAGCTGATGCCAGTGTGCCCTGGCAGCCCCAAGGCCCAACCATGCCCTGGGTTGCACCAGGCCCAGCACTGCCAGCTGGGTGAGGGCAGGGATTGTCCCGCTCTGCTCTGCCTGGTGTGACCTCACCCTGAGCACTGGGTGCAGGGTTGGGTGCCACAGTATAAGGAGGACATAAAGCTATTAGACATTGTCCAAAGGAAGACTAAGAATGTGGTGGAACAGGCTCCCCAGGGCAGTGGGCATGGCCCCAAGCTGCCAGAGTTCAAGGAACGTTTGGACATTGCTCTCAGATACAGGGTTTGGATTTTGGGTGGTCCTGGGTGGACTTGATGAGCCTTGTGGGTCCCTTCCAGCTCAGGATAGTCTATGATTCTATGATTCTGTGTTATCAACATTATTTTCATTTGAAATCCAAACCACAGAACCATGTCAGCTACTAGGAAGAAAATTAACTCTATCCCAACATAAACCAGGACACTTGGCCACACTTTCTACTATCCATGTGGGAAGAATGTGAGCTGGAATACCTTCTCCAATAACTGCAGTGAAAGAAAAAGCTTTGCAGAGCTAAGCTGTGACACCTTATGGAATGGAATATCCTTGAGCTCACAGCCAGGCACACTGCTTTCTGGAAGCAGAAATCATGCCATGACTCCAGGCCAGTTTTCCCATTTACCTTTTAAATCAGGCTGGAGAAAAAAAAAAAAAAAAAGTTGTCTCAGCCT
Organism: Alectura lathami; assembly: GCA_013399715.1. Classification (NCBI taxonomy): domain Eukaryota; kingdom Metazoa; phylum Chordata; class Aves; order Galliformes; family Megapodiidae; genus Alectura; species Alectura lathami. Next base: position 64,116 of record VXAV01000059.1, read on the forward strand.
CCCCTTGTATATCTGCTGCTCCAGCACCTTGACCTCCTTCTTGGCCTCCACTGGACTCACTCTACAAGTGGCCATGTCTTTTTTGTAGCAAGAAGCCCCAAACCCCAAACGAGTGTTTACGTATGGTATTACAATGGCTGGCCAGAGAGGAAGAATCACTTAATTCTGGAAAATTATTCATGCTATGAGAAACCAACCAGGACATGGTTGGCCTCCGCTGGTGCCAAGGGTGTGTTCCTGACTTATGTACGGCTGTTTGTTCTGAGGACTCCCAGGTCTTTTTCTGCACAGCTAGTTTCTCTTCATTCAATGCCAATCCTGTACCAGTGCATGGACTCAGTCCCTTGCATGTGGATTCCTTCATCACACTGTCTTTGTTGAATTTCAATTGAATTTTTGTTGCCCCATTGCTCCAGCCTGCCAACATCCCATTTGAATAGCAGCCTTGATCTCCGTATCTACTACTCCTCACAACTTGTTTTTTTCTTGTTGTTTTTGTGCTGTTTGTTTGTTTGTTTGTTTTTCCCTGTGAAATGTCCACAAGGGCAATATGTGCCATCTTCCAGGCAGACAATAAAGACATTAAATGGTGTTGACCTAAATATTGATCCCTGAGGGCATACCACTCATGCCCAGTTAGCAGCTGGACTTCGTACCGATGGCACAGATTTTGCACCTAGTGATCCAGCTAGTTTTCCATCCACCATAAAGATCACTTACCAATTTCTGCTTCAGCAATCAGGCTGCAAGGATACTATGAAAGACAATGTCAAAGGCCTTGCTAAATTGTACAGCAAACATCCATTTCTCTCCTGCTGTCCAATGAGCCAATCATCTCACCATATAGTGGCTTCCAAGGAAGATTTGCTCCATAACCTTCCTGGGGACTGAGGTGAGACCAACTGGCTATTGCTCCCTGTGACAACTCCATGCTTTCTTGAAGATGAGTGTGAGGCTTATCTTTTTTGAGTGATCAATAGCCTACTCTGACCATGTGTTCTACAGCCTTTGTATGGCGTAGTAAGTCCATGTGAAGAAATTCTATAACAGGTTAAAAGTTTAGCCATCTTACCACATATGTCTGTGAAATTCTGAAGAACAGTATGCTAAAATTATTCTGGAAGCTCAAACAGCAGCTCCATGATTATAAATATTCCTAATGTAATTTCAGCAACAGCAAAATTAGTATCTAAGGGAAGTAGTACACATAGATCCAAACTTTTTATGATATAAATTATTATACTCTGTGGAAGTAATTTTGCACTGGCTAAAGACTATCTGTCTCTTCAATAAGAGCTAAGATTTCATTGTCTTCTTTCTTAGTTAAACCTAGCATCCAAATAAACTGCAAATTTAGCATTTTTTGCTTCTTCAGAAGTTCAGATGTGTGTCTATCATACACAGTTCATTTTGCCGTGATTTGACTGCATTTTGTTGCCAAAAAGTCCATTTGCTATTGCAGGTTTTAATGCAGAATCTTCATGGTAGAACTGAACAATCAGACACAGAGCTGTGCTCCCTCTTAACCATTTGTCAGAACCAACCCCTCCTGGGCAGGGCAATGTCACTAGTCTGACCTGGGACTGAGTTTCTTCAGGAAGGCAGCTAAACCAGAAGAATAATCACTGCTTTTTCTGGAGAGCTTTCAGGAAGGACAATTACCCCACCTGGTTCCCCCCACACCAAGAGCAGATTCAGAAGAAGTGAGGAGTGGAAACATGTGACAAGGGAAGGCAGGAACAGGCCCTAGCATCTACAACTTTGAAAAGATTAAGTTGCTGTGGAGCCTCTCTGTGACCATCCCTGGAGGTGTTCAAGAAACGTGTGGGTATGGCACTCAGGGCCATGGTTTAGTGGGCATGGTGGTGATGGGTTGATGGTTGAACTAGATGATCTTAGAGGTCTTTTCCAGCCTTAATGGTTCTATGAAATGCATCAGGCATGGAAATAGGGGAGAAAATCTTTCCCTGCCTGTAAAGCCTGGCATGAACCAAACCCTGAACTGCACATAAGAACATTTGTATTTGCACTGAGCGGGGTGTATCTTGGTAGTAGGCAGCCAACATGTGGTAAACTTAGCATGGAAGTTAGTACTTCTCTGGGTCTGCTGTAGTGACCATGCTTCTCTGTGTGGAAAGCAGTTGTTCAGGCAGTCCTCTTGTTACCATTTACTGTGTTCCCTTTATTTTTATTTTTATTTTTATTTTTTCTTCTGCCAGCTCTTTTTCTTTTTTTCTTCCAATTTTTGATGGCTTCAGCCCAGAATCTACTGTGCTATAATTCTAGAGTTGGATCCAGTACAACTTCACCAACTCAGAGACTGACATCTGAATTACAGAACCAAAACCGAGACCCAAAAAGATCACTTGTAGAGCTGCTTTTCCTTGACATGTGATTGCATTTCAGTAAAGAATAATACATTTATTCAAAATAGTCCTTTAATATGTAGCTGGAGGTAGAAACATCCTTCCAACTTCACTTTGTTCTTCCTTCCAGTTTGCTTGATAAGGCTTGATAAAAATTATTGTAATATTTATGGTGTACTGATGGCACCAAAACCAATATTTCTGTGATTCCTCTGTTATTCTGGAGTAATTCCAGCAAAATAGTATCTTTGGCGTGTTAGATTCTTTTATACATCCTTGACTCTGGGGAGGCAGGAGACTAGGCAGGGACTAGCTGCTAGAGAGTGACTTTCTTCTGTTTCAGTTCTGTGTAAATGAGAGCTAGAAACATACCTTTGGTTACTTTGAATGCTAGACTGAACTGAATCAGGGTTGACTTCTTTTTGTTTTACTTGTTTCTTCTGTTTTTATTTGCTTTTGTTTGTTTGTTCTGTCCAGAGCTATGTTGCCCTGAAGGTGTTGTCAGAGAGTTGTAACCCACAGGAACAACCAGCACAGTGTCGGTCGCCTTCTCAGCTGCAGTACAGAGCTCTCACCATCAGCTGGGCTGCAAATTTGTTCATGGTGTTCTTGGACGCAGCTCTCATTACCTTCATTTTCTCAAGATTCTGCAAAGCCCAAATCATTTCCTGAAAAAGCACTTTGTGAAGTTATTCTGGGCTCCCAGAAGCTGCTGTGTTGAGCCAATGACTGTTGGTGTGTTTGTCTTTCTGCACAATTTGCATTCTCCAATTTACAGCCATGCAACTGTGCAGCAGCTGAAGGAAGATGCTGGGGAAAGTGCATACAAAGCTTTCTTGCTTTTAGAGAAACAACACATTAACCAAGTCCAGAGGAATTATAGCAGGGACTACTGTGATATATTTTTTCTTAATTTAGCATTAATGTTAACTTAATATTTATCATAATCTATTTTTTTCTTCATACTGAGTTCATACTACTGAATTCTAGCATTTTGGTTATTTCAGCAACAGGAACAAAGAAAATGGAAAGCATGTTTAGCCTGCTTGCCATCATTTCAATTTTTGTAGTTTGTCCCTCTGGCTGCATTTCTCCTTCCTTCTATTATCTTAATTTCCCATTCATTTTCCTTTTGCTGCCAGCTGTAGAAGTTCAAACCTAAATAACAAATCATTTGCTTTCAGCTCTGGAATGAGAATGGTTTGAATTTATTTTGTCTTCTCCAGGCCATCTTCTCCAAGACCCCCTGGCCTTGGTGGGGCCAGCCAGATGCTCAGCCTTCTGGACAAGGCCCCCAGGTCTCTGGAGGGGCTGAGGTGGCCTGTCTGCATGCTCTGTCCAGCAATGCTGGCACTCTTCAAGCTAGAACCTGCCACGCCCCTGGACCACGGGAGAGGGGGCTGGGGATAACCCGGTCTTTCCCAGCCTGGTGAGGACTGAGCTCACCCAACTTGGCCCACAGGAGGAAAGTGCAGCAGGGATGGAGCCCCTGCACAGGCAGTCTGTTCCCATTGACCCTTGTTCCCCTGGTCTCATGTTCCCCTGTCCTGGGACCCCAGTCCTCTTTCCTGCCCCTTAGTATTCATGGGGCAGAGCTGGGAGCTGTGCAGGGACATCCCTGCGCAGGGCATGTGGGAGGCAGTGGAGATCACAGTCCCAGGCTGGCTGGGGTGCCCAGCAGGTGCAGGCTGCCTGTGACCAAGGAAGGGAGCAAACACAGCAACTGCAGATGTATGGCATGTAACTTTCTGTATGGCATTGGCTGCCCCTTTGGTACTAACCCAGTGCCTCTGCATGCCTCTCTGCACGGCTCATGTCCCTTGGTGTGCCTTTTCCACACAGCCCATCTCTGTCATTGTGCCTTTGAGGATGGCCCAGCTGCTTCAGGGTGCCTTTCTTACAGCCTTGTTGCCTCTGCATGACTTTCTACACAGCCAGTGAGCCTCGGCGTGCCTTTCTGAACTGCCCTTGTGCCCAGCACCAGAAGGCACCTTGGGGGCACTCAGAAGGCACTCAGAGGCTCCAGGCTGAACAGAAGGGTATTCAGACAATCCTGGTTCAAACAGAAGGGCTCATGGAAGCTCCTGGCTTGCACAGAAAAGCAATCAGAGGCACCTCCTGGACACAGGTAGGCACTCAGAGAACACTGTGCTGCATGGAAAGGTGCGTGGAGGCCCCTGGGCCACAGAGTAGGGCATTCAGAGGACCCTGAGTCACAGCAACAATGAAATGAAAGCCAAGGGACAACACACAGAGGCACTCACAGGCCCCTGGTGTGTGCAGGAAGGCATTCAGAGGTACCTGTGCCACAGAGGTAATGATAAAATGAGTCTGCTTGGTCAAAGAGAAGTCAGAGGTTCCTGAGCTGTGCAGAAAGGCACTTCTAGTACCCTGAGTCTAACTGGAAAAAATAAAAATAAAAAAGGCCCCAGGGCAACCAATAAATATACTTGGAGATGCCTGCATTGAACAGGTAAGAACTTGCAGACACCTGTGGTGAAACAGTGGAGTCTCTCTAAAAGTCAAAGGTCACACAGAAAGGCACTCTGAGACACCAGGGATGAACAGAAAATCAGGCACAGACCTTTGGAGTGAAGAGAGTGGCAATCAGAGACTTCTGGGCTGTGCAGAAGGGCATTCAGAGGCTCCTGGACCTCACAGGGTCCAGAACTGCACAGAGTGAGACTTGAAGGCTGCTGGGTGAAACACAGAAGTAAACAAAAACCCTTCAGTCAAAGATAAATGCATTCGGAGGATCCAGAGCCATGCAGGAAGGCAATGAGTTGCCTGTGTTGCATGGGCAATATCAAAATACACTTGGAGATCCCTGGGTGCTTGGAGGTCCCTGGGGTAAATCTGAAGAGGAAATGGAAACCCTCATGCCACAAGAAGTGGCACTTGGAGGCCTCTGAGATACACAGGGAGGAATGGGAGGCACTTAGAGACACCTAGGGAGCAGAGAATGACATTCAGAGGCCCCTGGAGAGCACAGAAGTAGCAGATGGCACACACAGAAAGAAACAAAAACAAATGAAGACCACAAAAACGGAGTTGAGGGGCACCTTATTCGAGACAAGTAGGAACCTGGAGGCACCTGACCCACATGGAAAAGTACTCTGAGGGCTCCGACGTGCACAGAAAGGCACTTGGAATGCCCTGGAATGCATAGAAAGGTGCTTAAAGAATTATGCTTTGACCAGAGAGGTATTTCTAGGCCATTGTGACACAATGAAAAAAGTTGTAAGACCTCTGTGTTGAATAGAAAAGTTCTTGGAGGATTGTAAGGCTGTGGATTGAAGAGAAAGCCACAAAATCTAGGCAGAGGTTCATGAATTGAAAATAAAGATACTTGCAGGTGCCTGAAATGCTTAGAAAGGCACTCAAAAATCCCTGCACCACAGGCGAAAGGCAGTTGGAGGTCTCTGAGATGAGAAAAAGGGTTCATGGAGGAACATGAATTGAAGAGAATGACATTTGGACATCCATGGGAAGCACAGAGAGAGAGAAGCTCTGGGACTGAAAAGAAAAGAAATCACAGGTGCCTGGAGTACAGACAATGACTCTCAAAGGAACGTGGTGTGCATAGAAAAGCACATGGTCTCATAGAAAGACACAGGAAGGCTGCTGGACTGCACAGGAAGGTCCTTGGATGCATCTAAGGTGAGCAGTTGATGCACCTGGCTGGCACGCAAAGCAACTTTGAAGTGATTTGAGGTACAACAGAAGGCACATCCAGGGGCCATTATGGGATGCTGATAGGCATTCGGAGGCATACAGAAAGGAGACAGGATGGAACGGAAGGCATTTGTAGGGCTCCTGTGGTGGAGAGAATAACACTCAGATGAGCATGATATGGAACACAAAGACACCTGGTGGACTTCCATGCTCATGGAAGGACACAGGGAGGCAACCAGAGTAGGACCTTGGACCCACCTGCAGTGAGAAGGAAGACACTTGGAGGTACCTTGGGTTGGACGGAAAGGCAGATTAAAGTACCATGGAGTGTGCTGAGATGTCCCCAGAGGCCCATGAGCCACAGTAAAAAGAAGCTGTGAGGCCCCTGTGCCACACAGAGAGGCTCTTGATGATTCCTGATTTGGCACAGAAAGGTCTCAGAGGTGCTGGGGTGTGACCCCTGCTGCTGACACCTGGTAATATAGCTAGCATAATCAATGCCAAGCTACACCGACTGCTGAAGATTCTACATAACAGTAAGTTATAATTATTGCTAAAAATGTTATGTAATAATAAAGTTCTAATTTTAACCACAATCCTGTGGCCAGTCCTCATTTTACCAAGGATCCCTAAAAGAACATGCCTGTCCCCATAACATCAGTTGACAAAATTCGTCATAGTCAACAGGATCCTTGGGTTACAGTGATGACCGGTTCCTCTGATAAATAGGATTCATCACGAAAGTTTTATGGAAAATGAATGGTAGGATCCTGAGTGTGATAAGGAATGGCTAAGAGCAATCAACCATGATCTAAAATCCATACAGAATGAATTTTCTACATGGAAGGATATGTGTAAAGAAGGACAGAAAGAAGGAAGGGATATGCTGCTTATTAGCTGCAGTATGGAAAATTAAGAACAAATGGGCTGAAGGTTTAGAAGAAGTAAAAAAGAAGTTTTAAAGGTGAATTATCAGCAAAAGATTTAAAATGAAGTATAGAGACAAATTAAAACCTGACAGAAAAGAAGAAGAAGAAAAAAAAAAACACATATTAAAAAGCAATTAGTGACATAAATTATAGAGAAGGGAAGAAAACACTATGCAAAACTACTACAAGGTAACATGTAGATCCCACAAAGGTTTGCAGAGCTGTGTATTATAGTGATTGGAACAGAGACATCTGGGGCAGTACAAGTGAATCCAATGTGGCAATAACTGATTCCATATCAATTTGACACCTCAATAAACAAGAAATAACTACTGATGACCCATGAACAAGATACCACTAAAATTCAAGATTTTAAAGTAGTTGTAGAAAATTCAAGCAACGTACAAAAAATGACCCACAAAGTCAACAGCTGAATGGTTACACCAACTTTGGCTAATAGAGTGTGACGAATACCGCTACCTGCAGAAGAGAAATACTCTGCAAATAGGCACTGGTGTTCTCCTCACCCTCCAAGAGAATGTTACCCAAACTTTATGGACTTTTAGCTATCAAATGGGTGAGAGGGAACCATTATTAAGATGAGGGTGATGAGCCTGCAGTTCCTCATGTGAGGCGCAAACGAAGTGCAGGATGCTTTCCTACAAGCACCCATAGTAAATTTACTGCGTCAGGATGAAGTCTGAGGAGACAAACATAGTCCTTGGCACATTCTTGCTACGTCCCCTGATTTGAGAGCTGTATGGAAAGAAGTCATGGTGACAGGAAAAATTGTTTTTATGCAATGCAGGGTTTACCCACAGGAATCTTTTTTTGCAAGTGCTCTGACAGACTGTTGCATGCATGAGAACTAAGCCCTGACCCTCCCATATATAGGGAATGATGGTGGAATCTAATCTACTCAGTCCAACCCAGGGGCTGAAAAAATGCCCCACAAAGTCAATGAGCTAATGCAAACAAACAAAAGGACACTGATAAGGAAGCTCTCCATCAAACCGAAAATGAGTGAGCCAAGCAGAACAACTGCTGGCATTCCTGGCTAAGTCAGGGGAATACCTGTGGCTTTCCCCATGTCCTGCCCACTGAGAAAAAAAAAAAAAATCTAGCTGAAAGGTGGGGAAGGGTGGAGAGCTACTTGAACCTCTGCCTAGTGCCCCTTCTGTGAAAGGAACCCCTTTTAGGGTACAAAAATATCCTGACATCTCCTACCAAAGAGCTGTATCAGGGAAATTAGATAATGGCATGAACAAATGACACAAGTGTTTCTTCTCTTTGCCACTCCTGGACTTAGCCCCACCCTCTGGGTCACAGTGAACAATAAACTAACAGCTATTTTCCTTATAGATACTGGAGAAAAACTATTCATGATTAAGGTGGAATCATGCCCTGTACACATTCCTTCAAAACAACACATTTTGTGCCTTACAAACATAGCAAATGTTATTGGGAAACCTAAATATATTGGATACGAATATTCTGAAAGACACATGTTGGATAAAGAGAAATACTAAATGGGCTATTGGGATAACTAGTGAAGAAATAGTGCCAGGATCAGGCAGTAATAAATCTTTTACAGGCTGCCCTGATTTTACCCCTACTACCACCATGTGCACCAAATAATACCCCATATCATATATAGGGTATATTTACCAATATATCATATCATATTACACACAAACCTCTCACCACTTTAACTGAAGACCTCCTTAGTATTTTAGGAGAAACACACTCCTCCTTTAACGACAGAATATCCATGACTGAATAGCCACACCAGACCACAAATTTCCAGTTTCTGCAGTCACAGATGTAGTCTAAGGAATGGAAAATCATGCTTTTCCCTGTAGGGCCACCCTAGGTATTATAGGTATGTTCTGTACAGTGCCCTTCCAACATGACGGCAAGGAACGTTTCACCTTCACTTGGAAGGATTTGC
>VXAV01000059.1:77968-88753 GCA_013399715.1 Alectura lathami
TTTTTTTAATTTACACTACTTGAGTCAGTAGCCGTTCTTCCTACAACATTCAAAGAATAATATGCCATTTATCATCCTGGTATAAAGGGAGTTGTTATTGCTTTCTAAGTTAGCCTTAGTATAGTCTTAATTTTCTGGAACACAAGATCTAAGATTTGTTCAAATGATTTCCGCACTGAGTCTGTTAAGTCCTGGTTAGAATTAAAAGAGTTCTCAGACATCTCATTTTGACTGAGACTGTAGGAAACATCTTATCTCATTGAAATCAAAGAAACAGCTCCCACTGACTTGTAGCACAGCTAGATTTTCATTTAAAGTCATGGCTCTTGCTTGTTCACCTCATTAAAAAACAATCTTTGTTCATTTTTTCTGCTTTTAATTTCCAGAATTAGATCTTGCTTTTCTTATGTTTGATAAACAAGTTTACAAGTTTATGAAATAGTAGGAGATTATGATCAAATTTAATTCCATTGAGGGATGGGACATTTAATCTTTATCTGCTTAGGCAATTTATCTGCTTGGATTACATTCAGTGAGTGAGAAAAATTTTTAAGATTTCCTTGAAATAAGTGCTCATCAAAAAAATATTGATTTTTTTAAATAAAATATTGTTGCAGAAATGAAGGAAATAATTTTAAAATTCTTCCAGTTTTCTAATAATGCATTTTGTTTGATTAACTCACTTTTATTAAACTATGAAATAACTAACAACCAAAATGGTTTAATGATGAAAGATTCATTAATGTCCAAAAATGTGTTTTAGTCCTCATCCTGTCATTTTTTTAGTGAGCTACACATCAAACATACAGTCGTCTGCATCAAAGCCAGCCTTCATTGGAGAGAAAACTGCTGCACCAACAGGTCAACAGTCCATCCATCCACAGAGAAAAATGAGAGGGTGGAATACCTCATCTATAACTCCAATTAGACAGAACAGCAACATTTTACGAGAGGTTTCTGTTTGATTGGTTGTTTCGTTTCTTCTTCTTCTCTCTCTTTTTTTTTTTTTTCCTGCAAGGGCACTTTACTACCATGCCCTACTCATCAGCATCCTCTAGTCTCTAGAAACTCCAAACTGAATTTCTGGGTTTATACATTATTTTCCTGTTCTTGTAAAGAGTCAGGGACAAGTGGTAGCTAAAGCCATTGCTTGACATCTCTAAACCTATATTCCCTTTCTAGTAGGAGTTGTTGACCTGGGACCAACAAATCAGCCACAACGTGCCTGTAGGTAAGTATCCACCATGAATTTCAAGAGTTAATTTGAAAGGCTATATTCTCCATCTGTCTGAGTGGCAGGAATTCAGATCTTGAAGGGAAAAGGCAAGTCCCATCTCTAGAATGCTTTTTGTCTAATTATCCTGTTGGAGTCTGTGGAAATCTTCCTAAACATGACAGAAGGCTGCACAAGGACAGAAAACTGGAGAAAATTTGGAAAAGTTGTTGAACAAAGTATTCCTGTCTGTTCCATCTCACCTTCTGCCTAGCCCATAAGGATGGCATGCACGTCAGTGAGCATATGCCTGCCTGCTGCAGGGCTGAAGGGACCAGAACTCTCTGCAGAGGATCATGGCCTCCTGTAATGTACCTGATCGCTATGGTGTATCTAATAATTGTGAATTACTTGGGAAGTTATAGCTGCATTTTTTTGTAGGAATAACACTGAGGCTGGTTGCCAGTAGCAACAGTGATTTAGCAGATGGCCAGCTATCAAAAATGTTCTGCTGTTCTGTCCATCCATCTATCAAACTCCTACAACTTTGCTGTGTTACTGCCATCTAAGCACTGCTTCTGATCATCTGGTTTTACTCCTAGTTTCCCACACTGTTAATTTAAAGGTATGCATATCTTTTGAGAGAAGACACCATGCTATAGTAGAAGTAGCTGAATTTCTGTTTTTCTTTTTATGACCACAGGTCTACAGCATTTTCTGAGGAGACACACAACCAAAATGACTCAAACGTTATGTTCTTTCTGCTAACTTCATATGGCTGAAAATTATACAAGTAATGGCAGCTTGTTGTACCCTACTTATGTGCTACACATCCCCTAATTCCAGAAGTACAGCTATACATTTGTTCATATACATTTTGAAGTGGAGATTTCACAACAACAAAAATAGAATCCTATCTGTTCAGATGGTGAGCTTTGCTGAGGACTGACTGGTGACAGATCTGGTTTTCAGCTGAAATATTCCCACAGATTGTTTCCCTGGATGGGAAGAGAAGGGGTGGCAACAAGGGAACACAAAAAGATGGCTGTTTCTCCACTAGTGTAAGGATGCTCCCTCTTGAGAGTATGCGAGTATCTGCCCAACTCCGTGCCATGGTCAAGGCTTGAGGCATATCTTGAGGATTAACATCCTACAGACCATCCTCTAGTCTATTTGACCTCACCAGCACATCAGTGACTCTTGACAGTCTCAGATTTCTAGAGGACATTTCCTGCCTGTAGGTCCTATCAGATTGTATAAAGGCTGTTACTCTGCTGCAAATGGATGGGTTTTTACTGTTTGAAAGACAGTCCAAAGTCCACAAGCATCAATGTTCTATATGTTCACCTTTGTCCTTGCTTTCTATGTTAATTTTTGTGCACAGACAAGACGATAGACATTGGGTCACCTCTCACTGAGCAGCCTGAAAACAACCTCCTAAGTCAACATTTAGCCTTATACTGCCTAAGCAGTTCAAATGTGTTGGAGACAACACTGTCACAGTGTATCACCTCTCTGTCTTGTCATATCTTTATGTTTGCCCACCTTTTGGTCCCTGCACAACTTCCCAGCTTCATTCTGTGCTTATATAAGCTCCAGTTCCCCTCATTTTGCAGCACATCAGCCTTCTCCCTCATCTACTTCTGGTCTTTTAACAAAACAAATGGAAAACCTTCCCCATATGTCACAGTACGAGAAGGATGGTAAGACACCCAATGATAATCCTCATAATAGAATCATAGAATCACCTGAGTTGGAAGGGACCTGTAAAGGCCATCCAGTCCAACTCCCCTGCAGTGAACAGGGACACCTACCGCTGGACCAGGTTGCTCAGAGCCCTGTCCAGCCTCACCTTGAAGGTCTCCAGGGATGGGGCAGCCACCACCTCTCTGGGCAACCTGTGCCAGTGCTTCACCACCCTTAACATAAAAAACTTTTTCCTTATATCTAATCTAAATCTTCACCCTTTTAGTTGGAAACCATTTCCGCTAGTCCTATCGCAACAGGCCCTGCTAAAGAGTCTGTCCCCTTCTTTCTTGTAGCCCCCCTTTAGATACTGAAAGGCTGCCGTCAGGTCTCCCCAGAGCCTTCTCTTCTCCAGACTGAACAGCCCCAACTCTCTCAGCCTGTCCTCACAGGGGAGATGTTCCTTCCCTTGGATCATTTTTGTGGCCCTCCTCTGGACGCACTCCAACAGCTCCATGTCCCTCCTGCCCTGAGGACTCCCCATCTGGACGCAGCACTCCAGGTGGGGTCTCACCAGCAGAGCAGAGGGGCAGGATCACCTCTCTTGCCCTGCTGGCCATGCTGCTTTGGATGCAGCTCAGGATGTGGTTGGCTTTCTGGGCTGCAAGGGCACTCTGCTGGCTCATGTCCAGCTTGTCATCCACCAGTACCCCCAAATACTTTTCGGCAGGGCTCTGCTCAATCCTTGCATTGCCCAGCTTGTATTGACAGTGGGGGTTGCCGCGACCCATGTGCAAGACCTTGCATTTCGCTTTGTTGAAGCTCATGAGGTTAGCCTGGGCCCACAGCTTGAGCCTGTCCATGTCAAATTGAGCCTCTGGGGTGAAATCAGGAGGATCTGAGGAACATTTACATTCATTCAATTGGAAAACAAAAACAAACAAACAAACAAAAAAAACACAGAGCAGGAATGGGGCGGTTTGTTGAGCAGTGCTGGGAGGAGTACACAACTGCCTCAGTTTCCTGCAATGAATGGCAGTGGACTCAGCCTGACCTAGTAAGAGGGGTGTATGCCTGGTTGTGGCACAGACGCAAACACAGCATTCAAACACCTTTCACTAAAGTGTCTTGGAAGAAACAAATCCTGACTTCAGAGTCCGTGTTGGAAAAGTGCAGTTCAGTACTGAAGGCATAAAGGTGGCATCTTTTATGGGCTGCCTAGAGAAATCGTCTGTTGTGGGTGAAAACCAGATGCTAACATGCACTGTCACCCATACTGAGCTGTGTGCCTCTGCTTCAAATAGCATTTAAAAGCAGGGCGTCTTAAGGCATGTGCAGCTCCTGTACCTGCAGATGGCCCTTTTCCCTCTAAGAATTCTGAGTAGACTTTTTCACATAAAGGACGCTAGACATTAAGTCCCCAACATAACAACTCCTCTATTCGCCATTTTCATGTCCTTTCACACCTTCCACCCCAAAACATGGGCTACCTTAGAACCTCTACTCCGCTATCCTGAGAGCAGCCCTTAATCCAGGCCCTTACTGCTGCCCTCAAGAACCCAGAGGGACAGTTCTGCCTCCTCTCTTCTTGCTACTGCACCATGCAGAGACCTCAGTATAATTGGAGGTAATAGAGCAGGAAGGAAAATTCAAAGTAGGAAAATAAGATAAGACATTATTTAAAAGAGTTCTTCATGCTTGTGCCACAATTGCTTAAAATCCAGGAATATAATAATTATGATTTAATTTGGTCTGGGTGAGATTAGTGACAGATTCCCAGTGAAACATGTATCCGGAACAAAAGCTGTGGATTTTGGCTCCTTTAAGATTAAGTAAGGCAGAAGATAAACTTGGCAGGCAGAGCCCTGGTGTGGAGGCTGACTGCACCAAGTCACCCCTGAGACAATGAGCAAGAGGACATCTCTTGCAGGGTGGATCCAGCAGGGGCCTTGGGAATCAGCCTGCTCCAAGCTACTCAGTAGCCTATAATACGATTGCTTTCTTCTGGAATTTTCCACTTTTCACATATTTTCCCCACCTCCATTTTGCAAGTGCATTAAACAGAGAGACAGAAGTATGAGTTTCTCAGAGACTCAAGGCTTTGCAATTTGTAGAAAACAGTGAGAGAAATATTTCTGAACCATTCCTCTCTTCTGCACTCATGTAACTTTGAACAAATGAGATGAGACTTCAGTACAGGAGGGAGTTCCCAGTATGTGAGAGAAAGAATCTCACCCTCTGAAGTACAACCTTCTGCCCTTTAGCTTATTTTGTTAACAGTATGGCTAAAAATGACAAAGCAGGCTTCAGCTACCCTATTAAATAACTCGGATGGCAAGATGTTGTAAAGCCTGAACAGGAAGAGAAAGGCTAGTGCATTGTCATTAATACAACTAAGCAGGCAGGAAACTACAAAAGAGAGAATTTAGAAAGGAGGCAGAGAGTATTCTGAGAGCTAGTAGTTGTCTTCACTGGGTAGTCACTGAGTTATGAGTGTTTTCTGAGGGTCAGATGGGCAAAGAGGCTTCTTATGGATAAGCAAGCCATATAAAATAAGTTATCAAAGGAACCGTTTGTGAGATGATATGGCTGTAGCGAAAAGGCAAAGCTTTTTGTTCCAAAAGACGGAAGCATTGTGTAACTAGAGCTTCATCAGGTAACATGGACTGTAGGGGAGTCAGGGCCCTGAAAATGAAACACTCCAGAATTCCTGTACACTAGAAAGCAAACTTACCCTAATTGTAAGAAAGGACTTCATAATTAACTGGTTGAGTTACTGCATTCACAAAAATAGAAGGACAGTGCAGGGAACAATATTTGAAATGTGTCTAGGACTTAACAGCAAGATAGCTGCTTCTTAGAAGCCAAACACGGGAATAAGGGGAAGAACTACCAAAGATGGGCTGAACTAAACCTTGAAAACAGTATTAAAACACTCTCTAACCACAAGGAAAAAAAAAAAAAAAAGAGAGAGGGAAAGTAGAGAGAAAGGGATAGACCACAATACCACAATAATGAGATTAAATAATTTAGCAATATGTAGAGAAGCCACTCAGCACATGATTCTTTTAAAAATAAAGGCTTTTGGTGTTCTTTATTCTTGACATGGGGTCACCCAGTCTACATCACTAGATAACAGAATACCTCTTCATCTGAATCTCTTACATTTGTATTCCAATGCTTAAACAAGTTAAGTTTTGTGGATATGGCATCCTAATTCTCACTGGCAATGCATAGCTGATCATAACTTATTTCCACTACTTTCTTCTTTTGTAGTAGGAAACCTTTTCCAAAAACATAAACATAAACAAATTGATGGTTCTTGAAGGATAGATGATGGACCGTGAGGTTTGGTCTCCATTAAGAAAATATTCCTGTAATAGAAGAACAAGACTAGCTAACTTTTTCCTGGATAAATTCTCAGAGTCCTGAAGAAATGCCTCTGTCAGTGTAGTTTTGCAAGATACAGCCTCTAATTAAGAAATCTTCAATTTCCTCTTGGCTTGTAGTTTCTGTGCTCTGTTGTAAGCCATAAATGTTGGAATGTCCCATATCTAATGGGCAGTAGTTTCCATATGTGTGATTTTCATGGGATAAGTAACTAATCATTGGAAGAGAAAGAAAAGTCAGGATATAAGTATTCCCCAGCTGACATGTTGTAGGAAACCGACCCTCAGATCTTTTGCCTGAGCATGGAAAGTCTGTGCTCTAGGTCATTCGTGGTGTCTTAACTGGAGTTTTATAGAGCCTTACAAATAGGTTGTTCTTTTAGTGGTCCATTTCTGTTAGACCTCTGAATTCAAGGTGCAATTTTACTTTGCCCCGAGGACACTGATGAATCACAGGCCTGGTAGTTGCTATGCTGTAGCTTAAAATCTAGGATTATGACAGAGAGTGTTTTTAGAGTAAAGGAAAAGTAACACATAAAACACAGGTTACAAGCTTTTTTTCTCCTTAGAAATTGTTCTCCTGAAAATGCTGATATTCGTAGTTCCATTCCTAATATAGCGAAAACCATATTTACAGGAAAAAAAAAAAGGACAGAAACCAATTATTCTGCTGGGTAAATTGGGAATACTCCATCGACTCTGATGAAACTACAGTGATATATACTAGCCAAAACCCTGTTTTATCATGGACTAAATAAGTGTGAGCACAACTAGTGATGCAAAGAACAAGAAAATTATAGAGATGGTATTATCAGAAAGTTCAAAATGTCAAGAGATGTTTGCAAATACTTGCTCTTAATGACGTGGAAGATGTATGCCTGACTCCACAGATGCTGCGTTTTGCTGACCGGCATGCTGGCATACGAGTGAACTGAACATCAAAACCTTGTGATGCAGTGGACTGTGGTTTATATTTGCACATCGTCATCAGGAAAAGGCACTGACAGAAAATAATGCAAAGTGACTTTCTTGTTATTGCTCATTTTAATAGAGTGCATTGATGTCTTCAGTCTACACCAGTGTCACAGTGTTACAGCACTGACCTCATAGCGATGTACGGCAGTAAGGGCGAGTGCAATTAAAAATGTTGATGACTTTACTTCAGTACCTCCATATGCATCTCACTTTTAAAGGGTTTGTTTTTGCTTTGGTTTTTGTTTTCTGCAGCTTAGTGAATTATCTATATAATGTTGATTAGTTTGGAGGCTTTTCCCTCCCCCTTCACCTTTCCTTTATAAAGGCACGGTGCATCATATCCTAACAAAATAAACTCTTCCCTTCATTCGCCAGTTTGCATGAAAGGGAAAACTGGAGTTCAGCACAGAATATTCTCCTAAGGGAGAGACTGTTCAGAACACAAATATTTGTGTGCCCTTGGTGAGGTGAGACATTAGTATGTCTGCATGTCTCAGCAGCAGCTCATTTTCATGAGACATCTATAGAGGTCTCCACTTCCTACCAAATAATACCTACCTGTGACTGTAACACATTCAGAATGAAAAGGTGTTCTGAAGTAAATGTTTCCTCCTTGTGTCTTTCAACAGAGAGGCCCATATGCTTGCTTTCTCTTTCTACACTCCTCAAACTGTTCTTACATGAAACTCTTCATATAACCCCACCTGGACATGATTCGTCTCTTCTCCTTGTTCCTTAAAGACATGTTATTCCCTTCTTGCAAACAAGGCACCTGTGTCACATCCGTCCCATCCGAGGGAGCAGGGAGAATTGTCTCTTACAAAGGCAGGCACTGGCCTGATCACATTTACTAGGTGCACACTGGACACCTCAAGGGTACTGCACAGGTTTCGTCCATGGCCAGAAGGCAAAGACAGGCCATTGAGAACTTCAGCTGAACAGGGTAGTCAGTGGGAGAGGTGGCCAGCAGCAGCCATAGTATTTACACACCTTGTTACATCCTATTTACGCTCTGGTGAAGAATGTAATCACTTCCTACAGGAAAAAAACAATCCTCCCATTAAATTCCTACAGTACTCTGATGTGTTTATTATTATGATTGTTGTTGTTATTATTATTATCCATAGTGTCACTCAGTGCTGATTCTTTTAAGCAGTTTATCCACAAGAACCCAACTGACCTTTATCCACTTGTCAACCCACCAGAGAGCCCAGTTTCTCATTGCCTCTCTATCAGGGAGCAATTTGCTTCCCAGGAGCCAAACATCACAACCTCTAAATGGTGGTGTTTCCACATCCTCACTGCAAAGGTGTGAATGACTGCACTAGACAAGACACCTGGCACAGGATCTGGGAAGCATTTTATGCCCTCAGTTTGCAGCTTATAAACAGTCACGATAGAATGACACAGAATTCACAAGTTTCTTCTTATGTTTGAGAATAGATTCCACTTTATATCACAATGTATTCCACAGTCTCTATGAACAACAACAACAAAAAAAACTAAAACACAAACCACGCTACAAACCAAAACTATGATCCCCAGAGACATTGGGAAATGAGTTAGCCATACATATGATGTTACTCCTCTGTCAGGGACAGGACTTTGGTGAGCAACTGTGACAATCATCTATAAACCACAGTATTTACTGGTATCTCCACCTGCTTTACTGCCAGCAACCAGCTGCAGGGGGAAGCTGCAGCTTGGTTGAGTAAGAAATAGAGAGAGAAAGCTGCATTCTTTGGATCACAAAGAAGGAACAGAGACTGACCTATCTACAGTTTGTCAGTCTTTACAAATAAGATACCTGGTTACCGCCCATCTTGACAAGAGTATTGGCACATCTGGACACTACCTGTGCTCATGTGTTACCAGATCTGCCTCTCATCTAGAGGGTGTTAGACTGTTCAGAACCTACTGAGGAAGGCAGTACTGAGATTCCTCCTTAGCATTACTTTGTCATTTTCACCTCTAGTAGCATAAGGTGCTAGTTCAGATTTTAAGGTTTATGCTCACTGTTCTGTTGTCAAATAGGGAGACACAGTTATTACCCCTGGTCAGATGAAGCAGTGAGGCATTAAGATACATACCCTGTAGTGTAGCAGAGCTATGTTAGCTCAGTGAACACCATGGCTCACTCAGAAAGCTCCACTAAAAGAGTAACATGCTGTAAACATACAGAAGTTGAATGATTTGCTCAGAGGAGCTTCTGCTGCAGACCAAAGAGCTGAACCATGCTTTCTTAGTAAGGCAGGAAACACAAAACTGTTGTTTTCATTCACTTCTGTTTCATAAATATGTATTTCTCTGTCTGAGTTCATCATTATGCATTTCTCATTTGCAGATCAAATGCATTGCTCGGATTCCCAGTTACTGTAAATCCTGATGTCACTGGAAATATGCTGATACTCATTACTGGGAAATGTGTTACAAAACATTTCGGGTTTTCACCATATCTTTAAGTACTCTGCAACATTTCTTTGCCTGTATCTGAAGAAAGAAGACTTTCGGGAGAGATCTCATCGTATCTTGGTCAACATTGCTGATATTCTGTGGAAAGGTTTCTCGAAGCCACATCAGGGATTTCAGTAAACAACTATTATGGAAATTTAATCCTATTTTCTATATTTTACCTGTTTGACGTTTTAGGGCTCACTCAGTGCCACCATGTATTTTTCACTCTCAGAAAGCATAAGTAACAATACACCAAGTCATTGCAAGTAGTTGCTGTAGAAAGCGAGGTGACGTAAACATAGGTTACAGTGACCAAGTGAAAACTGTACACAGAATTTGTTGTTTGGCCAGAAAAGTTCATTTCTGGCACATAAGACTAGTTTTCTATCCAATTATACCGGGACTGAATTTGACACCTGAGCTTTACACAGTTGATTAGAAGGGATGTCACAGCATCAACTTACACTCTTTGTTGAATTAGTAACAGATATTTAGAATAGAAGCAGAAATTGTGAATGATTTATTTTCTAGTCAGTTGAATATTCTTGCAATATACCAAGTTGCAGTGGGTTGACCTTGGCTGGTCACCAGCTGCCCACTCAGCTACTGCCTCACTACCCCTCGGCAGAAAGATAGGGGGTGGACTGCAAATACAATTAAAAAAAATAATAATAATAATAATAATAATCAAGGTTTGAGATAAGGACAGGGAAACCAATTACTGCTGTGGGCAAAACAGACTAGGTTTGGGGAAAACTGATTTAATTTATTGCCAATTAACAATGAAGTAGGGCAGAAAAAGATAAAAAATTAAAACACCTTCAAGCCACCTCTCTTCTTCCTAGATTCAACTTCACTCCAAATTACTCTACCTCCTCCCCCTGAGCAGTGCAGGGGAGCGGGGAACGGGGGCTGCGGTCAGTCCATCTCTGCCGCTCCTCCGTGGTCTGCCTCTGCCCCTGCCCCACGCGGGGTCCCTCCCACGGGTGCCGTCCTTCCCCGGCTGACCCCCGTGGGCTTCCCGCAGGCTGCAGCTCTCCCCGCCCCGCTCCAGCCCGGCTCCGTCCC
>VXAV01000061.1:10906-28825 GCA_013399715.1 Alectura lathami
GGAAAGATTATTTAGTTTGATTAATCTCAACATACATTGCTACCAAATCAGCACCACTGTTGTTCAGTAATATCTTTATGAAACAGAGATAAAAGATTTCAAGGGAAAGAATGAAGTGAAAATACCAGGCTCTAGAAAGAATGGACTGAAAATGCAGACGGAGTGCACTAGAGGCTGCAAAATCAACATCTTCTACTCAGTAGCTAGGCACACATACTACATTTACTGACACATCTAATGGTGTCACCACGTCACCACAAACACATCTCAAATGCAGTTATCATCACTTCAGCATATCTATGAACTCTAAACCAAGAACTTCAAAGTACTTCCCTTGCAGGTTTGGATCTCACTACCAAGCGAAAACACAAGCACATTCCTATCTGGGAATTTGAGTCCGTCTGTATTCCCACCAACACGAACCTATTCTAAGAGGTTCTACCATGACTCATTTCTCACATGTATATAATGGACCAGTCTGAGCTAAAAGCTGGTGTATCCTGTTCTTGATTACATAAATAAAGGGGTGACTTTAAGTCCCCCTTTTTTTTTTTTCCTTAAAGTTATTGTTGTACAAGTGAAAGATGCCAAAATGTCAGCTCCATTAGATAAGCTCCACCGTTAATCACTGGGTGGAAACACTTCGGCACAGAAGTCAGCAGAGCAGACTGCAGAAGCATCCGTGGTAGTTCTTTTCTTACTGTCCTGCCAATGCATCTGAGCCAGCAGCAATTCCCCAAGCAACTGCTTTCCTTACTTTGTCTTCTCAGCGCATTAGCCAGTTGCTGTGTTGTTTTTTTTTTTTTTCTCCCCAGAGGCAGAAAGATACTTCAATAATGCAAATATCTGGCATGCAGCTCCAAACTGATAATCCATTTCATGTCAGTTAATCAGATAACAGCCAGATGTAGTCACTTCATTTTCCATTGAAATCTTTATTGCACACCTATTTTCAGCTCTTGGACTGATTTTAAGTTAGCATTTCTAGTGTAGTGTGCCAAACTAGCTTGCAATCAGAAATAAATTCATAAACTAAATTTGTAACAGTGTTCATGTTATTAAAATAGGCTGGTGATGGGAAGTGAAATTTTTTGATTTATTCAAATTTCATGGATCTCTCTGTAACAAATTGAAATTTCAACCTGCAGTTTAGCATTCCAAATGACANGTTGAATCACAATACATTGCAAATTTGTCTAACTGATGAGTAGTTCCAGACCTATACCCTTAAGCTTCCAGATTCCTTCTGCTCACAAAATTAAATGAGACAAATGGAAATAGAAAGCAACAAAAGCTGCAAACATGAAAAATGGGAACAAATACACAATTAAGGGCATCAGAGTTCACATCCTTTACTGCCACCTCAGAACCGACTGTCTAGAAAACCAGACAGATAACAGTAAGGGCAAATCATAACTGAGGAGCTCAAAAACAACAGCATTTACCTGGCTGGCTCTGATAGTAGCCCTACAGAAAAATTCAGCTTTCTCTGATTTGGGAAACAGGTCCCAAACTTTAACCACATCTTGACATAACAGCAAGAACACTATTTTCTTACAATTAGAATACAAAAACACATGGCAATGAGCCTGAAGTCATGATTCCTGTTCCTTGTTTCCACATTCCTTCCACCAAATCATCCAACATTGCTGTGCCTGCTTGCTTCTCTCTTTTGCCAAACAGTAGCTGTATTTCAATGATGCTTTACAAACATGTTCTTGGACTTTCAGCCCTTTAAATGAAATGCCTCATATTCGTGTACAATATGTCATGAGTATTGTCAAGGAAACGCAAGCTCAGAGTGAAATGCAGCAGTTGCTAAGAAACACTACAGCAGGAGGGAGATGGGGAGGATCAGCAACTTGTTTACTGATGGATATTTATATTTAAAACGTTCCTCACTGTTATTTGGGGCATTTGCATCTCAAACTGAACCTATATATTCTTAACGATAAATTCTAATTTAATTTTCTTCCTGAAAGAATCCATATGCATCTTAACATTGCTGAAACAATTTTGCTAAGCTATAAGACCATAAAAAGATTTTAAACCCTGGACTTCCACAGAACAAATTGATGGTTTTGGAACATTTAATGGCAGACAAGACTCTGCCATGCTTGCCGTAGCTCATCATCATCTCAAAATGCTAGCTGACCTGTAAAAAAATATATATATATTTCCACTCCCCATGGGCTCCAGCAGATATTGTATCAAGCCTTTTGAAACAGAGATGTTTTCCAACTAAACAGTGGGGGAATTATTTGCATAGCTGTTTGAACGAAGCACCTAAAGGAAACCAGCATTCCTGAAACTTTTGCAAGCAATAAGCAACACAAGAATGAGACATATGATATTATGTAAGCTGCTCAGGTTAATACAAATGTGTTCTCAGAGCACAAATGCGCATCCTCTGACAGTTTTGGAAAATGGAAGGAATTTCCTCAATGCAAATGAGACAACTGAGTAAATGAGATTTGGGTGCAGACAAAAAGAAAGAAATACAGATTTTTACAGGCACAGTTACTACATTATAGGGAACATAAGGAGAAGGTACAAGTTATGAAAACGTTACTTAAATTTCGCATCAAATAGTTAGAAAGAAAAAAGGAAAAAAGAACCAAAAAAAGCCCTATACAGCTTTAATCTTCTCCTTCTGTATGCATGTATCAAGATAAGATCTGTGTGTGAGATAAGGACTGCAAGAAAACCCTTTTTTTTTTTTTTTTCCCAAGACAGCATTCAACAGCTTAAAATATTCCATTTTTGTCATGCATCTGTCTCTAAAGGAGTAAAATTCCCAGTTTGTACCATGTGAAACAGAGGCTTCACAAAATTGTCATGCTCACAATGGAGATCTATCCTGGGCTTAAATGAACCAGAGAACCTGTGGAAAAGGCTCCAGTAATTAAAGAGTAAATAACATACATAGAACAAGGCAGAAGCTATAACAGCTATTAAGCTACAAAAGCCCCATCAGAATGGAAGAGTTCAATTTATCAACACTTGACACTGCATGTCTAATAATATTCATGTAAAATACAGCCTTCGTGGTGAAGAACAAATGGAAAAAAGGTTTTAGCATCTGGCACCGGTATGAGTCAGCAGCAGAGTCAACCAGAGTTTGTTGAAAATTTTGATAACTTACTCCCATTGTAAAACTCCACAGAAACAAATCAGTTTCAATCACCTTTCATTCAGAGGGGGAAAAAAAAAAAAAAAAAAAAAAGAGAGAGAGAATTAAAGAAAATCAACAGGGGACATTTCAGTAAGTTGAAATTTCTTTCTCCAAAGTTCATTTTTAGACTGTAATTTATATCAAAGAAAGCAAACCAAAAACCCAGATGTGAAAAAACCTTTTTGATTTAATAAAAAATAGAGCATTTTGACTACAAGGGCAGACATAGCTGCTGTCATTCCTTCCAGGAGATAAAAACATGCTTATAGCTGGACTCTTCTGTGGCCCAAAATGGGTTGGAGTTGTGTAAGGAACACTGGATTAGCACATGCCCAACCAATGTATTTTTGCTCCTTTCCATGCTTTTGCCCAGGCAGAAGGGGAAGGTTTTGTGTTCTGTGCGCATACTTTTGCCCCACTGCAGCCACCCAGGTGTGCCATCGTGTCCCAAAAAGCCACTCTGCAGGACACTGTACAGCAGCAGCTGCCTAGCAAAATCAGCACTCCTTACAGTTAAACTCATCCAGTGCAGGCTGCAAAGGACCCTGACACATATTTCCGTCTGGGAAATACGACAACAACCCTTCTTTTCCTGCAATATGAAGGCTGGCTACGAAGTACACTAATATTCCAAGAAATGGGCACTTGAATGTTTTAGAAGAAGAAAAACCCTGCATTTGTTTCTGAATTTCTTGTCAGAAGTAACTAAGATTAAAAGAAAGCAACCTACAAAAATAGTAACATAAGAAAACAGGAAATAAGGGCGCTTAAAAACTTGTACTGGGAAGTGGTTTTAAATTTTGCTTGTTAATAATGTGGATCATCTTGCATACAAATGATACCCATAATAACTATCACA
The DNA here is from genome assembly GCA_013399715.1 of Alectura lathami. Classification (NCBI taxonomy): domain Eukaryota; kingdom Metazoa; phylum Chordata; class Aves; order Galliformes; family Megapodiidae; genus Alectura; species Alectura lathami. The sequence continues at coordinate 14,941 of VXAV01000061.1, forward strand.
AGCATAGAAATTGTCCATTAGTAATTATGCAGAGAATCATTTTTATAAACTCCCCCTGCCAAGCCGCCATTTTGATGTCATCATAAGGAGAATTGCATTAAGAAAATTGTCATGAACCCAATTTGATCGCATTCCATGTCACTTTCAACAGTAAATTAAAAAGTAAAAAAAAAAAAAAACAGATTTTCCATCATCCATTTTTATAGGTTTGATCCTCCATCATTATATTGTGATTATCTAGGTATAGAAATATTACAGTGAAAAGGTTGCTTTTAATATTACTGGTCATAAGAAAGTGAGTCTGAATAATAGGTTCCTGAATAGCAGGGGGGAAATTCATTACATCTGTTGGGGACAGATTAGCATTCATGAACAGATTCCTAAAGTGCAGATGAGTTTCAAGGGAACGTGATCTGTCAATCATTGCGGTGGCCTGGGGAGACGAGTCTGCTGAATGGATATGTTATCTTCCAGGTAACCAATGGAAAAATGCAAATGCTCTTAATCTGACTCCATTAGAGTTCATAGAGTTAAGCCAAGATGACATTTTTAATGCCCCAAAAATTTGTGTTAAAAAATATATTTGTAGTATGGAGATCTACAACATACAAGTTGTAATGCTAGTACTAGGCCAATACCCAAGAAATAAATTGGCATATCAGCTAAAGAATTAATATGCTTTACTGTGAACTAATTGAAGTTTCTACATCAGAGCACAAGCCAAACTGGGGAAATGAGTGATTTAGCTCTGCTCACATATAGTAAAATCAGAAGCAAAGAGCAGGAATATTGAGAAGCCACTAATCCAGAAGGCAAATGAAAACTTTGTCTAAAATTTAGGGAAGTATCTGTATTCTAGGGCCCTTCCTGAAATAATTGTACACAGTTACTTGATAGTAACTAGAACACCTAAGAATTTCTGTCATCATCTGCCTTCTTGGGAAATTGATATAAATCTCCGGACTTTTAGAGCTTTAAATGTGCCAATGAGGTCAGGGGTGTTAGAGATCAACCTTTTCCATCACATATGCCTTAAATGTGATTTGTAGGAGTTCTGTAAGCCTTTATCTGAATAATAAAAGACTACATAGGATAATGATACATACCCACTAGAGTCTGAAATTAGAGCACTGAACTAATTCATAGGCGTAACAGGCACAGAAGATGAGAAATATTTTACATACACATAAAATAAAGAACGTTTAATAAGGAAGTGACTGAAATCATAAGCCATGTGTTACAGAAGTTAAGGTGACGCTATTCAAAGATCATTTGCTGATACCTAACAATACACAGACATAAGAGCTTTTCTCCCCATGTGGAATTATCTTTGCAACACTTGGCAAAAGGGAATCTATCAAGACGGTACATTAGCTGTTAGTTTTCTGAAAATCACTTCAAAACCAGGAGTCCTTCAGTATCCAGCGTTATCTTCCCAGCAACTTTCTTATAACAGTAATTTACTGGTAAGATCTACATGGAACCAATGTATCATCACATCTTTTCATCAGTTCTGTAGCTTTAGAGGTATTTATTTCCTGAGGCCATTCAGAGGATTTCAGCTCCCCCAAAACACACTGACAGCCAGCTCTATAAGCTGCATGCTAGACGTCACCTGGGATGGCATCACTGGTGTCAGCCAGTCACCCCTCTGACTCTTGCTCGCTCCTGTCCACACTGCCACTGCCCCAGGCAGGCCAGCACTGATGGAGATCCCACAGGGCATCACTGCAGGCTATGTCATAACTTCTCTGGAAGCCAGAGAGGTAACACAGCTGTCTGTGAAACTCACGGTAGTTCTTAGGTCACCTCGGGATCCCTTGCAAATTCAGCATTCATTGCAACCTTAGTCAGAGCTCACATTTGTCAAGTATGGTAACTATATCTTACTAAACTTAACAATGTGAGTCAGAAAGCTAGATCAGAAGTGTGATCTGCTTCAGAGACATACTAAATGCAACTTTTACTTACGAAGTCCTTTAAGTACTTCACTGCTACAGTTCTTTAACTCTCTAACTGCAATTGCAGAAGGGTGATGGAACACTGGAAGCACATATCTGCTTTTGTGGGCTTACAGAAATTTTTTCCAATTAGTCAGCTAATTATTTGGTACCACATATCGTTTAGATAGATTGACAACAGCATTCAGATTTAATGAAATATTTCTTATTTTAGCTCTAGAGGACTTCAGGAAGCTGCCTATACTCAATATTCTTACATTATTCCTCTGTTGAAATGTAGGACAAGGGAAGCAGAGAGTTTGAACTATCTACATGAAACCACACAAGAAATCTGGCAAAACAAAGAAACAAAACAAGTGAATAGGAGGCTGGACTAGAGACCGCCTGAGGTCCCAACTATCACAAGGATCCTATAATGCCATGAACCCCTCATTCCCAGTTTTCTGCCCTCTAGCCCAGTACTAGTCCTATGTGTAAGTATAATGCCATTACAGGAAACAGCTGCAGAACTTCTTTTACTGAAAATAATAGATTTTTGTCTTAGTCCTGTGCTGTATTAGACTAGTACTGAATCCAAACTTTGAAATAAGAACAAAATCTAGGGGATTAGATTCACCGCCACTTTGCAAGGAGACCCCTCTCTACTCTGCTCCACTAGCAGGCAATTCTCGTGCTCTCATTCTCATTCCCGTTAAGACTCTTCAAGCAAAATAATCTCAGGCTTCTTAAACTCACATTGGCCAGGATGATCATAATGTCCATCACCAGTCTTGTCTTTCAGGCTTTATTAGAGACATTTCAGCTACTGTCCAAGGCTTCAGCTAGTGGCTTTGTGCTTTCATTTTGTATCAGACATGATACATAGCTATGAAGAATGATTATTGTAGCTATTTTTCAAGAGGATCTTTAGCTAATACACATGGAAATTCTCAGTTCAGCAGCTAACTTATGTATATGTTTCCAGGATGAGCTAACAGCTCACAAGGGGGCAATATAGACAGCTAAGTAAAGAAACACGCATTTTCTTAGACATCTGTTTACCTATTCAAATTACTGCTGCATACCAGGTCGATGTACTACAACCAAACCATAAAATATCTTGAGAAGGTAGGCAGGTACCCTTCTCAGCAAAATAATCAACTGCTTAGCAAGATCCAAACAAACACAAAACGTAAAATCTTTCTTAAATAAACCAGGCTGGAGTCCTAAAGCGTGCAAGTACATCATACCCACATAAAATTTTATTTACATAGGGAGCAATTCCTCGCAGGTTTTGTTCCTTAAACTGCTCTTCAGGGGCAGCAAGGGAAGGAAACATTTGCAGAGCAGCTGTGATGGAACAATCGGGTGAAGTGGCTGCTGGTGCCAGCACCACGGATGTCCCCTTTGTGTCACATCATGCACAGGGTGGAGGAATGTGAGGAGCAGAGAGCCTCTGGAAGTGAGGGCAAGTCGTGTGATCGCCACATGGTCACTTGTTTCTTCCAGATGTAGGAGCAGAGCAGCCCACCCCCAGCCATTGCCTAAGTGATGTCTGATGGCTTATGTCGGCCTAAGCCTCTGCCAGCTCAAGAAAATTATTCTCCTGCAGTATTTACTGGTGTTGAGTCTCTATGCAGACTACAGATGCTTAAACAATCTCAGAAAAGTTATCTGGCACTTTGCAGGCAGTTCCCATGGCTATTCAGCATTGCTTTAGTACACGTTTTTGAGGTATCCATCGAGCAAAAACTGGGATTGAGCTAAAGCTAGGTAAGGCAGATAGCTGCTTGAGGACATTTTCACAGATTTCACTTTATGGTAGCAATATTCTAGCAAAAAAAAAAAAAAAAAGCAGCTCTCCACATATTTCAGCAATTTATGGCTTCTCAAACCCTAAATTTGTTCTTGATAGAAACACAAATTATAGAGCAAAGACAGGAAACATTTTAGACATAAGTGCAGGCGCAGCCACAGAAATCAGTGAAGAGTAAAAATTGATTCCTTCTGCTAAGAAAAGGCAAACACTTTGAAGTGATCAGATTGTGTTGTGTTATTCCATTAGAAAGCTGATGAAGTTTGAAGCTCTGCGGAGGCAGAAGAGCTAGTTTTGACAGAAACATGCTGACTAAGAAAAATCCCCTTCTATATTTAAGAATTGCAGCAGATGGTGCTAGCAGTAGGATGCTGCACCGAGTTGTTATGACTGTGGGCATTCTCTTCTATCACTGGAAGTCTTGAAAAGGCCTCACCCCAGCACAGGTCTCAACTTGAGCTCTGCAAAATGCTCTGAGTTCAGATATGATTGATTGGATACAAAGTGCCCCTGGGTCAGCTTTCTTTGGAAAAGCTTCAAAAATTACGTTCTTATGGTGTGGGTAAACTTGGGATGATTTTAAAGAGGCCAGAATGCTGGAGATCTGTACCCTGTATTCATTGAACAAAGACGTTCCCCTACTTGCAGGGCAAAGCCCATAGCTCTTGGAGATGAAAGGTATTTCTGCATGGCATGACAGAGCTGCTCAAACCCATTAGCCTGACAGAAGGAGAGCAGAGGTGCAAGACAGGGTCCAGCATGGAGGGGAGGCCACGGAAGGAGCTGACACAGGCATGAGCCACATCTTCAGCCTTCTGCAGAGCTACGAGGTTCATGGCTTTGAGGCCTTCATCCAACATGGAAGTGCATGAGCACAGGCATTCAGCTGTACCAGCGAGCAAAATCATCCCTGGGCAGGCTGTGCTGCCCAGCCTCTCCCCTCCTCCTCTTCCTCCTGGCAGAGGCGAAGGCACACGGAGCTCACAGCCTCCCTGCCCGCCCGCACACCCACGCTGCAGGCGTGCACCAGGGAGCCTGCTTGAAGGCGAGAGCATGCTCACACCCACCCAAAGCTAAAAATCCCACCATCATGTAGTTACCCCTCCCAGTCACCTCTGCTCCATAGCAGCATGTGCAATCATCTGAACAGAATGAGCCAAAGCGGTGGAGAAATTCACTCCCTGCCTTCTGAAAAACCCACGGTGGTTTTTATGAGTTATTAAGCACACAGCCCTGCTGAGTGATGATTTTGGAGTTATAAAGGTATTCGCTGCAGGAATTTTTTATTCTCTCTCATGCTTACCATGGCAACTGGGATATCGAAGTACTTCAGAGCAACACAGTGGCTCACAGTATCTAAAATAATGTTCCTAGTACATCTGACTTGTTTCTTTTGTTCTATAACAAATTAAGCATTTTTGAGCTCTTTCAGAAAAATTGGCTGACTATTCTCTTCTACTTACTCCAACAAAAGGATGTGGATATAGTCTACATTAACAGAAGTGAAGGTACAGAACTCTAATATAAAGGGAAAAACTGCAAAACAAGACCCAGCTTTTTTTCTTAAATTTACAGGACACCTAAGAGAACTGGCAAAAACACCAGAAAAATCTCTGTTGTTTAAAAGCAATTATACATGGGATTGTAGGAATGTGCTCACTTAGGTTTCTTTTTATTTTTTTGGACAATGCTCAAAGTTCTGGATCATGCCTTCCATATCTTACCTGCATGTCAGCAGTTGATGCCTCTCCTCAGTTGTACAAGAGAGCAGAGAACTACAGGGGAAAGATGACACAGCTAGAATACTGTGTGGAGGGAGTCGAGAGCTGAAGGACTCCTTTAACTGAATCATGGATGAAGTCTGTTGGTATTAGACACAATCAGTAGACATGCTATGTTAATGATGAACCTCTCTGAGTAGAAACTAATCCAAAAAGAGGAGCTGTCAAAATCACACTGATCTCCCTGACAAGAGGCTCGTCCCTCAGCAGCCACAGTCTTGCCCTTCTGTTGGTATCCTCGTTGAGGAAACAGATCTGTACCTGTAATTCTTATCTGAACACAGATAAATTACTTGCCTTAGGTAACATCTTATGACAGTGCTTTCAGCCGCTTAGCTGTAAGTAACACTCTTCTGCTCTGAATTGTTTATGTGTACCTCCTTTGTCTCCTTTCATTCTCATACTGTAGACAACAGAAAATGGAAGACTGAAATCTCTTTCCTCATTTTGAGGAGCTCAGACCACCAACGGACTCTTAGTGACCAGAAGATTATAAAATAAGATAGGACATATCTCTGCTCCTAACCTTCTTTCCACATTTTAAGATGAAGAATGGTGGTGAAATGGAAATAAATAAAACTCTTAAAAATTGCCTGGAAATAGGCTTTCTGAACAGCATGGCAGGAAATTAGGGGAAGGATTCTGTTCTCAGTTATTAATAAATGTAATTTCCAATAATGAAAAATAATGAATACTTCCACTAATGAGCACTTTCCAAACACTTTCACACTAACATTGATTCTATTATTCATTTGCTGTAGAACTACAGTTATCTACTCTTATGCAAATTAAAACCAGAGTGTAGAACAAATAGACCATTTCTATACAGACCATGACAGATTCTTTAGCTACCAACAGTTATTATATTATCTTATATGCAGAATTGAAATCCGGGGAGGGGGGGAACAAAACCACCAGACAGCATTGAAAACAAATCTCTTGCACATTGATTTTATGAGACATATCACAATGTGCCAAAACCAAAAGCAAATTATATCCTTCTGTACCAAATTTTGGAAAACAGTCAAAAAACCATTATCTGATAATTGTGTTGCTGCCCATTGTAAAACAAAAGCAATTTTGCCATCCAACCCCAGTATCTTCTTTTATTATCCTAAAAAACATTGATTATTACCTATTGCTGGAGTAAGTTCATTTACTTCCCCTCACACCTTTTCAGGTTATTTTTGTTTTATTTTTTTTTTAATACGCTGTATTAGCAGTCTATAATGCAGAGTAGAAAGGAGGTAGAACAGTATTTCCATGGCAATACAAGTCATCTATAGCAACTATCTCCTATCATCTTTCCTCAACACCCACAACTGATGGACCTTTGCTTAAAATAATTTAATAATTTACAGTACGAAGAACACAATCACAATAGAGACTTCGGTACTCCCCTTATGTATTGCAGAGATTCTTGGTTTTATAAGAGCATCTCGGTCATAACATTTCTGAAGTGATTAGAAGCTCTTTAATTTGATGCAGGTCCACACAATGTTAACACACTTTTCCCATGACAAACGATAGATACTCTGAATGAAGTCATGAGGAGCACAGGACCTTATATGCAAGACCAAAATGTTAGCTCTTACTTCTTTTGCTCAAATGCTAATGCAAAAATGACATTGTTGTAAAATCAGTTAAATTGCTGTCCATTTTTTTTCTTAAATGCACAGTAGTCATGAAACATAAGCATATGGTAGGACATGCACTACAACTATGTGCTTGTCTATTTTTAACATTTCAGCCTTAATACCGGAATACTGGTTGTAGTCAGAAATACATCTCCCCCTTCCCCTGCCCACAAGGCAGGGAGACTGAGTGTCTCCCACAGCCAACTGCATGGAAAGGGCTGAAGATCAATTATTAAGCTGTTGCTCAACCTGAAGTTGATTTTCACTGTATGAGAAAGACAGGATGACTGACATAAAAATGAAGATATTTTGACACTGCAAACTGATTATTTTATTTCTACCCCTCACTGATAATTATCCCACTTTCATTTTGATCCAGCTGAGAGGAAACACAAAAGCCTGTGAGAAACTCAAGCGTATGGCACCGATCAAGGATTTTAACTTTCTTTTCCAGGCTAAAATTATTTTATTTGCTAAGACCAGAAAGCAGCATTGATCTTCACGTTTCGCTTCTGCAGGATAACAGCAACTCAGCTTCATTGTCAGCAATGGACATGAGCTTTAGGATGATTGGTTTCAGGCCCGTTGCTCACTTAATGACAGTACTGTTGGTTTAATAAAGAGAAGGCTGGATGACTGCTTATGTGCAAGCAACAGTTAAATCTAAGGAAAGGAATGATTTTGTCATCTGAATCTGGAATAACCCTTCCTTGAAAAATTAGTAGTTAATGGGTAGAGTGTCTCAAGAAAGGGTTGGTGTCAACTAGAGCAGAATCTAAATTGAACAGAGTGAAATTAAAATTCTGGCCCACTCTAAATAGCAGATCCAGGAAATGTCTGGTCCAAAAGCAAACTTCAACAATTTGGTAATGAAGTGTTGCATTAAATATTGACACTGACGTTGAAGTGACCTGCTGCCTAATGGACACCCCAGGAACACCACTGAGCTCAAAGCTGGCTTGATCCTGCTGCTGAATTTTCATCTCCAGCTCTGCAGCATCACTTGGGAGCAGTCACAGCTCTACATGAATCCTCGCTGGGAAAATACAGCAGTTGCACAAGGAGTGAGGAAGGTGAGGAGCAGACAGAGATACTGCCTAAATCAGGCAGCAGCCACAGTATATGATGCCAGACCGCCCACATACTGATCAGCACTAACAGAGAGATTTCTCATTTTCTTGCACAGAAGTATGCGCCCATACAGCCAATACTCCATGCTGCTGCTGCTATGAGTGGCAAGTATCTCTTTTAAAACATTCACAGATCTTAATATCTAGAAATCTAGAAACCTAGGTCTCTAGAAATCTTCTGTCAATCCCTTGCTTCACTAAGGATTTTTAAGGGACATAATACATTACTGCTTTCTTCTCCTTTCTTAAAAGGAGTTTCCTCCCAGTGGTGGTCCTCAACAGACCACCAGCAAAGAAAGTCTGCAACCTCTTCTGCATCCACGTGCTCTCACATGCATGTTTGCTGCCTCAGAGAACACAGAGATACAGAACAGTGATATGATTTCACCTAATTCTTTCATAACACAAAAGTAGTCTCAGAGTTCAACTGACAATTTTTTCAGGGTCTTAAATGAGAGTTTCTCCGCTAAGTTTCTGGATAGACAGAAATTTGGAAGGAAAAAGAAGAGAAGGAAGAAGGAAGCTTTGACAGCAAGTTGGTGAAGAAGGTTCCATATGAAAGGAGCAGGAAAAGATTTGGAGACATGAAAATGACTCCAGCTTTTCTTCCTAGAAGCAGAGTTTAAGGCTTTCAAGGCCCTGAGGATTCTACTAATAATTTTCCTCTGAAAATACCTTTTACACCATTACTACTCTCTCTTCCCCTGCAGTTGCACCCAGTTCTGACTCTAAATGTTGAAGTTCATCAAGAAACAAATCCCCAGCAGATAAATCATAAAGATAACCCTGTAGCACATTGCAGCCCAAAGGGAAAACCTATTATTTCCTCTCCCCCAACGAAATCGCTTTTCCAGAACATCACATAGGCAGCTAAGGGTCCCCTTGTTCCTACCTACATGTAACTGTTTGTGAAACCATTTCCTGTTACCAGGTGTTACAGAAACCCCAATATATTAATATATATGACCAGACATCAGAAACTAAGGAAATAAGCTTATAATCTTACGTTGAATTTACAGTGCTTTAGCATGACAGCTACAGCAACCAAGTCTTCAGGCTGTTACTGGAGAGCTTTCCATTGCAGATTTTGTACATAGAACAGGCTAATATTAGGAGCTTCTGGGTTAAATTGCTGGAAGAGTAACACTGCACCAGTAAGGACGGTTACTGCACAATAATTTTTCAGCAGGCAATTCCAAACAATATAAACCATCAAATATACTGCAGCATTTTGAAAGATAAAGACACTGCATAAACTGATGGTGCGCACCAAAAACTCTCCTCCTCTGAAACGTGAGGAATTTGCATTCATGGCTCCACATATGATTCAGTGACATCTCTCATTCCACAGAGATCAGAAGTTGTTGGGGAAAGAGGGAGAACAGAGAAGGGAGGAGGCAGAAGACTAATTACAGTGATTGAAATAAAAGATACTAATGAGGATTTACATTCTTGATCATTTACACGTGCAGACATGTACCTGAATTATAAATATATATGCACATAATTCTGGATCATCTACAATAATTTCACGTGCAGAGTGGGTCATGGTTCCCTGACTACTTATTCTTTCCCATTTAATTTCATTGGGAAATCTGAAATAAATTACTATCGAGCAAAAATAGAACACATATTTTGCATGGTACAAATGTAGAAGAGAAGGAATATAAAATCATAATCAAAAGACTGTGTGCTGGGGAGAAGGTTATTAAGTCTGTAGAATTATTTTAATAATCATTGCATGTACAAGTAAGGTATTCCAAAGATTGCGAAGGCTGTGATTAAAGAGGTCTGTATAATTCCGACTTCACCCTCTGGAGCGTTGCGGTCCAGACTTCTCACCATTTGACCACCTCTTGTCCACTGTGTGCACAACTAGCAGTGCTGGGCAGAGCAGTCCCCAGTTAGCAGTTTGGTTCTGTCCCTCTGCTGTAGGCTGCCACACGCTGATGCGGGACATCACGACATTGCGTACTGACCAGAGGTTACTTTAGGGCAGCCATCACTTCAGTATTCGAGTGCTTCCCCACGCCTTTACTGCAGCCTGCTCTGGTAGAGGCACGCTTATCCCTCCCAGAGACATTTCTCACCCTGCATCAAACTGCACGGCAACTTTGAGGTCCATCATGGAAAATCTCTTAAGGCTGTTTCAGTTACACTGGTAGCATCAGCTAAAACATTTTGCAAATAAAAACCGTATTTTTTAATTGATGCTGCCATGTTCCCTCTCTAAAGTTTTACAGACCCTTTATAGCATCAGAGACACTGAAATCAATTTGAGCTTGCGTGAGCCAATAAATCCTAGGATTCACTCTTAAAATCCTCCTGTCTCGGTCGTTTGCTTCAAAGCTCTTCTTTTTCTTATTGGGTTGGAATTAAAAAGGCCATATTGGCCTTGGAGGACATACGTACAGAATCTCTCTGAATTTTCCCATGGGTTTCAAGTAGCTTTTATTCCCTCTTCCATTGTGAAAGGGTTTGCCATGTTTGTGTATTTTTCATATTGCTTCCAATCCAGCAAGAATTAAGGATAGAAAGAAAACATTAGGGCATTATATGGGCTTCTGAAGGCATTAGCTTTAGTACATAATTCTTTCTCTTGCTGAGTATTTCAATTCAGTGGTTTTGGCATTTTTTAATAGAAAACTCTTCCCTGTGGCAAAAATCAAAACTGACAAGTCACTCTCAGTTTAAAGAAACAGAGAAAACTGCATGCCACTCTTTCAAAAGAAATACCCCAAGCTTTTTACAGAAAAACACCTTGTGGCCCCAAACAGCAAATGAGGGATGCAACATCTAGTTCATGCACACAGGGCTTCTTACTCAGCACATTTTCTTGTTCAATGTTTTATTACAAACACTGTTCAATTATTTTATAAAAAGAAAAAAGATAGAAAAAAAAAAAAAAGCTTTCTAAACAGAAAAAAGGTAAAAAAAAAAAAAAAGCAAACTTTGAAATACCTTGAAGTGCTTCCTTTCACTTCTTCCCCTGCTTTTCTCTAAGCAACAATATGCAACATACTTCAGCATTTATAACACCTCAAAGGAGCTGCAAAAATAGCTTATTTATGCATTCATTAATTGCTGAAGAAAGTCAAATTGTTTGAGTGAATAATATTGGGGGGAAAAATTAAATTGTGTGAAATATTTTCTCTTATCCAATTCTGAATTTCTCATTGAGAAAATGTTCGGGCAGAACACCTTTACAGGCTTAGTGTGCAGCTGTTTTTTAACTGAGGGAGAGATTCCCCCTTCTTAATCCGAGGAGTACTTCAGCCAGTTATGGCTGTAACCAGGCCGTTCAGCTGATGTGGCGACTGGAATTCAGTGAGCACGAGCTTCTGCTTGCTCAGTACACATTACAGTAGCTGAATTTTGTCATGCATGTCTTACTGTCCCTGAACCTGGGACAGAAATGTAAATAGGCTGCTTTCCCAAACCATGGCTTCTCTGACCTTGGAGGACTTCTACACAAGTGCAGCGGCTGTGCTCTCATGGGTGACTTGACGCAGTAGAACGTGTTTCTCCAGCATGCACTGGCTATAGAGAGAATAACACAGAAGAGCTAGAGCAGCAAACCTAGCTGTAATTTAGCCACAAAAGAATTTAAAATAAATAGTTAGGATAGAAATCGAGTCCCTCAGACTAGAACAATTCTTTGGAGGCTGGTCCTGGAATTGTCTTTATGTCAGCACAATTTACTTATTTCTTTTCTTTGTTTATTGCAATCACAGAACTGCTTTAAAAATATTTAGATACTGGGGGCTCAGAGGAGATATGTTTACATAGCTGAAATTGTGAAAGGATAGGGATTTTTCTAGTGCACAATGATCCAAGAGGTTTTATCCCTTGAGGAGGAAATACTAGAACCCTAATCAAGACAAATTATGTTGTACTAATGTAGACAGACATCAACAGGGTATTTCTCAAACAAACAGTATAACACGAAGGCACTTGTTGACACACTACGCCATATAACATTTGGGCAACTGGGTGTTTCAAGAGAAGGAAATCAACAAGATTAAACATATTAGGACCAATTTTCATAGCAAGTTAAGCAGCAAAATTAGTCAAGTGGTTGCTAACGGAATGAACTCACATTAGCAATAGCTAATAAGCCCCCAAGCAAGAATTTTTAAAACCTATTAGCCTTTTTTCTGTAATTCCAGTGAAGCAGAAATCGTGTACATTGGAAAATAGGAAAGTGAATAGGAAATAAATAAATAAATAAATAAATAAAAGATGCCTGCTTGGTATTTTTGCTACTAGTAACACAATTTCCCAAAGAAAGTTGTAGGTTAGATATGCTTGGGCAGAAACTGAGATACGTATGAGCAACTGTGTTCAAGGAACATGACTGAACTTACATGGATAAACTTTATAAATGATAACAGAAATCAGCTTCAAGATCTACGTACTCTTTGCCATCTCTGTCATAGTTTATGATAAAGAAACCAGGTTTGATAATCCATGGGACAAACTCCTAACCTTTCAAATTGAGTTGAGGCAACCAGCAACACAGCTTACAGCAGGAACACGTGGTCCTTTCTATACTGGGCCCACATGCAAGTGCCTTGCACATGAAAAAAGAGTTCATCCTCATCTGCAATTGGCTCTTCTAAGCAGCTCTACTGACCTCACATTCATGTGCACCTTTGATATGAAAAGTAACAAGTCACATTTATTTCACATCTCAGCTTAAAACTAAACATATCAGCATTATTATTTACAAGCAGTTTCTCTTGGAAGACTAACACGTGTGACTAGATACATGCCCAAGTTTTCCAAAGGGAAGGGAATGCTAGAAGGTATAAGGCTTCAAAACCTCTGGAAAGAACACTGACAACTCCACAGAAATCTCGGGATGTGCACACTTTCTCAAGGGTATCTAAAGAGGAAAAGATTTCCTGCAGATGAGGCAAAACATTCACATGAAATAGGTGTGACACATTTCTGTGAAATTAATATTTAAAAAAAACTTGCAAATTTTCCTGTCACAAACCATAAATTGCTCGATACATCTTTAGGGCTAAGAGTATTTTTTTAAAAAACCTTGTGCAAAACCTTGTGGTTAAAAACAAATAATAAACATACCCATAGCTCCAGAAACAAGCAAACTGTCTACAGCAACAACACAGAGCTTCAAAAGCTCTGTCCAAAAATAACTGTGTAGAATACAGGGTTACAAAGGGTGTTCATGCCCTGCGGGCTGCTTTAAACAAGCACCATTTCTGTTAAGGGGATGGTTATTGCCAGGCAGTCATAAAGCTGATGGCTTCCTTAAAAAAATAAAGCAATCGCTACACAAGTGCTAAGAAATGTTGACTATGGTCAAACTAACAAGAGGTCAAGAGAAAAGCTAACATAGAAACAACGTGACTCAGAGTCTATTCAGAAGACAGATAAAGGAAAGGTCAGAAAGACCTGAAGATATTAAAGGACTAGCCAAAGAAGTTACTGAAATCTGTGCATTTGGGATGCAGAGGGTGCAAAGTAAATCCGCTGGATTAAAGGACAGAATATAGCATCCAGTTTTAAAATGTGGAGGAGAACTAAGAAGTGTAGACTTGTCAGCCTACAC
>VXAV01000061.1:36944-64362 GCA_013399715.1 Alectura lathami
TTTGCTTCTTTAGGTCTGAGAAGTGCAAATGAATCAGCATCAGTTTTTGCTGTTAACCATTTTTGTCAAAGATACTCAGATATATCTGAGCAACAGCTGCTAAGGTGGATTGTAGGCATGCTTGTTTTAGGAGCTGATGAAAGGGCTGAAGTTCTTAGGAACAGGGCAGTTTAGCATGACAGCTAGTATATTAGTCCAAAAAAGAGCAAAAGTTTTCTTGGCAATTAACTCTATTGTACCAATAATTTGTTGTTGTTGAATTTTGTGTACAAAAATGCCACATTTAGCATAATAGTATTGCGCATGATATAAAGCCGAAAAATTAGTTAGTTGTAAACATCTGATGTTTGTTCAAGCTAATTAATCCTGTAATAGCTGCAGTATTCTGATGAGAAGCTCATGAGAATAGATATGTAATTAGTTTTCCAGTATTGCATTTGTGCAGATTCTGCAACCTTCTGTTTTGTGACTAGCACAGAGCATCGGTGAGGAGATGCTAGATTACTGGAGAAAGATAAACATAGTATTTTAAAAAGGGGAAACAAGAAGGACTTGCTGTGTCACATACAAAGATGCTAACTGCAACGTTCAGGCAATCCCAGGAAGAAAATCAATTTCTAAGTTTCTATAGCACAAAAAGCCATGAGAAATAGCCAACATGAACTTGTAAAGAACAGATCATGTCAATGCAATCTAATTTCCTTCCTTGGCAGGATAAGCAGCCCAGTGACTAGGACAGAGCAGTTGGAGCGACATATCTTAACCAGGTTAAAGCTGTTTGGTCTGTTGTAAAGAAATTGTCTAATGGAGCCAAAGAAAGCTTCCTCCACAGGGAATCACCATAAGCAGGATGCAAAATCAGATAGAAAATCCTGTTGCAGTGATCGGTGGCTGGTGTCCGTGCTAGCAAGTGGAACAATATGGGTTCTACGGTGTATGCTGTCCAGTGTATTTAGTGTTCCATTAATATCATCAGCAGTGGTGTAAAGCCCACATGAGAGACTCGGGAATGTTACCAGAGTGGGTGGAGATGTACTCAGGATGACGATGTTTAAATTCAAAATGTTCCTAACAAACCAGAACTTTAAAATATCCGGACAAAAATTCAAATTAGACATGCATGACGAGTCTGGAGCACTGCTAGCAAATGCACTAACACAACCATGAGAACTCAGTAAGCAGGAAGTGCTGTGGATCATGATATGAGCCCATAATGTGACTCAGCGTGACTGCTAAAAATAAAAAACTAAAAACCTAAGAGCTGAGAGGAATGCTATATGCAAGCAGTGGCGGTAACTGCTCCACTAGTTTCAAAGGTGGTGTCTCTCCAGCTGGAATATGGTGCCCGAATTTGAACTCCAAACTATTAAAACCTGGGAAGGACCAGGGAAAAGCAAGAGAAATGAAAAATGCTAGAAGATACCCTACAAGGAAACCCTGCACCTCTTTTGTTTACAACACACACAAATCAGAGAGCAGTAGTTACGATGGTAATCCGTTACTCCTTCAAAGCTGTTCAAGAACCATTGCAGAACCTCGTGCCAAGAATACTGGGCAACTGTTCTTTGGTGGATTTTAGGTGATATCTCAGGTCTCTTCCTGGTCCCACTCCTACGCTGCTTTTCCAGAAAGCAAAACAAATCCCTTTGCTGAAATCCTACATTGCATAGAACAGAGGTAAACACAGACAGGTTTGCCCAATAGACTTTGGAATTAGAACAATTTAATGAGATAATCTGTATAATTCAGAATTCAAAATGAAAAGATTTAATTTGTAAGCATCTAATCTAAAAATAAACTAACATTCTTGTCTAGAGAAGCATGCAGCATGAAAAGATAATACAGAAAAGAAATTATAGGAGAATTTCTATCCATGATATTAAGGAAGAAATCACTGTTTGTGTCCTTACAAGATACAGTAATCAGAGAAATGAAGGAAAAGAGGAAAGAATTCTGCTAGTAATTCAGCTTTAACGTCCAGTCATCCAGGGTGCCGGTGGCTGCTGCACTAAAGAATTGCTGCAGTAGAGGAGGAAGGACTTGGAAGCATAGACCTTTTCCTCTAAGGTCAGATATGTATGTTAACAGTCATTGTTAGCACCCGCTAGTGATTCTTCTTTTTTCCTCTGTGTCTCTATGGTGATCTGTCACGATCAAGGACATTTTCTTGGTCACATTTTGCTCATCACAGTAAGTATGTAGTACTAACGAGATGCTTTTCCAAGAAATAGATGCTGGCATTTTTTTAAACTGCAAACTAGGATGGAGACATTTCTGTAGTGAGAAAGGCTCAACAGCCATCAGCATCAAATCACAAGCTACCCTGTCACCCATTGGTTATGAGAAAAGGAGGGCGAGGAGATGCAGAATTGCTTGAAGGAAAGGCAATATACAGGGCACAATTTTTTATTCTCTCTGCTTTCTCTCTCTGCGTGATGTTTCATGCCCAAAGCACTGGAGCACAGCCAAATGCTCACTGTTAAAAATAAATAAGAGAAGAACCACAGTAGTGGGGGATACTGAAACCATCTGAAAAAGGAGATGCAGCTTAGGCTTTAGGCAAAGGAAAATCCCTCCATGTTTACCATGACGATTTGCCCTGAGTCGAGTGTTCTTCTCTGGGAAACAGGACTGCATGCACAGCCCTTCAGAAGAGGACACCACTGTCACTTGTGTTTGGTTTGTTTTAATGTAGGCGCTCATTTGCAAGCAACTAAAAGCAATCTTTTTCAAACAAATGTCNAGCAAACACTGATAGCCTTTATTACCAATTTCACTCCCTCTTAAAACAACCCACACATTTGGAAGCCTCTCTACACAGTGCCCAGCCCTAAGACAAGAACCTGACAAAGCTTCTGGCTGAGGTGTCACTGGAAATTTTCTACGGTGATGTGGAATGGTGACCAAGCTGTGGCAGGGCTTTTTTTTGTTTTTTTTTTTTTTGTCCCATTTGTCACAACAAGTTTAACTTATCAATTGAAGTCAGTTTTCCATAGACCTGCCTTTTTCAACAACCAGGAAAACAACATGTTACTGAGAACAACAACATCGTCATTCATTCTGGAAGCAGAGGTCACTGTCTACTGGCCGTCAGCCCAGTTCCCGAAGTGCCCATGCTTATTTTGTAAACCTGTATTACCAAAAGGGCAATATTTTATTAGCAGACATTTTCAAACTTTTAATGTCTGTCAGGCTTTTCATGGCTACACAATATGTGCAAAGCCCAAGCTTTTCTTAATATCCCTTTCACTTCAGTCCAATGAATTATTCTGTCTGCAACACCAGCCTCCCTTTTTCCAGAAGTATTCTGGCATCCTCTTTCACATTGCCTTACTTCTTGGAATACAGATTCAAACCTGTTCACTTTCTTCCACATTATCTCTTTCAAGCGTCTTGTATAAATAGTCCCATTCTGTGTCTGTAGGCACCATTTTGCCAGCAAAGAGTTTGGAGTTGCCTGTAAGCAAGAAAAATACAGAAGAAATTGTTTGGTGCTTTCCAGGCTGGATTTTTTTTTTTTCAACTGAGCTGCTGGGATTTTCCATTCAGAATTAAGAATAGCTGTTTGTTTCACAGCTTCTGCTTTGGTCACATGAGGCAGTTGTCTGAAGCCTCATGCTCTTCTGAGGATCCTCATTCTACTTTGAGAGAGATAAAAAACACAAGCCTGTGTCAAGAGAGAATAGCTGAGCACATCAGGTCATACACTGATCACTCTTACTGAGTGGGCAACGGACATACCTCAGCATCAGTAGAGCAAAACACCTCCCCAGCAATAAAACAAAACAAAACAAAAAAAGCCCACTTAATTTTAACACAACCTTTCAACCAGAGAGTGTTTAGTAGTAGACAAAGGATGGTTTATTGTGAATGCCAATACAGAGCGATTCACCAGTGATTACACACTTGGGTTTAGAGGCAAATATCTTCCAGTGTGATCCAAGTATAAATATTTGTGTTAAGAAAAATGATCAAAAGTGGAGATACTGTCCTCTGAAAATTTGGCTCAAAACTTGCAAATGTTAAACCCATGCCAATTAATCTGCTTCACCAAGGAAATCCCCAGTAAATAGCTCATTTCCTGAAAAGTGTGCAGCAGTTCTACAGCCAGAAGTTTCCCTTCTGACTTGCAAATAGAAATCCCTTTAAACAAAAAAAAGCAGCAGCCTTCGTACAAGTAATTTAACTCCCATATTCAACATCATAAAGACTTCTTACATGATGAAACTGTAAGGTGTAGTACAGCCTTGCCAATTAGATGCTCACATCGACTTTTAAGTACTGAAATCAACATGTTCATCAGGATACAGATGAAAGTGAAATTGTAATTAAGAAATGGAAAAAAACCTACATTCCATCCTCCATTTCTCCAGGAATTCTTCAGAAAAAAAAAAAAAAAAAANAGAATTTTTAAAAAAAAAAAAAAAAAAAATACCTATGTAGCCACACAGATATCAACCCAGAGAGAAGGGAGCTGACACAACCATACTCATCCATCCCATTCCACAGAGGGGTCTTGAAACTGGACTTGGTTGCAGCTTATGTCCTCAGACACTCCCAAGATTACATTGCTTTAGTCAAATTTATAGTACCAGTACATCTGTCACTGTGCATATATGTCTTACTGTGCATTCTGTAATTATTATGGGTAGCAAAACATTGCATTTCTTTGTAAGGAACCGAAATTCTGATATGATCTGTTGCAGCTCTTGGAGAAAAGGAGCCTGTAGCCTTTGCAGCACTGGCAGTACTGGCAAACCTCCGCACGCAGCTGCTGCTTCTTCAGATGGCCAAAACATTTACTGCCACTCTGAGAGCTCTCCACACGTAGCATCCATCTAGCTAGCATCTGTAGCATGGCGCTGCCTGGCTTAACTTCGATGGACCCTGGCAGAGATGGGACTGTGAAAGTTAGGACCTAATGTCCACATCTCCATTTTATGTGATGTCATTCTGAGAAATACTCTTACTGTGATAAAGCTATTTAATGCCATCTATGTTAGTGTGACGTAAATAACGTCTTCAACAAATTGCACAAAAACCTGTGGGGATTAGTCTACAGCGTCTTTCATCAACAGCAAAAGAAAGGAGCTCACACTGAAACTGCGCAGAGGAAAAGACTGACAGTCTGCCTCTCTCCATGTCTGTAAAAATTGAATATGCAACCGAAGAGGCATCACAGTGAGGAACAGGGGCTGGACTCTAAGAGAAGCTTTTGGCATGGAACAAAGGCTGTGGATAAAGCCTGAGGAATCACACACTTCCTGAGTGAGGCCTTATCCTGTGGGCAATGTACCAGCAATAGCCACAGAGAAATCCATCTCCATTCTAAAGGAAAGTCTTATGATGGCTGCAGTTATAATTTCTATTTTCCTAGTATAACACCAGTTCTTGTTTTTTCAAAGTCTGACTGACAACCAAATTTAGTTTCCATCCCATTATCATGATTATTAGAACTAACAGTGGCTTTATTTACTTCAAATACAGATTCTGGTTTCAAGTACAACATTTCTCTTCCTCACCAGAACTCTCTCTGAAACAACAGGTTACATTGGGCAATCAAAGAATCTTCAGAAAGCCACAAATCTGACATCATATGATATTGTCAGTCCTTTTTTTAGAGTGCTTCCGCTTTCCCACTTTAAATAAAACTGAAAGGGAACACAGTTTTATTCACAATATATGAGAAATTGCTCAGCAAAAGTGACAAACGACTCAAAATCTTCACTACTAGATAGATTACTTGAAGTAAAAAATACAAAAATTCCTGTCTATTGATTAGAAAATGACTGTCACTTTCACCAGTCCAAGCTGACGTTGGAAATCAGATAAAAGCTTCAGCATCAAATAATGTTTAGTACAAGTACAATTCAATCCCTACAACCTTCTTTCTAGCGTGAGCGCAGAGCAGGAAGATAGAGCACCATTACCTTCTCCAGGCTACATTTCTACCCACCCCATATCAGACCACACTCCTCACCATTTCCTCGCTCATTATTGGCACCTTCTCCCTTCTAGCCAAAAACAATGACAGTCCAGCAACAGCTCCCTGTTTTATGTCACTATTTTCTCAAACCTGGCACAGCCACAGCGGTCTCCAAGTTCTTGGAAGCCCGACTGCCACAGCAGGGTGCTGGACGAGCCCACCTCCTCCACTAGCACTGCAGCCCTGGCTCCTTCCAGCTACTTGCGGCAGCAAGCAGCAGCAGCTACCATCGGGGTATGCTCATGTACGTAGGCACTCTCAGGCTCTGCTCTTGCTGCCGTTCTCGTTACTGGTGCTGTCATCAGCACCACAGACATTGCTGCAGTCTCTCCATGGACAGCAAGCAGGTTCAGCTGTCACTGTCAGTTGTACAGCAGCGTACAGCTATTGTAAACACAGTGACTCCATCACAGAGAAGCCTACAGGCTCTGAAGGTCATCTGCTTCCCCAGCAGCAGCCAGACTACTGAAGAGGTCTTGGCAGCATTTTCCGTGACTGCTCCATCCCTCAGACTCCTGGGCTTCCAACAAACCACACGATGATAACTTCCTGCCCATCAAACAACGTATCTTATGCTATCCAGCTCATGGTCCTCAACTCATTGGAAACACATAAGTGTTCAACTCCATGGGCTTCCCATCGTTTTCTAAAGTTTTGCTTGCTTTCCATTTTGCTAACAACAGAATCTATGGCACTGATGAATGACTATAACAAACCAGTACTGAGCAGGAGGTGACACCTGGATAACTTTTAGCACCATAATGAAACATAAGTCAAAATATAGATGCTATGCAGGTATAAAAAATGCAATGAAATCTATGTTCATATGGTGTTATGGCCTTAGCATTGCCTAAAGATAATGCTCCATCAGAACTAAACTGCAATATTAACCTTCTGATACAGACTGTTGTCAAACACTCGGAACCAACCTTCATATGTTAAGTAGAGGAAAAAGAAATGTCTTCTTTCAAAGCCAGGCACCTCCAACAACAAAAGAAGGCACAACCAGAAGTTCACAACCAGAAGTATCAATCACAGCCTGCCTACTTAAGGCACATCTTTTGTTCCACATGGTTCTAGCAGCTTTCTTGGGAAGTATAGTAGCACTTTTAGTTTTAAGCCTGCAGCATATATGGGTCGTTTTTATTAGGAAAAACCACAGCTGTTTGCTCTCAACAATAAACAGCACTGGTACATTTTAAAACTGCATTTGAAGAATTATTTTTATATTATAATCTCTTGGGAAGCAAGATGCAGCAGAAGAGACATCAGTATTGTATTCTCTAATATCAAGTATGATCTTCAATTCTTCCAAAACATCCCAAAAAATTCAGCTATTCCCTTGGGATTTTATTAGCATTTTTTTTTCTTTTCCCTCAAACCACTACATTCAGTAAGTGGGTGGATGGTGAAAAAATAAAAACAAAAAGTAATAAAAAAAACAAGAGAACTTTTCACTCCCACAGCAGTTTCCCACTTCTCCAAAAATAAGCATAGTGTTGTGTTTTTGCACTTGCTGTACATTCCACTACATAACATTGTGAAGGGGACGGGGGTTTCCACGTTCTCTGTGCAGGGGTGTGTTGCAGTGCCTGTGCTAGCAGGAAGCTGCTCTCTTTACGAAAAGGGAAGACGGCTGCCTGTGTTTTTTGAAGTCACAGCCTTCTTTAACCCTATATGGACACACACAGCTTCCGACAAACCCGAGCCCATTCAGTGCTTTCGAGGGTGATGTGCGGTCGCAAGAAGTGGGGTGAGCCATGACAGAGCAAGAGCTGATGGTGTCCATGCGTATGCCCAGTTCATAATGCAGCAACCACCACAAGTCATGTCTCACTAGGGCTGAAGGTCATGGCAAACTTGGCCCTGGAACTGCACCTGCATCACATTTAGGCTATGGCATTAAGAGGTTTGCTCTGATTCTCAGGTGAGATGCAGTAGGTCCTGCTCCAGACTCTTTCATTGTCATCCTCTTAGCAAGAAGAGCTTCCCTTCAGTGAAAGTCATTATGCATGGCATTAGAACATTTGGGATTTACCAAAAAAGATATCTTTACAAGGAAGCTATATAAACATAGTTGGCTTCCCAGAAAGTGCGCTCACTGGTAACACAACCTAAATACAAATGTATGCTTTTACTGTGTTAGTCCTGACGGCAAGGCTTACAAAGGCTTGCCAGAACATCTTTCAATTATTTATATGGAAGTCGTCTTCATCCTCAAAGTCATTACAGAAGCAGTCCTGAGTCAGGAACATAGTTACTGATTTACTTTTCCTTTTTTAAGTATTTAAGAAATAATAATAATTCACTTCCAGAAAAAAATCTGCAGCTGTTAGCAAGGAACTGGAGCAGCATTCATTGATCTTACTAACAAGGAAAAACCTTGTATCATGTAAAAGTAATAGAACCATGTACATCAGACTCAAAATATTTTTCATGTTTCTTGCTTACTTAGTATATTTCTTTATGTTTAGATAATAAAAATCAAAGAAATCAGATTTTGCTTTGAAAGCAGACAGGAACTTTGGTTTAAAATCACCAAAACTAAGACCAGAGGTGACCTAAGATGTTTTTAAAAGTTGGTTTAAAATAAGCAGGAGGTTGAACAAGCGCTAACTGAAAGCAAAATTAATTGATGACATTGAACCACTGTTGAAAATTCAGACCTGAAGGTGAAAGTATCTGAAGACCTGGTACTATGGCCATGAATTCACTGTCACAGCACAAACCCCTTATATTAATACTAGAGAAAATGCACTAGGTACTGCAGTAAGGAATAAATAAGAGACACATTGTAGGCACAACAGAGATCTTCCGAAAGCAGCCCTCCAGCTCCCTTCCCAGTGACTGCAGCTATAGGAATGCCCAGTTTGTGCTCTGCTTAAAACTAAGCAGCATCAAAACACATTTTCCTAGCTGTGCTTCCTTTAGAAGGGAAATTTAAATTTACAGCCACAGCAGTTCCATACCCATCAGTTATTCGGATCATAAGAGGACAAAAATTTATCCCCAAATAGTAATTTTTAAAAGCTGAGATTATTTTGACAAAGAAGTAAATTGAAATTTTTTTCTCCTTTTGTCATGCCTCTCTTAAAGGTAAACTATTTTAATTTCATGTTGAGGAAAAAAATAAGAATAATACAGCAACACTGAATTTCCCATAGAAAAAAGAAAAAAATGAAGAAAGCCCAAAGTCCTACTAAAAACCAGATTACATTTGTGGTGAATTATCTCTGTATTTATTATAGCTGAAATATATCTTGGAAAAACTCAAACTTGATTTCTCTTCGGTCTATTTTATTTTAGGTGTCTACAGAATGGTTGCCAGTTTCTTTCTATCTTTATGTCACATTTAAGACAGCTTAGTAGATATTAAAAATAGTTAATGATTGATCCATCACTCTGATGAGATATGATTGTGCTGTCACTTCCCTTTGTGCTGTCATAGTACTTCTCAAGAATAAAAGAGGATTTATAATTCTTCTACCACCATAACTGCAGTGAGGAATAAAATTCTAAATTCCAAGGCTTTTGCTAAACTCTTTTCAGCACCTACTTTAATAACCGGTCAATTTAGCAATGTAAACATTATTGATATTTTTCTTGTTTTGGTGGGGTGGTGTTTGTTTGTTTGTTTCTCCAGACATGCTCCCAACTTCTTTCCCATTCCTCTCCACCCGGCACCTGGTGTTTAAAATTCTGCTTTTATCCCCCTTTTGATACACCAGAATGTGTGCTATTTCCTCCTGTTTATGACCCTCATCTCTTTACAACTATGCGTGTCAAATCTTATTCTGATTGTACAATGCATTTTCAGTGGAAAATAACAGTCTGCTCTGAATAGTAACCCATTGCACCCCTCGTTTTAAGGGGAAGGAGGCAAGACACATGACAAAAATCATAGAGTGAAATAGCTGGAAGTCCACCCACTGGGAAAGGCTGGATGGCAGAACAACTGTGCAATGCTGCTGTAAAGAAATGCAAAGTAAGTATTACTTTACTTATGATTCTTACGTAAAAGTTTCCCTCTTCTTTGAAAGCACTGATGCAGACTAATTTATAGTTAGAGATTTACATTGTTCAGATGTCACACTGGGTAATCTTTTACTTGAATAAACACCAGTGCCAACATGAAAAGATTGCAAGCAGTTGCAGAAAGAATCTGGGACCGACCTGAGGTCCGGCTGCGGATTGGGAAGCGCAGATGAATGGCACTGAGCAGTGGCAATGGCTCACTGTATAGCCCCGTGGGGCTGGTAATTGCTCTCGGCATCCCTCTAATCCCCAGACAAACTTCAGATGAAGGGACTCAGAAGTACTGCTAAGATTGCCCCTGAACAAGCCTATTGCTTGTACAAGACCAGTCCTTAGCCAGTGCTGTTCATCTGTGATGCCTTGCCCCATGCAAGATTAAATGTAGTGCATTCTGCTAACCTCTTCCAAATGTGTTATGCTAACACACAACCACGTCCCTCTCCTGTTAGCTTCCCTTTCAAAACTGTTCCTTCTATTTCCATAAAGTATGTCATTTTCTTTTAACAATCACACCTTTGTGCCTTCTTCCTCATTTCCTATGTCAATTCTCTGTTTCCCTGCTCTCGTTTCTTCATACTTATTTAAATTTCTATATCTTTATACAAAATAAAAAACAAAACAAAAAACAATGACATGCCACCTTCACCAACTATAAATTAGCATCACCTACATAGAAAATTCATTTTGCTCTTTTCTGGTTTGCCTCTGCTTGCAATAATTCATACTGTGGACATATGTTGATATACAGAATTCATTCTTTATTATCCTTTTATTAAGGATAGGTATCAAGGTATGATATCATGTGGGAAACCCATTCAGATTTCTAACCAGAATATATCTAGTATTATTTCTGTATGGTTTAACAGATCTTTTGAAGAGTTCTTGGTGCACTGTGGATATTATTGTGCAAAAATACAGAGAACAGTCAACCAAAAATTGATTTAAAAAAAAAAAAAAAAATCGAACAAGTTTAATTCCAACTGTTGGTTCCTAGCTGCCAGATTTCCATGAAAAATATTGTAAATAATTGCCAGGTACATTTGTACCTACATCCCAAAAGATAATCCAACTGAAACATCTGATAAACTCTGCTATAAAATCACACCAAATCAAATCAATACCAGAGAGATTTTAGTAGCAACAATAGAAGCAGCAAGCCAAATAGAAATTCCTGCCCCAAACTTACTTTCCCTCTTTCACAACGTCTATACACTGCTCCATCTGGCATGTGAATTCCTATAATTCTATATATAGGGTAAGCAGCAGAACAGCCTTGGTTTCACTGTAGTTCAAAAAAACCCAAGGCAGGATGGAAGTTCCCACCAGCACCCAGCCACATGACACCTACGTAGTGGAAGGCTGGGACCGTCAGAATTTCCTCTTGTGTGCTGCCCTCCCTATCGCTTTCAGTTTTTTGGGGTATAACTGTGGTAGAAACCACAGCACCTGCAGCAGTCCCCAGCACACGTTGCCTGAACGTAGGCACAAGCGGGGAGAAGCAGAAAGCAGGGACAGCAGGGTCAGCCACAGGCGGCCGGCAGTGAGGAGACATGCTTCTGGAGACCTTGGTAAGTCCTGCGCTGCGCTGTGCTCGGTGCTACTGCTCCCGTGTGCTTCCCGTGCCTGGGGGCAGATGCGCCTCTGGGTGCAGTGAGAACATCTCGGTGCAAGGCGCTGCTGCTGCAGAAATGGCAGAGACTTGTGTGGCTAGCCATGCATGCAGCAATTCCATACTATGAGACAGAGAAAGCACATTTAAAATTGTGATGCAGTGTATGAATTCACTGTGGTTCTACGTGTTACGTCACACTTGGATCATACAAAGTTATAGAATGATTTGGGTTGGGAGGGATCCTTCATGAGCTGAAGGGTTACATGGAGGTGTTTTTATGCAATGTGGTTGTGAGGAAATGGAAGCAATGGTTGATATTTTGTGTTGCTGTGGGACATGAGTATTTTTTCCTCTTGATGCCAGTGTGGAATACCAGAAAAGACAGAAACAGCAATCTGAGCAAATATTCACCAGGTGCAGAGGGGTCAGCAACAGGCGGGCAGGTTTGACGTGATGTGGTGTACCAGCTCTCCACAGATGCTGGAATTTACCTTTTTGGGGTCAGCCCAGACATTCCAGTCAGTTAGGTATTTTGGCTCAAAGATTTCATTCCCAGTCCCTATTTTTTTCCCAGGATAATTAATTAAACAAACAAAGAACTATAGCAACACTGAAATTTCATCAGTGACAGGGTACTGAATTGCAACAAAATAATCCTTCTGTCAGCTTATACAACCCAATAAAGAATACTTTCTTTATGATCAAAACGTTGCAGATTTTGCTACTACAGAAACAAAAACTATTAGAAAGCAAGAGCTCTTATTTTCAGACCCGTGATATTTACCATCTCCAGAAAACATTGTTCAGGGCTGTTTTCAGTACAACTTCTGCTGGATCACAAGCGCTATCCTAGTGCTTCACAGGGAGAGGAACGTTCTGCTGGAGCCAATGAGGCCCCTCGCGGAGTTTCTCCGTCTGGTGAATTTAAGTTTCAAGTGGATTGTTAGGGACCTGATGCACATAAGCCCCACAATCCCCTGAGAAATGATTTTCAAATTAACTAACAAGATATTGTACTGCTTACAGCTTATTAGAGAGAAACAGTAAGGAGCAATAGTAATAGCTACTGTGACTGGGAATTAAGAGCTGGATTTAGCTGTCATGTCCATAATTCTTAGTGCATTGGTTATGTAAAGGAGTAGGTGAGAGGAGGGTTTAGTTTCATATTAAAGTAAAAGGCTCTACAGCAACATAATAGCAGGATTAGTAAAAGGTATAAGGCAGCTTTGCTCCACTATTTACACATCAAGGTGATTTATGGAAATCCTCGTACAGAAAACTAATTGAAAATGAGATTCAGAAACAGCTTGCTCTTAAGTTAAAGGACAAGCTGTATTATTTTTCATGTTAGAATATAATGTGTAGAGAAGAATAGCAAATTTTCACAAGATACTTCAAGGTTATCTCCCCAAGGAAAAAGGGATAAGATACGAGAGCCTCTTGACTAACAGTAATAACTCTGATAGTAATCTCCCTGCACGTCCCTACGTATCCAAACTATACTCTGCACATTCACTGGGTTTCTAAGCCGGAGACCATTTTGACACTAATTGCCATTCACCTTGTGGTGGAAAGTTTAAGGTAAAGGGACAGAGCAAGCAAATGCCTTCAGAATAACCTGGTACAGGTAGAATGGACAACACTTAAGAACAGAGGAAGTGTGAAGACAGCAGATGAGACGAGTCAAAACACAAAGGGTCTCGATGAACACAGCAGGGCAGAGAAACTAGGCTGATTAGAATTGGGGGCAGAAGCTGTCAGATTTAATAACAGTATATAAAACCCTGAGCATGGAGAGTGAGGTTATCATAAAAACAACCCCTAGCAAAGCCATCATCTCAGAGCTAGAATGGCACAAGGTTTTGACATTGCACACCAGGGTGTGTCATTGAAAATGACCAAGGTGGCGAAAAGAAAACAGGCAGCTAAATTTATGAGAGACTGGTGGAACAAGTAATCTAATTGTATATGATAGCAGAAAGAAGGAATTCAGAATAAAGTATAAAGGACCAAAGTGAAAGTGCTCTGCCTGGAAGGTGCGTAAGGCCAGCGACTACTGCATTCTAATAGGTGAAAGTGATCTCAGAACCTTCCCACTGAAACAGGAAAAGTTACCATCTCTTAATACAGATGATATGTTAGAGGAGCTGAAAAATTAATAAATACATAAACGATTCATGTGAAAATAAGGGTTATTAAAATAAGTGTTCAATGTTTGAAGTATAAGTAAGGACCTTTAGTTATAACCATTAACTGCGATCCTAATGGAGACAGCTTACCCTTTGTCACACAGCCATCCTTGCACAAGCCCTTGCACTGCTTTTCTCCTGTCCTAAGGAGGCAGTGATCAACCTCACTGTCACATCCCATTAGGAGCGAGCTGATAAAATGTGCTGGGATTCCAAGGTGACACAGCTGCTTTCATTACATTTGTCACAATATTGATTAGATTAGGTCTGAAGCCCATCTTTGGCCTGCTACTGACCCATCACATCTCCGGGGAAATTCTGCAGAGTGGGAAACAGAATTAGAAATGACTACAACAATGGAGATGTTCGAGATGGTTACATCTCATGGGATTGACTTGGGTGTGACAAGCACTGATTTTTACTAACTATGCATACTAATCCATTAATCCCAAACTAGACAACTAAATATCACGTTATCTTCTTCTTCACAGTAGTTAGCTTTTGGGAGCTTAACAGCGTCAAAATAACACATTAAATATTTTTACTTTATTCACTACAGTAAATATTAATAACATCATCAAAGTGCTGCCTGGCTCATTTCACCCACCAAAATTTTAAAAAACAAATAGGAAGCCGGTAGGTTGACTCTCTGTGGAACCTTGTAAAAAATCACTTGTTTTCTGCAGTATGTTCACTTTTAGGCATGACCCTGCATGCAGCACTGGTGATGACGTTTCAGCTCAGAGAATGGCACAGCTGAGCTGTGCGGCCCTCAGTTAATCACAGCAGTACATAGCTAAAGGCCCCTATACCTGTTCTTACGTCTCAACAGGCTTTACTCGCTGCCATTAAACATTCCGAATGTAATACATGTACATTCATCGACATAGCCTTCGTATGTGACAGGTTTGACAGTTCAGCAGGCACAAAGGACTACTCTCAGCTGTCTAATATTCTCCATATTTTAGAAAGCATGGACACCAAAGAGATTTTTTTTTTTTTCTATTTCCTTCTTAAGCATGAGATCGTTTTTCCCTCTTTTACACCGGGTTACCCCTATAAATACCATCAGCATGTACATCTCAACTACAAGGAACCTGAACAGTAAGTTCAACAAATGTCATTGCTTTTCCCCACACCTTTACCTCCCACACACAACACCCACGCCTCTGACAGCACCACATCAATGCTTTGATTTTTCCTTTCTTTGCTGCCTCCTCACCTCCACACTGCTGCACAAAATACCACCGCTAAACAATTAGCACCCTGTAAGTAAAATAAGTAGGGAAATTGTAGCACAGCTGTCAGGATTTCCTTTTACATAAAACTTCATTGCCTAAGTGCACCTGTGACAATACACATTTCAGGTTGCTACTTTGATTCTTTTCACAACTGTTGAACTTTCTTCAGAATCAAGTCCAAAAAATTACTTTGCCCTGTTCTTAACCTGATTTAACTTTTTTTTTTTTTTTCCAGAGTGGAAAAAAGTATGTTTTTTTCTTAACATAACCCTAGAATTTTTTCAATATCAGTTTTTTGCTTGTTATTGAAAAAAAAAAAAGATGGGATAATTAATATACCATTGAAAAAGACTTGAAAAATGAAGGCAGAGCAGAGAATGAACAACTATTGATTACAGATTCTATGTAATTAAATTTCTGTTAAATATACTCTAAAATACTTAAACTGAATGAGATTCATCTATGTCTAGCTATAAAGTTCTCTGAGCTCCAAGGAACTGAAATAATGTATTTTTGTCCTCTGCAGAATCTTAACTGTAGGTTGTTACTGTGCAGACATCCACCGAGATTTAATAATCGCCTTCCCATTCAAAAACGATGGTTTGCACCTTGAGAATGTGAAAAAAAAATATTCTGGGAATTGCCTGCTGACAGAGTGTTGTTTTTTTAAGCTTTAAAGACCAAAAACATTGCAGGGAGGTTTCTGCCAGAATTAGGTGTTTCCTTGGGAGGGTATGGGTCATCTCCCAAAGAAATACGTTCAGTAGAACCTCTCCCAAACTGTCAGACAATATTCTCCCATTATACTAAACACATTCCACTTGTGCCTTTGCTCACACCATTAAAGTAAAGCAGTACAGCAGCTGCACCCCTTAAGAGTTGTAAGTTAAGGATACCCTGAGCACAGGCCAAAAGGAAAAAGCGACCATCGACCAAGAAAACAGTCTGATACACAGGCAACAAGAATAACTGCTGACAAGGCGTAGAGGGCTTTACTGCTTTGAATTAAAGATTATTGCACCCTTTCCCATCTCATCCATCTCTCCAGCCACCCCCACCAGCACATACAGGCTTTCTGCCCTGTCCCTTCTCCACCCTAACCTGGATGTGCCACCTTGTGTAGCGTTCTCCATTCCATTCCTTTCCTAGTAGTTGTTGGCCTCTTCATTGCCACTGCTGGGTCTGACTGCCAGGAGCAGGATCCGAACAGATCCTACTGCCTAGCCATTCGATGGCCTGCATGCACAGGCCAGGCTCGAGCCACACTACAGAGCCTTCACAGACCTGCACTGCTGTCAGCTGGTAGTCTGATTCAGGAGAGGGAAACGTTAGCTGAGAGATGGCAGTTCTTGGAGTTCAAGTTTATAGATCACAGACTACACCAGAAATAGACTGGACAGAGCTGGCTGTGTTTGATGGTTTCTATGTTGGGTCTTTCTACTACGACAGCGGAGAGCCTGGACACCCTAAAACTCAGCTGGCTGTCTGCTGCATCCATTTGCCACTTGCAAACTTCAGAAGGAAGCCAGACAAAAGAGGGTGAAAATGCAAAAAGTAGTGTCATGCTTCTGGAGTGCGAGCAGCTTGCTAGTGCAGGGGTGCTTTGCTCTCCCCAGTGGCCATTTGTGCCAGCCCAAGGGGTAAACACATGCCCTACCTGCTGCCCCCTCACCTACAGAGAGAGCTTGCAGGTCACATCCGAGAAGTGCAGCAGAGCACGTACAAAGAAGTGCAGAGGAACCCACTGCTTTCAAAGTGCTGACATTTTGGAGGATGAAAGGGGCTTGAAATCTCCAGAGCTTCAGCCTCACAGGCACTAAAAAATTCCCTTACATAGAAAAGAAATAGAAGGAGGGAAAAAAAAAAGTGCACATCTCTGTATATGGAAGTTGAAATATTTAAGTCCCTTAAGGAAGGAAATAGGCTAGGAAACTGACAGTGAAAAATACCAGATTTGAAATGCTTAAAATAAGTGTTATCTTCAGATATAAGTTACAATTCTTTTTTTTTAAATGACAAACAGGCCTCAAAATTAAATAAAAACAATTCACAAAACACAAACCCAATAAAATCTAGCCACTGAAAGGCAAGAAATTAGGAAAACATGGGCTAGTAATAGCGTGACCAAAATCTGATTTTCTGTCAGAGCCCGTACGTGTTTATCATCAACAACAGGCGCCCCAGCGCCGTTCCTGCCGCCAAGCCATAACAAACGAACGCCACTCATTTTCTTGCAAATAACAGACTGCACTATAACACAGAGCAACCGAAACTTTAAACTGATGATCTGACTCTGGTAACATGTGCAATCTTTTCCGCCAAACTGGATTTTTTGAGAATAATCTAGAACACCCATAATGCATCTTAGGTAGCGTTGCTTATCTCACACGCTAATGATGTCTGTAGGGATAGTGCTGAATCACCTATCACTAGCCTTGACAGCCATTTGAGAAGAGGAGAGCAGCTCTGCACTGCTCGTGGAGAAGGGGGAGTTGGGTAGGAAAACATCAGAGCCCAGCGAGCTCTGTGCTGTTGGCCCCTGTGAGCTACCACAGGAGGCACAGCCAGCCAGCCTCATCCACCTCAAGCTATGGGGCACCCAAGTGTGTTTTGGGACTACAGAGCAGGTGGCAGGGCTACCTGGCTTTACTGTACACCTCCAAATTACACCCAGAATCTAGTTTGACCACATTATTTTGTATTACCTTCTGCCACATCTTTTGACCTTGCTTTTGCCAGAAGAAGAAAAAAGCTCTGAGGACAGCATCTGCATTCTTAAATGAGGGAAGTAGCTCACATACTTCGTCTCTGAAGGTCTTCAGGGAGGAGTAGTAAGGGTGCACAGCAAATGAATAAGTTAAGTTTAAAGAACAGAGTGTAAACAACTAAAACTTTGCCTCTTGCACAATAGCGTGATTAGCACCTCAGGAATTACATCAGAGCACAATGGCTTTTTCTGTAGACTGATGATACCCAGGAGAAAAGAGTCTCTGCTTTGAATGAGGACACAAAATTTGATTTGCGCAGCCTAAACAAATAAATAATAATCTCTTTATTTAGGTAGATCTCTTTACAAAAGCAGCATCTTCCCATTTTAATCATAGATGAAACTGGGGAATAAAAGTAAACAAAGAAGTTGGTCAGTGTTTGAGTGTATGGAAGAAAGGGAGAATCTGCAGGAGGCAGACCTCTCTGGTAATAAACCATGGCAGGAGGACTGGCACCTTCCAGGGCCTTGCCTCAGGGCCGCCCTGCAAAAGCTGCATGAACTGCAAACAGCTGCTTTCTGAAAGGGCAACAGGGAAGGCAGACTTGTCAGCAGACTGAGTAAAGGAGGATTTAGAGCTTCAATTACTGCTGTGCAAAGATAACATCTCACAAACCTCTTGGGTTGTGGAGCTTGCCCTAGCTACTTGGCAATTTCTCACCAAGCAGCAATACTCTGGGGAGTGGTCTTCACTGAACAGAGCCTGGCAGGTTGCTGAACTGTTACAGAGGTGCAGAAAACCCACTGAGGATGGGAGGCAGGTGCCCCCAGGATGTACGGACGCACAGCTGCTGCACAGGCAGAGGTACCAGGCTGGCGGCTTTGTGGGGCCGGCCTTTTTCCCATCCTGTTACCAGGACAGCAGGCTCGTACTGCCCCACTAGCGTAGCAGCTCTTTCCTGCTCCGTGCTCACTGCTGAATGCCCTGCCCCTCAGCTCACTCACTTCTGCAGTAACAGAGCAGAAGGCAAATGCTGCTGGTGGGCAAATTTTGAATTGGTTTAAGCCAGGACCCTCCTGTGTGATAATATTGCACGTTGCAGAGCTACTCATGTAGGATAAACACAGGCCTCTCCTCCACTGACTTTTGTGAAATTTGGGGGTAATATATAAGTTGATAGGTAACTGATCCAACACAGCCTCCAGTAATTCAAAGGATAACATTAGCTGCCTACCTGAAAATCCAGAGCAGCCCTCGTTACCATAAACAAGCTCATAATAAATTCTAAAAGAATACAAAAGACAGATGGCAATAAAATTTAATTTAGATTCTACTGGGGAGAATTTAAAAGAGCCTGAACACTTTTTCTCATAAAACTGAAATAGGAAAAAAAAAAAATAACAAAATTCTGTGCACCACTGCAGGGACCGGGCCATGGTCAGGCACCCTTACAATGCACCAGTGCTATTTGCTCTGGACACCACAAAGATTGCCTTTCCATTTCTGACAGCACATGGCATAAGGATATATAATTTGTGATGCGATTTGGTGTTGAGGTCATATTAATATTTATGATAGAGAATTACAGCAAAAAGAACCAGCTAATAAAACCCCAAAGCCAAGCAGGTTTTGTGACCCACTGAAGTATGAAACATGTTAGCCTAATGAAGTTTCACCAAACCAGAGTGAAGTTACAGGATTTTTCAGAAGGTAGCTTGGAGCAAAAGAGATAGCAGCAGTTGATCTAGTGGAGCTTTGCATTTGGATTTTCAGAGTTCATTCTAAGCCCCCTAAACTCAAAACAAAACTCCTTGGGTGTGAAGTGAAACAAGAGGTTTGTGGGAAAAGACCGAGTGGAAACCACTGAACGTGAGACCCAAACCCAGTGCTTGGACCTGTGCCGTACACATGCCTGGCAAGCCTGATGCACATGTTAGTTTTGCTGGTCTATAATCCTAAACACAACTAAGTCATCCTGAGTTTTCATTGAAACCAAGGGGGACAGGGAAAGGAGGACATTAATCTGAAGTGGCATCTCCTAATGAACAAATAAAGATCAGAAGCCTCAGAATCTACTCGTGCAAGAGCAGGGAAATAACCTTCGAGCATTTGATTTTCAAGAGAAGAAGGAAAGAGAGAAATGGAACTGTAGCCACAGGGGGAAATCTATGGGAAATGCAAGCAGTGTGGTTCGGGCAGCTTCAGGGCGCGCTGAAGGGTTTCAGAAGGTGGGCAGATTGCTTTCTCATTAATGCAGGGGCCCTGACTCTGGTTCCACTGAGCTTCCTGTGAGTGGGGGCTATTCAGCCCTCTGCTTTGACTGAAAGCACTCAAGCCTGTGACATGCGGGCTCTGGCAGGGGGGGAGGGAAGGGCTGTAGGAGGGGGAGGAAGAGGTGGGCAGCAGAACACACTGGTGGCTGACCACAAGGCCTCATGGGAAGTGCAGGACGGGCCTCTGGGGAAAGGTTCAAAGCTTACAGGGTGACACCTTTCCCAGGCTCATTTTTCTTGGGTTTTTTTTTGGTTTTTTGTTGTTTTTTTCCCCCCACCAAAAAATTCTCAGCATCTTTAATGCGCCCTTAGCCTCCACATTACTCATAGTTCTATCACATTTACTCTGCTAAGCACTGAACTAAAAAAAAAAAAAAAAATGCTGATTTTCAGATTTCATCTGGTGGATATCAGCTATATTTGCGTAATGCTTAAAAAAGAAAAAAAAAAAAAAAACCACAACTACATGAATAAAATCCTCATCATGCTCCAAGAGAGAGCATGCAGCTTGCTGTCCTGACTTGTACCCAGCCATGAGCTCTCGTCAGACTTTGCGTGGGCTTGAAATGCTCTCCTTGTCCTTTGCAGCTGAAAGCTCAACACACATTATCACTAAAAAGGGTATGAAAGATGGTGCCGAGACACTTGCCATAAACATACAGGAATGCTCCTCAAAGCAGTCAGGAATGTGAGCGGATTACTTAGCTAGCTGAGCTTTGAGGACTGCAATGGCAGATAGCTGTTTCTGTTAGAGGTTACAATTTTATACGGGAAAAAGAGAAACAGGCAAAAAATACACTTGAAATAAATTCCCACCTGTTGCATAGGCCCATGATATTTACTTGCTTGCTAGTGAGCAACAACTTGTCTAAGCCTTGACAAGTACTTTAAAGGGACAGAATCTTAAATCATATATTCAAACTATTTGGACATAATTGCCTCTAGTGAGTTTTAAGATATTTAAGGCATAAAAAGCCTAAACAAGATGAAATATCATTATAATCACTGTACCAGGAATGTAAGTGGACTTCTTCTGTAATGCAAAGTGCAACATTTTGAAGACCTGATTTATACTCTTACAAGATATATTATTATTAGAGGTTGAATTAGTATTCAAATCTTTCAAAAGCAACATAGTTACCAAAAATGCTTTGAACTCCCTCACTTGTAGCCAAATCTGCTGAAGCAACAAGTCTTGCTATTTCAGTGTTTGGACAAATCCGTAACAGGCACTTCCGGGAATGGTTATTTTCTTCTCCAAAGATAGGCTGCAGATTATTTTATCCTATTGCAACATTCTGGACCATTTCTCAGGCCAGAGTTCTCAATACCAACTGAGGATACAATTTTATCTGCGTTCATGAAGTCAGCACAAATTTACCTAACCAGCTCCCCAGTTAGCGGTGCACAACCTTACAGAGCCCTCTCAGACACAACCTCCAATAAGGGCTGAACGGTTCACTGCAGGAGCTCTGTGCCCATGCAGGTGCTTGTGTGTACAGGATCGAGCCCAAGTTTGATAAAAGCCAAGATGACACATAATGAAAACAGTGTCACCCAATAATTAGAGCTATCATCTTCAGAAGTGTGCTTGGAGCAACTGAGCACAATTAAACATCCCTTCCTTTTTTAACCACTTCAGTGCTTTAAAAATGAATTGCAAAACATCTTATTTGATGCAAAATAAGAAACCAAAATGCTACATAGGAATAAGTAAACCTACCTAATTAATAAGAGCTGGGATGTATTTATAAAGCAAGGGATTAATTTTTCATCTATAGCTGTAAATCCTACCAGTGCCTGTAGATGTCTTAATCCAATTTTAACTGTATTTTGCTAGTTTTTTATCTGCTGCCAAGGAGGATGTATCACACCCTTGCAGTCTGCAGTAACTTTGGTTATTACCTTTGAAACTGGGCAGAGATCTTGGTGGGAAGCTGAAGGGGCAACTTCAAGACAAATCTGAGTACTGCCTATGTGTATTGACTTGGTGTTCAGCGCTGTGATCTTTGCGGTGCTATGATCTCAGTTCCCTGGAGCTCTTAGGTGTGTAGAATATTAACAGTCATCTTGACAGTAACATATCCAGATTTTAACAAAATAACCTATTAGCAAAATCTCTATTTTTAATTTTTTATTTTGCTAGGCATGTTAGTGAGACAGTTTGTGTCCATGTTTAAAACAAAATACACACATTATCTGATTTTAAGAGTCAAATGTGTCATCACCATATAGAGAAAGGGTTATAAGGGAAAACTGTAAAGAAACAAGACCAGGTCATTTACCTCAGTTATGAAAATAGTGACCTGTGATTGTAGAAAGTAATATGGCTTATTACAAATTATACAGTAGAGCACTTTAGTTCTTAATATGCTAATGCCCCCAAAACAGCTTTCAGCATTTTCATACACTGCAGAGTTAGGAAGCACATGCTGGTGAGAGGCTGTTCGTAGAAGAACAGTGGATATGCGGAAGTGCTGCTGATTCCTGGATAGCAGTCTTGCAGCACCAGAGGGAAAAGAGTGATCACGTAGCATTGACCATCTACCTCTACCTGGGCTTTATCTGAAAACCTACTGAAGTCACTCAAATGAGTTCTGTTGTCTACAGTGACTTTTGTACTAAGACCCAGATATGCAGCATCAAACATGATAACCTAGGTCACCACTCCAAAGAGATCATTATGATTTTTTAATCGTCCATTTTTGAAAGTATCACTAGCAAAAACCATTTCCTCATTCTTTAAAATGCACATACACCACAAGAACAATGCTGATTGCTGACTTGATGTTCTTTGATGTGTGAACATATTAAACAATTGGAGACATTCCAATTATCTCCAGTTCAAAGTTAGGCCAAAATTAGAAGCAGTTATGAATAATGTATTAGGCTTCAGTAGAAACAGTAATGCTGAGAAAAATAAAGATGAAAGTTTAGCTTACCTGTGAATAAGTGAAATAGGTAAGCAATACTGCTTCCTTAAGCAGAGTCGTTTGGAACTGCACATCCTCAGAGGTTCAATTAACAAAACATATATCAGAACAGAGTTTTGTGACAGGTTATAAATTGCTTCCAAGTGCATTCCTGATGTTTCCAGGGTAGTGTTCAAAGCCTAACTTTCCAGTGAAACTTTCTCTAACTCCTTTATGCAGCTTTCTAGAAGAAATAACCACGTCAAAACCATTATCATTTGCCTTAGCAGGCTAGAAGTTGGTTCCCAGTCCAAAGATGCATCCCAGGAGGCTCCTTAGCCAGCACCACCACACACTGAGCCAGATCCTCAGAGGGTGCTAAGGAGGTTCTCTCCATTAATTTCAGCAGGCTTACCAATTTCCTGAAAATCTAGCATTTTAAGTAAGGAATAAACTGTTTCCAGGTAGAAAGGCTTTGAGATGGAAAAGCAATTCTTTCTTAGATGTCTGTATTAGGTACCAGGTAAGATGCCCCAGTAGGCATTCCAGCATTGCCTTCTATTCCTGCAATTCTAACATTGAGGATTTTGTGAAAAAGATTGGACCCAGAATAGGATCATGATAGTGCAGATGGCAAGAATGGGAAGATACACATAGCTACATCTTATACACATAGCTACATCTTTGGTTCTGCACTCTCAAGGACCTGGTTTTCCACTATCTACCCCACATCCTCATGTTCTGTGTAACTTTGAGCAACTTGAGGAAGCCTTCTGGTAAGACAATGGCTGGCACTTAGGCACTGTCAGCAATAAGGACCTTTGACAGGAGTATAAGGATCTTTGACAGGAGTAACCAACAACAGGCCAGAGATGATTTTTTTCTTGTTTTCATATATAAAGGCATCTATACCATTCTTTACAGATGCCCTTGCTGAAATCCTGTGTTGTTTTTTTTTCACTGACTTCAGTTTATGTTTGCTAGCATGTTGCAAACCATAAACACAAAGTGACTGTATAAAACAATCCCATATTCCCTAGATTTTAGCAGCAGTAAACAAGCTTTAGCAGCAACAGAAATTGTATCAGTCAATAGACTCACTGGGAACTACAAAACAATAAAAAAACACATTGCATCAAGCAAATTCATAGAACATCTGTTAGAGAAGTTAGTTAACATACCAGTTATTATGAAATATCTTCTACTACATCGCAAAGAGCGAGGGCAATTCTAGGCCTTCATTGACTATAGAAAGTAACTACCAATACAAACCACTAGCATACATAGTACTTTTCAGCTTCTGCCATGAAATGACAGCTCCATCTCCTAGAACCAAATGGTTCTACTTGAACAAACCCTTCTTTACTTCAACAGATGTGGATGTTAGAGGCGGTAGACGTCTGACCACATCTACCAAGAGCATACAGAACAGTCCCTCCTATATCACCCAATTGCTATGCCGGTGAAACACAGCGGATCTGATAAGAAACACGAAGTAAGCACAACTAATTCCCAGTGTGATGTTTGTCAGTTTACGATTTCTAACTCATCTTTGCCATGCATATATCCAGTGGGAGATGTTAGTTAGAAAAGAGCAATGAAATACTCATAAGGAATTATTCATCTATACAAGAAAAAAATAATAATAATCTGACTTTCAGTGTTATCAAAATAACTACCACAACACAGTGAAGTCATTACGATTACATAGCTGCATTTGAAGGCAAGGCATACAGAATTTACTTTCCTGCATCTTACAAAAATGTAAAAGCACTGCCTGATAAAAATTCCCTTATATCTAGGAAAGGAAAAGGCTGTCCAGGAAATCTGCAATAGCACAGAAAGCATAGAAAGCTTTTACTTTTATGCCACCAGCTCATATCTCACTCCAACAGTAAGCAGCCATGAACCAGTTCAGATGGCACACCAGCATGAGGGAAGGGAAGGGAAAAAAAAACCTCTTTTGTTCTTGCTATCCAAAGTAATTTAAAACTTATTTTTGGCTATGCTTTTTAAATACTATGCAATACGTCCTATATATGAGCATGAGTTTTAAATAACATTTCATATTTTGCATGTATAGCAATGTCAGTATGTTTTGAAAGGTTATGGAGAGAGAACTTAATAAGACAGGGAATTGTATTTTCTTGAACAGGTGGAGGCCACTATTCCAAACACCACTTAGTGATTCTCCAGGATGCTTATTTGCATTGCAACCATTTCTTAAAGACGGCTACCCATTTCACAAACGCAGCCCCTCTCTCTCTATAGCTTGTCTGCTCAGAAACATCCACAACCTGGATCCATTTCTTTCTGGCTTGTCTAGCTCTGGAGAAGGGCAGTTAGGAGTGCAGCGTCAAGCAGGGGAGCATGCTGTGAGCTGTACAAAGATCACAGGCGGGAGCTCTAGTTCCAGGACCCCTCACTAATATGACTATTTGGCTCAGGGAAATCTGGCATCCCCACCCATATGAAAGCATTTTAAAAAGCAAGCACACAGACAAATTTTTTTAAAAGCCCCTAAACCTGAGCTGAGAGAGCGCTAGGAGTAAAACTGGCTCTGCTCGCTGCATGGACAGCTTTTACAGACCAAGAAGCTTGTCTGATGAGGAACACCAGCGAGCACGAGAAAAAGCAAGCTTCCTGTGGGGAAACAATGTCAGCTTTGAGTTTCCCACACCTTCATGCCTGGGGAATCCCCTTTGAAGCCACTAGCTGAAGTGACATCTGTTTCTCACCACTGGAGCGAGGCAAACNATTATCCTACCCACACCGAAATAACTAGCCTCAAAACAGATTCAAGGCATGCATTGCTCTTTCACCATCAGTTATTTCAGTTGTGTCCTGTTCAACACAGAGCACAAGGAAAATACAAGCTCCAGGGTCACTAAATCTTTTTTATTTGTAGCTCACATGTCTTTATTTTCTTATGCAGATACTGTCATGAANATAAAATAAGCTCCCAGAATGATCTTCAGTATTGGCGCAATGAAGAAGGCAAAGGCAAGGGAAACAAGTTCAGTAATTATTATCCTACCCACACCGAAATAACTAGCCTCAAAACAGATTCAAGGCATGCATTGCTCTTTCACCATCAGTTATTTCAGTTGTGTCCTGTTCAACACAGAGCACAAGGAAAATACAAGCTCCAGGGTCACTAAATCTTTTTTATTTGTAGCTCACATGTCTTTATTTTCTTATGCAGATACTGTCATGAAGGGTTAGGCCAAAGTGTGTCATGTTAGTTCTTCGACCAATTTACATTAAGCTCCTTTAGCAAAACAAAAGGCTACGTAGTTGTTAATTTCACTAACAAACAGGTACCTTACATATATAAATTATGTATATTTTTCTACACATATATTTTTTACTTTCAATGCTTATGCATATATAGTAGGGGGCTGTTCACGTGCAGATTAGTCCTCAGCTTCATCTAGCGCAAACACTGACCACACAGGGTCATCATGCTTTAACGTTTCATGTTTGAAAGTTTACTTTTGGGTAGTCTGGGGCTGTATCCTATGATACATAAGAAAAGATAAACATATATATACATGATACAATATCCTATTCTCTGTACTACTTGACACCAAATCAATATACATTTGTTTGTTCAGTATCCTTGTGACAAAAACAGGGCAGGTTCCCATGTGCCTCAAGTAGGCTGAAAGACACTGTAGCTGACAGTCTAATCTACATACACATTTCTAAGCAGACCTGGGGACTCATCCATATATTTGCCAGCTTTCATTGGTCTTCAAAATGTTTTCTAAAAAAGTAGTCCATTTTTGAATGCTTAACATTTTGATGACAAGTTTCTAAAATTAATCCATATTTAACTTCATTTTCTCTCCTTTTTTTTTTTTTTCCAAATCTTTTACTTGAGATATTAAGACATATACTTTGAGGTTCACCATTAGATTCCATCCCATATAAAGTCATCAGAATCAAACCAACAGCTGTTAACTGCCCGTAAACAGAGTGGATTTTTAGTTCACTCTGAAACTTCCCTAACAATTGCTGCTGAACATCTTCTCAGTGCTAGCAAAAAGAATGCAAGCAGTAAATGTGCACAGGAACCGAATAAATTGTGGTAATTCAGGTAAGACACATAGATCACATGTCCTTTAGAAATTTGCTTGCAGCTGTACCAGTATACAAACAAGGGAGTTACTGCAAATGAGCTAATGATTCCAGAATTTCTCACCATCAGATGTAAAATAAAATGTGTAAAAACAGAGACTGAAAAGAAAAAAAAAAAAAGAAAGAAAAAGCAACAACCAAAACTGATCATCTCACTGACCTTAATACCTATGGGAACGCTAGCAACATTGCTGTCAGGGGTTCTGCTAAAGTAAACAGAAGATTGACTACTCAGAGTGGCAATTTTGATCTGCTAATTATGATGCCCTGAAGCTTATAACACTAAAAATAAACTTTTTTTTTTGTCGAGCTGTTTAAA
>VXAV01000061.1:72458-89093 GCA_013399715.1 Alectura lathami
TGCCACTTCTTTAGGAAACTATGCCCCAGACGCCAATATTTTCCAGCATGCTTGGTTCCAGTTGTAGTGGACAAGTGCAGCCAGATATGGGAGAGAGGTGTGTGGACCCTGTTTATCAGGATGGGAACATTGTTTCTGGATCACTGGAGGCCTTGATAGAGCGCCTGGTGCCCACCATGGACTATTATCCAGATGTAAGTAGGCACTGAAGGTTTTTCTTCTTCTCAAGGTTTTCCTTTGTTAGAATTCAGATTGTTGCTTCCTCAAGAAATTCTACCTCCATCCAAATCAAGATTAAGATGTAGACTAAAGATGCATTTATTTTGCTTTTAATATTCATTTACTAAATATGTTACTCAATGGGGATTCTCCTTTCAGTTTTTTAAGAACATCTGTTAGAAAGACAAAGCCATGTTGAGCCCAACTGGGCGCCTTAAGAACCAATTAAAGGCAGCATTAGCCACAATTTTCAGTCCTTCTAAGATGCTTTACCTCTAATGCAGCCAAGATTAACTTCTAACCATCTCCTGCCTAGGGAAGTAGATAAACTCTCTCAGCTGAAATCAGCTCTAGGGTTTTTTGTTGTTGTTGTTTTTCCCCTTAATTTTCCTAGTTAGACCATTAGGAAAACAGACAAAAAAACACCTTGATTTTAATTAAAATGCTGTCTCTTAATGCACTTTAATAGGCAAGTACTGTAATAATGCTTCTGAGCATGGAAATAATTTTGCAACTAAGTGTCCTCACTGCAGTCCCCTGAAGTAAATGTTACTGATAACTGCAGGGCATGCAGTAGGATTCTGAACCTGAGATACCATTAAGAGATCACACCCTCTCTTAAAATGACCCTTTGTACCCATTAACGGAAGATGTTATTAAAACAAGTTGCCAAAAAACCAGAGAGGTTATATGGCATATATTCCATCTAAGCTATGAAAATGCAACAGGTACAACAGAAGCAACCCAACATTTTTTTAGGCTGAACACAGTGACAGGAAACTGCAGTCAGTATCAACCAGTTTGTTGAACTTACAGTGGTAGAGTGGGCCATGCTAAAGTCTGTACCTCAGGGCATGTTCCTCTGTCTAATCCGCGCAGAACTTATTTACTGCCGTTTCACATTGGTCACAGTGAAATCCCCTTAAGCTCTCACATCCACACACCCACTTTACAATCACTGTACGCAGAAAATGCACTCCCTGTATGAGAGTTCAGTGGGCACAAGCAACAGAATTCCATGCAGTTATTAGGGAAAGATGAAAAAAAAAAAAAAAAGCAAAATCAGGATGTTTTGATGTCCCAGTTCAATCCCAAATGTCCATTTAATTAGACATATGTACAATTGCACCATCTTCAACGGATGCTAAGTACCAAGTCCTTGATTAGGCACAGAGGAATAACCATAGCCAGGCATTAAACCTGTTTCCCCCACCTCTTAGATACATAGTGTAAAGCAGATGCAAAAGGAGGACAGAGCTTGAAGAGAACCATGTAGTCCGGTATACCAGTGAAATAGCTCTAGGTTGCCAAAGCTAAGCTGTCCAAGGAATCAGCACCTTTTCTTCTGTTTAATACTAGTTAATGTAGTTCCTTGCTGCTTGGATTTCTGGAATATCGCTAAGTTTTTAAAGTAGCTGCTAATGTACATCCCTTATTGTAGTATAGGATCTATTTATAACACAGCGACTCTGAAAATGGTTCCACAAAGTGAGCGTTACTTCAGGGATCTACGACTTATTTTGGAATGCTGCTGGTTTCCATAGTGCTATCCCATACCCCATGCCAGGGAGCATCGCAAATCACATGAGCTCAGACCCCACCCCAGGAGGCTAGGGCTCAAATAGACAGCAAACTGACAGCTGAGATACAGCAGAAGCAATCAAGGGAGCTCTTGGTAGAGGAAGATGGAAAATGGTATTAAACCAAATTCGTCTCCCCTGCAGCAGGGCACATTCTTCTAGTTCAGTCAGATCACCCAATTTAGCTAAAAATATTAAATTTCAAGATAAGTAGATAAATAAGCTTTGAATGAGAAAGATGGAGCTGTATTTGAGTCATCTCCAATGCAAGCTTGGATTTCAGTTCAATTTTGTATTTATACTTAATTTCATGCCCCTTTCTATTTTTAGGGATGTTACCCCAAAGGGTTAGAGCAATAGCCAGTTAATGCTGCTGTCCTGCTAGAAGAGGGGCCAATACTGTTTGTTCAAGGGAAAGATGTAAGCACCTCCCAGTGTCATGTGTCTGGCTACATAGGCAGAGAAGGACAGCTAGGCATCACCAGTTAATTCTCGCCAAGAGAAGGTATTGGTTATATTGGCAGAGATTACCTTAAGTTTCAGAGTCACACATTTATAAGTTGCTGTACACATCCAAACTTTTGGATCTGAGCACAATGCTTAGAAAGCATTCCTGACTCTGTCGACATTAAGCTAAAGATTGCAGTAACCTTCCAGATGGACAAAAAGGGGGTGGAGGAGAAAACAAACAGTATCTTTCTGTGCTGGTTACAGAGGCAAAACAAAAACGTATTTGCCATGTTGGCAGAACAAGAGACAGACAAGGGAGGACAGGAAAGATAAGGACCTACATCTGTGTACTGCTCTTCTGAGGTTTGTTTGTGCACAGGGACTTGTTCAGCACACAGGAAAATGCATACTCGTGAGACTGAGGAGTTCGGGAGGTTAGGAATGGAATGTACCAGTCTGCAACCCTTGTGCCCAAGCAAAAAACATTTCAAGAAAATATTTCACAAACAGAAAGGTCCAGAATGAGCAGTGAGTGCATGAAGAAAATATTTTTGTTTTCCCTCCTCAAGATGGCATCAGTACATTCTTGGGTCAGAGAGTAACAATTCCTTCTTTAGTCTTGTGTGCTTGCCTTTTTTTTTTTGTTGTTTTCTTACATATAATTCAGTTCATCTCTTAGCAACAACTTTAGGCACTAAAGGAATCTGGCTTCTTTTTCTTTTTTAAAGCACAAGCCCCTTTTGTGT
This sequence comes from Alectura lathami, assembly GCA_013399715.1. Classification (NCBI taxonomy): domain Eukaryota; kingdom Metazoa; phylum Chordata; class Aves; order Galliformes; family Megapodiidae; genus Alectura; species Alectura lathami. The sequence goes on from VXAV01000061.1 coordinate 75,454, forward strand.
CAGCTAAGTTGTTCCAAATGCAGAAAGGATTTTTTTTTTCCCTCTCCTCCCAAATTACCTGTCACTTTTGTAGGATAAGTGGAGCTTAACTTTCAATCTCATAGTTTATGGAAGCATTTCTAATCATTCTTTGTCAAACCAGCCTACTTCTTAGCTAAATTTTCTTCTCCAAACCATTTTCATGCGTGGGGAACTACCCATGAGAGAGCGTAGGTCTTTACACGGTTGTAGCACCTAGCTTATACACATACAGGAGTACAGGTGTAACAAAGCACAGAAATCCTCAGTGCAGAGAAGACGTCTGACACAAGTATGAAACATTTCCTATCCATTAGAACTATGCTTCTAACCACTGAGACCTACCGCTAAGCTGAAGTGTATGGCTTAGTTCAGCCTTGATTTTCTTTATTGGACAGGAAGTGGTTATTAGCAGAGAGGCAGAAAGATGAGGCTCAGCCCTGCTCTCAGACATATGATTTTTAACCCGTTTCTTACTTGCAGTTATTCCACTGTTGCTTATGCTGGCATAGACAACAGCATCAAAAAAGAAACCTAACAAATAAGACCAGATACCCATATACTACAGTCCATCAAGTCATGCTGGTTCACAGTAGAACAATTTTGTTTCCCAAAGTACTTAATGTAGTCTCAGTAAAGTGACTTAGGGGAATAAAAATACAGCAGATGGGTTCCAGAAGTATAAGAATTTGTTACAAAAACTTAGCAGTTCAGTGTTGTCTGGAAAAGCACAGAATGGGTCCAGTACAGATAATACAGATTACAGAGGGATACCAGCAAGCCTAGAACAGAAAACATGCACTTTCATGGCCACGTATCTTCCCATACCTTGCCAGTTCAGCACTTTTTTGAACCTCATACGAAATGCTGTCAAAGAGACCAGACAAAAGTACAGGTCATCTGGGTCACTCTTTTCTTGCAGTGTAAAAACAGGGAAACGATACTCTGAGTAGGGCTTTTTCACAGTCACTCTGGACAAACACTGTCCCACGTCATGCAAACTTCCATCAAGAAGACCTACACTAGAATTAGTATGAGAAGCAAAATTATATCTTCCCTTAAAAAAAAATGTGTTCCAGCTTATCAGAGCGAAGGTCACTGGCAGGGTAGAGCAGCTTGCGTTTTGGTTCCTTGCCACTTCTATGCATCTTTCTGACAGGCTTCCAGACTCCCAACACACAAGAATGTGGGGAAGGGATGCAAGTATAAGAATCCATAATTGTTTTTAATCTCCTTCTCTCTTAAATGCAAAACAGGGTAACAGCAAGTGCTGCTTCATATTTCCAGAATAAAAATTTTCACACAACCCCATGACAGCTGACACACCCAACAGCTAAATTCCTTTCCCAGATAGGCCAGACTCACACTTTTAATTTCAGGGACAGGGACAATACTGATGAAAACAAGCACAGAAATTGCCTAAACAAAAGTAAAATAAGATAACCAGGCATAGGTGGTCCCCCCAAAACCCAACACTGTCCTCACATTTTAGTTCTTAATGGGGAGCATATCAGTTTAAGTTTTATTCTCACATAAATAAGCGTAAAAGGTCTGATATGTTGTCCCCATAAGATAACAGAGTCCCCTTTTACAAAACAAGTTAGCTCTTCAGCCTGATATTCAAATCAGAATGCATATTTTAAACGTCTCTTCTGTTTCACACTTCAGCCTGTTCCTTCATTAGCTTTGTCCACAAGTTTGGGACAGAGCTGGATTTTCCATTGATATGTGCTTAATCTGTTATGTACTTCACACACACTCTCAACACATTGACTTCTAGTTAACTTCATTTATTTTTAAAAACTGAAACCACTTCTTTTTCCATTCCTGGGATTTGGAGTATTTTAGTGCTAAATTTATGTAATAGGGCATACTGGGTACTAGAGAAATTGAAGCATTTTTCATTAAGGCATATTTTGTTATATATAGAGATAAACCCCATAATCTATTTGGGGTCAAAGATATTGTTGTTTATCTACAAGTGTGTGTTACAAGCAGCAAAATTCAGTAGTTAATAAGTACAGATGCCATGCTTTAGAAATCTGGCCTTACGTTTCCTTGCATAGTCTATGGTGGTACATTGGCTATTTATATGCACACCTGGCTGTGGTCGGTGGTATTTCTGAAATCATGGTGCAAAGTAACACTGCACACTGCAAATATAGGGTAATTGAAATCCATAGTCAAGAAGATCCCCTACAATTTCCTAACGATAAATTTTGTTTAAAAGCCTTAAAAAAATACAGAAGTCCTTATAAGATGCTACCATAATTACACTGGTAATTATATCCAAACACAGAAGGCAGGTTCCAAACACTGAAGCAGGACTGGGACACGAAGGCATTTTCACATCAACTTAACTGCGCAGAGTATGATTTGGAACACAATACATTATGGCTTTTAAAACGCAAATGGAGAGGCTAAATTGCAGAAAGTTTACATGAAGTAAAGCTACATTCCTGTTTTATAGCATAGTTTTTGTAACTAATCTGCAGGGAAGACAGATGAGTTTTGCTGGTTATTCAACTTGCTTTTTTCTCCCACTCTGCTCCCACAGAGGACTTACATCTTTACTTTCCTGTTGAGCTCCCGAGTCTTCATTCACCCACATGAGCTCCTGGCTAAAGTGGGGCAGATCTGCATTAAACAGAAGCAGCAGCTGGAAACAGGGACTGAGGCAGAAAAAGTAAGTGAACCATTATGTCCTGAAGCTGGCTGTGCTACTGGCATTTATTTCCCACTCTTTCCTTTTCATTGTAAAGCTAAATAGATTGATAAAGAATGAATTGAAATTGTCATCAGCATGTATTCTTCCTTGAAGCACTGTCGCTTCTTTGCTAACTGCAAACGTAGGTTATTCAGCAACTTATCAGCCAGACACACGGCCAGAAGCATTGCTTTGCTCAGACCTGCAGGTCAGTGCTGTGTGCTGGAGCAATGTGTGTCTGCCACGAAACCTGCCCTGCACGGCGTTTGTGCTTTTGGGATTTCACCAAGTGAGATCTGTCGGAAATCTGCTTCCAGTCACCTCCATCGTGCTGTCAGAGTTGACAGCTCTGCTACAGGTACACCAAAAAACTGTTGTTGCTGGGGTGTTAGAAGTTGGTGTAACAGTAAATCAGGAAATTTCCTCTCATGAGAATGAAGGGATGCACTACTTACAGTGTGATTATGCAGCTTTACTATGACTGATTAAACCCAGCTGGGTCAGTTTATGATATGCACTTAAATCCATTTAAGTCTCACCATTATGGGAAAAGTGTATTAAAAGGACTTGACTGAAAATGAAGTAACAGAATAGTCCGAGCTGGGATGCCAATATAAGCAACAGAAACAAGGATGGAATCAGCAAATAATTAAAGATCCGAACTGCTCAAATCCCAAGCATATTTTGGATCCATTCTTCTAGTATGAGAAATTAGGCTCGTGTTCCTCATTCTCAGCATGTTGATAATCCCATTTGCTTTTCTCCCTGTTGCATCAGGGCTCCAGGTAGGGAGCATGTTGCCTGTGGTTTGGCAACACAGACCTTTTGACAGCAATAGTGACCTAAGTAAGGGCTTCTCTCTCACTATTCCTGGTCTGCGTCTCATGTTATGTCACAACATTCCTCCACATGGAAAAAAAACCACAATGCAGAATGACTTTCATGCAGGTAGTTCCCTCATCCGCTCACCAAACAGCTATGTTGGTTCTGGGGAATTGGAGGGGTCAGGGAGGGCAGATGCAAGAACTACCGCATCCAGCTTGTACAGAGGTGATAAAAGTTTCCATCACCACCCCTGAAGACATTCATGACTTAGCAAACCCAAGCTGATCCTTTGTAAATTGCAGCAGTTCCTCAGCTCTGCATAACTAAACATCGGAGGTAGGAACCTGCCAGGACCATCTGAAATGTGGAGTAAAGCTGTCTACAGCCATGTGATGAGGATGACTGTCTGCTGTATTTGGTATTGAAATATATCATCTGAAATACTTGGATTTAAAAATAAGGGACTATAAGATGCAACTCTTCTGTAAATAATAATACACTTAGGAGTTTTAAAACCAAAACACTAGTTGGACAGTAAGTCACTTGTCTGTTTAAAGATAGGGTGTTAGTTGTAAAGTGGCACAATTCTGGCTTTTCAGCAGATGTGTTAAAAAACATCATGGCTTGACCACTGACATAAAATAGCATTACGTTCTAACAACAGGATGCGAACAGAGCGTTCATATTGCAAAGTCCACACTATTACACCTTCTACTGACGATTTCAAAACAGGCCTGCAGAAAAACCAACAGCAAGGTGACAATAAAATTTAAATTAAAGCAGCCTTCCAAACACTCACATGCTTCTCTAGTTGCTTTTCCTGTTATGCCCTTGATCCCTTCCTACCCCCTTAGTATGAAGTGTAATTTTTTCCAGCCCACTAAATGCAAAATTCTTGGAAAACACTACATAAAGTTTCTGACACTGTTCTCCAATGACCTTACTTTGCAGAACTCCACTGCAAGCACCTGTATATTTTGCAGAAAAAATTGGCTACTAACATTTGCAAACATTTGTTTTCCTATCTGGTAACAAACAAAAGCTCATTTTACATGCAGCATGGAAATTCTCAACTCAAGGCACTCTACCTATTCACAGTCATAACCCACTAAGGTATCATCAGCTACCAGCACCTTCTAATTAAACGGCTCCGTAGCAGGAAATAGCTGGCAAAAGTAGTTAAAGCAGCTCTGATCATGTCTGATAAGAGATTTACATAAACAAACTCTAAGACAAGAAGCTGGCTGACTTGTTGCCTGGGTGGTGTGTGAGCCGAAAAAGTGGCAAGGAGCCAGGTTTTGAGGGTAGGCACCTGAACGGTGATCATTCCTTTGTTTTTGACATCACCGGCTAACAGAAGAGTCCTGTAGAAAAAAAAAACTGAGAGAAAAGTGGATCAAAAAGAAAAATGGAATGTCTTGGAGCCCTCTGAAAGCCTTTTTGGCCAATCATAAAAAGAAAGGGTTTCACAGTTTAAGATATCGATTATCACGTACTTGTCAGTATAGTTAAGGTCAAGTTAAGCTTAACCTTAAGGGATAACATTTAACTCTCCAGAAACATGTTAGAAATTGGAGAGACCCAAACAAGATGCTCACAGAAAAAAGCATTATATAGTATTATTTGGTGAAAAAACACTGTTGCTACAACTGTGGTTTGTTATTTCTGCATCTGGATAGCATTTTTTACAACAAAAAATTAAAAAGCAAGAAATAAAGTAAAAATTCCTGTTAAGATCATCTCGCCTGTCTCAGAATATCTAAGTCCCTTCAAAAATAATTTTCCTCAGTTTCTGTCACCAGTAAGTTCTGCTTTTTAAACCAAGAGATCAGACTGATACTCATAACCAGGTCACTGCCATTAAGCCTTCCTTTCCTACAGCCACCCTGCTGCTGCTGCCCTCCTTTCTAACTGGGAGCTGTTTCCCTGCCCGAGTTTTGCCTCATGCAGAACAGGGCTGACCAAAATTCTAAACTGAAGTATTTCTCTTGTCAAGGAAGTACTTATGGGAGAAGTACGCCCACTGACTCCAGAGAACTCGGGCCTTGCAAGGGGAGGCTGACAGCTGGAGCAGGACTATGGGAGTGGGTTTATTGCAAGCATGACAGCAAGGAAAACACATGTTCCTGCTGCCCTCTTCGCTAAGTTTAAGCAGTTTACAGGGTGAACAGGGCGGTAGGCATGTACCTGTTAACTCTGGTGGAATGGAAGCATACTGTCTGGCTAACTAGGTCTCTCGCATCACATGCGGATTTTTCTTTCGATAATGGCAGGCTCCACACATTTCCTAGTAAAGAAGCATAAATTGTCCTTGCCTCAAGGCAGATAACAGCAGGAGTTTGGAGGCCAGACAACTAACCTGGAGCTCAGTACCCTCTGTTAGAAAGGCCTCGAGGCTGGGCTCCGCACTTGCGGTGCTGCCAGAGCCTGCCTTTCCATATCTGCATTCTTTGCAGGAATACCTACTGCTGGCAAGGAGAATGTTTTCTTTTTGCCATCACTGCCTGTGAACTGTTCTGTGCATCTGTTGCTAACAGGATCAATTAAATTCTGTCAATAAAAAGAGCTAGGAAAAGCACAGTAGCAGAGTGCAGCTTGCAGCTCTGAAAAAAAAAAGCAAGAAAATTCCCCTCAGACTTGCAAGGAGCATTGGTTCATTGTCAGAGTGAAGATTCCAGGGCACATGGTTTAAAGTTCTTATTAACCATTGATTAATGTTCCCACTGGCTGTATACCAGTGAGATGTAAAGAGTACAAAAAAATACTTTGGTTGACTTTTGGTTTTGATTAAATGAACTGGGATGCATTATGATCAGATGATGTTTTGGGGCAGGAAATCCTATTAGTTCTTTTAAGGCAAATAGACACTATCTTACAAGGCAATACATCGACTTTCTGTAACAACACTGGTGCTAAAATCACCTCTGTAACCCTGACAGAGAGCGCAATAAGGAAAGTACATTGCAGATGGGGAGAAGGAACTGCTGTTTAACAGGACTTTAGTTTATGCAAGCAGGAAGGTAAACAGATGAAAACTTCCTCATTTTCCCCTCAGTGCATCACAGGTTGGGTGGGAAACGTAACCTGAACTAAGTTTTGATTCTGCTTGTCTGTCCAGTCTTTTAGCACACTCTCCTCCAGTTTTGTTAGAGTTCTCCTTCACATTTACTGATTCTGCTCTCTCCTGCTGTGATACTGGCTTAAATGGCATTCAGTTCAGGTCTAACTGATGAAAAGCTTTAGGATATTCACAAGTAACAGAAGAAGCTCCACTTCCCCATTCAACCGTTTAGATCTTTTTGAGCAGTGGCCAATACTTACTTTCAAAGTTCATTTTGATTTAGATGTCATGGAGAGAACACACATATCTTTCCTGTCATTCATTTATTTTATTGTACAGCTCAGTCTGGAGGGGCTGATAAATTCTATCGGACAGAAGTGTCTTTGTGAACATCTCTCGTGAGAGATACCTGACACAGTGCTGCATTTGGCATGCATTTAAAATGAAACACTGCACTTGTGCTGGTTCAGGTAGCATAAATCAGCTCAGGTTCCAGTGACTTCAATCAAATAAGATGCTTAAACCAGCCTGTCATCTTCCTGGCTTTATACAACTAACCTTGGAAGTATCTTCAAAGTGTTTGCTGAGAGACATTGCCAAGCTATCCTAGAAGGAGGCTAAATCATATTATTTACAAACCTGGCTCAAGTTTAATATGTTCTTTTTTCTCCCCTTCTCTTGCTACAAATGCAAAACATTTTCAAGAGTGTCTAGTTTTACACACATCTCAGTCAGGTATTTACTCTGCTGTCAGAAAGGGCTATGGTCAGTAGTTAACACATTGTTTCTTTCTAGGCAAAGCTCAAATCCTTTGCTGCCAAAATCATTCAGCTCCTGAAGGAATGGACTGAAACTTTCCCCTATGATTTCCAAGATGAAAAATCCATGAAGGAGTTGAAGGAGATTGCTCACAGGATCACACAATGTGATGAGGTAGGGGGCAGGGGGGAGGAAAACCATGAAGTGGGAAAGCAATATTTGTGTCAACCCTTAATCATAGTTTATCAAACCTGACAAACTGTTGTTCTTACATGCAGTATTTTCTAAATGGACTACAGCAGCAGCTGCTAAGCTGCCAGTGTAGCTGCAGGACAAGGGCTGAGCAATGAACTTAATGGTCCATTAGCAGAAACTATGTATAATCACCAAGTGGAAGAGGAAGAGAGAGAAAATTCTCAATGATATGAAAAATGGATGTACAGAAGCAGAAAGAACAGTGACAGTAATGGCACAATGTAGTTCACTCTCATAATGTGCCATCCTTTGTGCTTGGTTACTGCTCCACATCTGACAAGGATATCAACTAGTTGCATAAACGTACTCTAGCTCAAGACGAAGACGCTTACAAGGGACTTTTGTAGCTACATTTATGGTGCCATGCACAGTATTTCCACAAAGGAGGCACTTTGAGCTCTGCTAGCTGGTCAGTCACTGGTCTTACCAGCTCTGAAAACTAGACCTCACAATTGGATAAAGGTTGTTACTTCTTTAAGAACACCAACAAAACCTACACTTTTTCCTTATTTGAGAAAGTCACTAAGGGTCACTAACAGACAGAAGATATAATCGAAATATAATCAAGAACTGCTAAGGAATCAACTCTAATGTGTTTGTGTGAACATGAAGGATTACTTTGGGAAGTTTCTCCTGCTTGTTTTGAAACCCAAAACTTCAAGATACTTCTGAGGACAATTAGCAGGAAATGGGAAGACAACTGTCTTGTAAGCTGTTATTGTTGATTCGAGTACAGACAAAATGAAGAGTAACAGGTTTGGCAGCACTGTGTGAATCAGTGATAGGGCACAGCACAATCAGGCATCACCAGGCTGTCAAAAGGAAGTATGTCAGTTCTGTTGCATCAGCAAAGTTGTTTACCTGGCTGCTGCTACGAAAATGCCAGTGCCTTAGTAGGAGGGGAAAAGCAGGTAGATTATAATATGCCTTCTATTCCCTCTGTAAACAGGGCAAATATGTGTATGTTGGCAGAGATATGACTGTGAAAGGGGACTTGGCAAAACAGAGGTTTGATCTAGAACGTGCATCTTGGTATTTCATTTCTCCATTATTTTTAACTTGAAAGAAGTTGCGACCTTACTTTCTCTTCCCCTTTGCTCCCACTCTAATGTATGAATACATGGTCCTTTGGGAGAAAACATCTTCTCAGAGGGGCTCAGCGTTCCAGTGTTTGAAGCTTCTGATGACGTCCGTTAATTACAGCATCACAGTATTTATCCCCTTAACAAAGCTACAAATCATGTTTGATCAGTGAAGAGCTGTACCACTTCTGACCTCTAGGAGACTTAATCTGATGCTGCCAAAAAAAGCAGCTCTTGCTCTCAGTATTTGCTGCCATTTTTCTGTTCTAAGAAATTACCCATACTGTGCTTCAGCAGGATATTATAGTAATTATTTTATTTTCATTTTAAAGCTTTTCCAAATCCCTCTAGGACACTATTCTCACATATATGATAGCAGAAAAAACAAGAACTGACACACAGCAGTTGGGCTTGTCCCAGTGATACAAAGCTGCACACTAAATAGCTATAGCTACACCCAGGACTGAAGTACACTTATCTTTTTTGAACTCAGACAAGGACAAATTATCATCAACTCACTGACACTAGAAACTGAATTCAGAGTTGTACCTGCTCAGACCAGCTGAAACTTTCACCTTCATTTGCCAAAGTTAAAAGAAAATTTAGGGCAAGGCCACTAAGGAAAGGAAACTGCTTAGACTCCCAAAGAGACTTTATCTAAATCCTATGATACTGATAAATTCACGAGAGCTTAAGTACACCACAGTTTTTAAGATCACTGCCGTTGCTTTGTACACTTTCACACAACATGCATCTGAATCTCACCTGCCTTCAGATTTGATTTCCTGTGATTCGTATCTAGAATGTTTGACTCCTCACAGAGGCATGGGTAAGTCAGGCACAGTGGCTGTGGTCAAGTGATTTGCAACAGAAAGCTCAGCATACTGGAGAGCAGAATTAGCTATTTTAGTTCCCCTACTGCATTCCCTTGGCATTTCTAAGCTCTTGTAGCACAATATCCAAAATGGCTCCAGCCAGCTGCTGTTTAGTGGTAATCCAGTTCCTCATCAAGATGAGCTACACTGCCTTCAGCTTTTCATTTTATTCCACTTGGGAGTCAGATTATTGCCTTGTAAAGCAACATTCTGACACTATTATTGCTTAATTATAGCATGCAATATACAAGTATTTGGTAGTCATCTTCTCTCACATCTGCTACATAATTTCAGTCATCACTGCACATTAGTGGCTTCTTTGAATGATCAGAGTCATTGCAGCTCTTCCTAGTACATCCAGTTGACTGGCGGAAACCAACACAGCGTGTTATAAAATAACAGCTAACCTTGTGGCTGACTTCAAGAGAAATAATTTGCATGAAAGCAAGAGAACAGTAGTTTAGTGGCGAGGACTGTCTGATAGAATTACTTTTTCCAGCAGCAGTGAGAGCAAGGTCAGAGAACTCGAGTCTTTTAAAGTAGTAACAGGAGGGACAGAGGAGTAGGAACGTGATCAGGTTAACTCTTTGGGGTTGACCTCAGAGGGAATTGTCTACAGGACACAAACAATCCATGGCAGAAAGAATTCAGTTGCTTTAGTTATCAGAAAGCTGACTGGGTGGATTATTTTGTTGCTTTACCAGTGTAAGTGTTGGATTTGTGAGGACGTAAAGCCTGCACCCGAGAAACAGAAGGGTGTTTTAATTGTCCGAGAACATGGATATCGTGCTCTTACCTAGACATGTGGATGCTTAACTTGTTCAAACCCACACTAGCGTATTTTTGGGTGATGTTTCTAGACATAACATGCATTCCCTGGATTCTGTCTGGGCTAAGTAGACTTGATCATCAGAGGGTCTGAACAGAATGGGAAAGCTTTTCATCACTTGGTGCACAGAGGATCCGCAAAGCCTTGTACAAGCAGCTAGGCCACCTTTCACTATACCCCCTTTTAAGCTGTCTACACAGAAACCTTTGAAAGGGGTATGAGCCAAGAACTGTCACAAGAAGTAGAGCAGCCACGCAGTGAAACAGTTGGGAAGGCAGGCAGACATAATGCCATCATGTAGCTGTGTGGGCAGTTCTTTTATCACAGGATGACCAGCCCAAATAAGATGAAAGATAATGGATTGATTTTTCCCAGTCAGAAATTCTTTGGTGATGAATCTGCAAGAATTAAAGGTTTTTTAAAAGTCATTGTTTCTGCCTTTTGCATAGGAGAATGGGACAGTGAAAAAGATCATTAGCCAGATGACACAGAATCTCCTGATGGCCCTCTCTGCACGGAGCCAGTACCAGGAAATCAAAGAGAAATTCCGGCAACCTGCTCTTGACAAAGGCACCATCCTCAAAAACAAGCCACAGTCAACTCAGAAGGACATCCTGAGTGTGTGCTGTGACCCTCTGATCTTGGCACAGCAGCTAACCCATATTGAACTGGTGAGACGTGAATTTGCGTGAATTATTTTGTTTTCCATTTACTAAATATTAATATACTCATCAATATGGATTTTGCTGTAGGGTTCACTGAAAGCCTAATGTTTTAATTAAAAAAAATACCAAGCAATGAACAAGAACATTTAGGTACACCCAATGGGAACATTTTGTAATTTTCAGTAAAGAAGGCTTAAGGAAGATGAATGTTACCAAAACAATCTCATAACTTAGGTTTTATTGGTGCATTTTTCACTGAACTCCATCTGCCTGTACAATGACAGTCTCTCATCTTTCTGAACCAGGAACGGGTGAGCAACATTTACCCAGAGGACCTGATGCAGATTGTCAGCCACATGGACTCCCTGGATAATCACAAGGTACACAGGAAGGGGTACTGAGTGAAAACAAAATGAATAATAGTAAGAATTCCAGTATAATCTGTTCAGGAAAGGCTGCCATTCTTTAAGGTCACGCCTTAAGAAATATCCAATAAGATTTTAAACAAGACAGGAAGGGAAGTTTATTGTTTGGTATGCTGACTTTATCATGATCCAGGATAGGATTAATATGCGATCTCTTCTCTTACAGTGCCGAGGCGATGTTACCAAAACCTACAACTTGGAGGCCTATGACAACTGGTTCAATTGTCTCAGCATGCTGGTGGCTACAGAGATCTGTAGGGTAGGTACTAGTTAATAAGATATCAAAATAATCCTGTCCTTCAGCACAAATGGCAAGCGGTTGTCTAATAGAGATTTAAACATGAGCCGCCCAATTAAAGCAATTACAATACTCTGGCATTACATTATTTGCATGCTTAGGCAGTTAAGAGTTCATAGCTATGTTTGGCTTTGCATGTATTCTCTAGCTCTGGGTAGCTTCCACAGTAACATTAGTCATGCAGCAAAATAGAAGTTGTGTGGAATTTGAGTTGGGAGCTCATTTAGAATATATATATTTAAATACATCCATAAATTCTTAAGGTACTCATCTTTAAACACAGATTTACTGATAAACTGCTGTCCTTCCACTGCATTTAAATATCATTAACACAGCCATAGATTCATTTTTGTTGTAGAAAAAAAAAAATCAGGAATAAACTTCAGAAGCATGGAAGGAAAGGGGACTATTAGAAAGGTGAAAGAAAAAAAGCCGTATTAGAAGGTAAAAGTAACTTCTACTATATAACAAGCCAAGAAATGGAAAACACTGCCCCAGAAACACCTTTTTTTTGCATGCATGAACTGTCTTTTGAGATTGCTATTAGTAAGCATCAATTCTAGCAAGTGACAAGTTTTCTCTCTGTTCTCATGTGGTGGCAGGGTTAGCCCTCGGTGGAAACCCAGATGCCCACTGCATCTTTGTGCGGTCTCATTTACTGACCTTCACTCTTGAGATTTCTTGCTCTTAGAGTACCTAGTACAAAACACACCAAGTCGTCTAGAAATGGCTGTGCACTGCTCATATCAAGCAAAAGCTTTTAGCATACCAAGGGCTAAGCCAGGTCACTGACTGTTGAACCATTTTCTTCTGATATGACAAACAGAAGTATTTAGATGGAGTTTTTAAAACAAAACAAAAAAGAGAGTTCCCTGGTGGAGTACTCTGCAGTCACCACTCAAAACTCATTTTTGTATAAGTCAGACAAAACTTGTAGATCCAAAACATGGGAATGAAAACTGGGCCATAATACCAGCTTTTTTTTTTTTAAAAAAAAGTCTGGAGACAATGCTATGTGTTTTTCTTGCTATTTATAATAAAAATCTGCAAAGCAGGTGCCCAGATCCTTTGCATGTTTTCATGCAGGAGGATAACAACATTTATGCATATATTATCATCACTACCTACTCTCAATAGGTCATTTAAGAGTATATAGAGTATTATTATTCTTCCTCACATCCAGGTTACACACCGTGACCTTAAGTCTGTCTGCTGCTTCCCTCCTTCTCCTTGGGTTTAAATGGGTTTGCATATATATTCTGATAGCAGTTTCAGATAGAAAAAGTTTTCTCCCTTTTCCAGTAACAGGAAGTTACTGCAAGTGTCCAGCTTGTTCATACAGGTTCCCTAAGACATGGAAGTTCATACATAAAAAAAATTACACTCCCCCACAGCTGGGCAAATAATGGATAATAGCCCCACATATTGCTATTTCATTACAAAATAGATCTTAACAAAACACCCTCAGGCCTGTATCATCAGATTGCTTAACAGGATAAAGTCTTGAAGTGTCCCTGCGATCATCTTATAATAATGCCTTTAACTGAATGTCCTATTCAAAATTTGGGCTCTCTCTTCCCTCTTAACTGATCTTGTGTTTTTTTTCAGGTTGTAAAGAAAAAGCAGCGTACAAGAATGGTGGAATTTTTCATTGATGTGGCAAGAGAGTGCTTCAATATTGGAAACTTCAACTCAATGATGGCTATTATCTGTGAGTACCCTTAACACAAATAACAGAAGCTCCTTACTTCATTTCACAACCAGACTGCCAAGACTGTGCTCAAACGTGGCCTAAGCTGGCTGACCACACCAGCACTTCCACAGGCACAGCGTGCACAAGA
>VXAV01000061.1:95080-105472 GCA_013399715.1 Alectura lathami
TTGCAAACTGACCAAACCACAAGCCAGTGTCTGAACAAGGTGAACCAACCACACAAGGTAATAGCATTGCAATGAACCAACTGCTTTCATAAATTTAAACTCTGACTTAGAAAGATGCATTTAAGTATTTAAATATCTTCCAACAAGATGTGATCGTGACACTAAACCACCAATATGCTGCCACCTCTGATGTGCTCTCTCTATACTGGTACATTATGGAGTTGATACAGTGAGCCTGCTACGGAATGTTTTCCATACCTCAGGGAGTGTGGTTAACAAGTCCACCGTGCAAAGACACTAAGTGTCCCAAGAGTTAAGTTTTGTTCTTTTTTCCTCCCACACATTTACTTTTTTAAGAGGAAAGCACAGAAATATTTGCTGTAATGTTTCCTGTAGTAGGTTTCTGTTGACATTTCAACACTCCAGAACCTTTGGTTGCAACCACTACCCCTTTTCACTGCCCTCATTTGCAGAAGGAAGGCCGCTCCTCTAAAGTAACACTGCAGCTGGGACAAGCACCGAGCTGTGAGGCAAATCCAGCCTTCCTAATGCATTGTCCCACTCCTACCACACTACCTCCCTTCCCAGGGCTATAAGCCTTAAAAAAAAGAAGGCTAGACTTCACAATTGCAGGAGCTGTGGAGATCCCCTAAGTGTTTTTAATTTGTTTAAATCTCTCTGGGGAAACTGTTTTGGTAACCAGACATCCACAACAGACTCACAGTAGAACAGCAGACTAGTAGACTCAGAGTAGAACAGCACTACTTCCAGTCATCATGGCTCATTAGAGAAGATAACGATGTTTACCAGCGTTAAGAGACCAGAGTCTTCCTGATGGCCAGTTCACACTCACAATTAATATGCATATTACAGCCTTGAAAACTCACTTCCAAATATGATCCATCCAGTCACCAGGATAAATTAGCTATTTACATAGGCATAAGAGTAAAAAAAATTGCTTTCCAGGCACATCCATTAGAGTGCAAGACAACTACGATAAGCAGCAACTGAATGCCAGAAAGATGTTTTTAGTGATGTTAGCAGCTTCATATATTAAGTTAATAGTTCTCAAGAAACAGCTGTCTTTCAGCAAATAACTAGCAGGTAGCAAAATTCATCTGACAACAGATTTTAGTATGTATTTTAAGGGGAAATCTGTAGTTTTTCTGAGGACAGTAAGAAACGGATCTTTCTTCTTCAGCCTGCAGCGTATTCAAGTTTATCAGGACAACCCCAGCCTCCAGCTAACTGGAAAAGCCTGCGAACAGTGTACGGAAAACATTTTGCCTTACAGCTCTCTGCAGCCATAAAGTAAGTCTGTGTGGACAGTGAGATACTTAAGAAAAAAAAAAAAAAAAAGGAAAATTAAAAAAAAGCAGGAAAACTTATCATATACCATTAGTGCTACAGAGGAAGTTTCCAGACCAGTAAGCTCTCAAGTATTAGCAGTAGCTGCTACCAAGTTCTCCCATCTATGCCTGTCCCTGGAAAGACAGAGATAACGTGGCATGCTTTGAGGTTTCAGCACATCTCTATTGGGCTCCAGCAAAGGTTCCCTAACCCTGCAGAGGGTTTCCCCTTTTCCACTGCTCCCTCAAAAGCCTCATCTGTTGGTACGGCACTCACACACGTACGCCAAGATGAGCATGGAAGAGAGGTACGTTTGGGCGGTACATTCTGCAGTAGTTTGGCAATGCCTTTTTGAAGCGTAACCATTTCTAACCCGTTGCTCAGAACACTGAAAGATTTAAATGTTCCTGAGATTTCTAACCTCGTAAGCCATTTTTAATGTCTCTATTTTTGTGGCTCCTTGACACCACATTCAGCTTTCGTGCAGAAAATGGATTTAATTAGTTGCTGCAAAATACCTTTGAGATGTTAGCCTATTTTCATAACAAAATATGATCAAGATCTGTGTCATGCAGGGAGTGCTGATGCAGTCTCAGATACATGTTCTGCCTTCTCTATAGAAGATGCGATAAGAAAAATTCAAACCACCAGGAAATGAAACATTAATTTTAAAATAGTATGCCAGTAAATATGTTTCTGACCTACTAGGATACACAACTTACAGCAATAAGAATACTGAGTCTTCTAACAAGTAATAATAAAAGGCACTTTTACATTAAGTTCTACAAAAAATAGTATTTGGCGAAACCAATATACAGTTACTTGGAACTATAAGTAACACTCACCAGAATTAAAAAAAAAAAAAAAAAAAAAAACAAACCACACACACAGGACACAGAGGACTGCTATTTGTTAATAACCCCACCTCACTACCTCAGCTTAAAACACAGAGACCACCCTACAGAACTCAATGAAAATTTAAAACAAACACAAACCAAGGCATAAGATTCAAACATTCCTGTTTTATCTGGGTCAGGTAGGGATGAACTTGAGGTCTAACAGAAATTTGCTTCCATCATTTTTTTTATCTAATTTAGGACTAAGACACCTGCTAAGATTAATCTGAAAATTAATATTTTCAGACAGCAAAGTAATTTATAACATCTTTTAATTGCTATGAGGTAGCATACCAAGACTTCTTCTGAATCTGGGGTGTACTAAATTCAAAAGAGTTGCTTTCTATCAATATCCAACAGTGGAAGTTTCTGTTTAATATTCAAGCAATATTGTTATTTATATTAAATTCAAAGAAGGTATTACTAATCTTTTAAGGGAAAAAAAAAAAAGAAAGTAACCACAAGCAGCTCTTCTCTACACTTCTGTGGAGAATTGTCCAATTGCACCAACACAGCACTCAGGGACTAATCTCTAATGAGCATTTAAGAGGACTCAAAGTTCATGATGTGAGACAACTCTCAGTTACTGAGTCCTGACCAGCTACACCTCTGGTCTAGTTAGAACACTTGTCTGAGCATTAGCCCAAATGCAGAAGTTGCCAAACAGAAGGTGATTTTTCTCTCATACAAAAACAACAACAACCCTCCAAACTATCAAGTTAAGACCTAAGTTAGGAAAGAGAAACTGACTATAGCTGAAACTCAAATTTCTGTGAATCAAGCTTTGGCAGTTTATCTACTGTAAATGCATTAATTCCTTTAACTCTTCCCCCTAGAACGCACAGCTTTAAATGATGTATTTGATGGAAGACGTAACATTTACAGCCCAAAAAAAAAAAAAAAAAAAAAAAGAAGAAGATATTGAACTATTCATGTCTGTAGTCATTAAAGCTCAGTGCTAAAGAACTTGTCTCAGTTTGAGAAATCTCTCCTGAGATGCTTTGAAGACACAAAATTCAAGCAAATAAGTAATAAATCCACAGTTCACAAACTTTTCCCCATGTCTCATTTCACTTGGCTTCCCAGAAATTACTCAGTGTCTAAGTATACCACAATGAATTTCAGCAGACAAAAGGCATATATGCTTTTTAAGAAATTAGGAAACAACCTTAACAAGAAACAAAACCAAACCGAAGACCACAGCAAGTTCAAGTATTTGCAAGCCAGATTAACACACAAGCTGTTCCTCGTAACTGCCTGGCCCAGGACAGTAGCCTCAGTTTGATCTGTACCTAATCTCCTCTCCAGAACATACCTAAGCACAAAGTAACCCTAATGGTTTTACATTTTTTTTCCCCCCCTCAAATTATCCCTTTACTAGACAGAAAATGACCCTTTTCTCAAAGGCCTGTAGTGAAGGTGGAGGAAAGCTACCAAAGCTTATAGAAGGTCGCAGGAAGTCTGCCCAACAGCTCAGACTCCCCCGGGGCTAAAGCCAGTGCTGCAGCCATTGGCCCATGGTTCCACAGCTCTGCATAGCTGCACATTGTCCATCCTCCAGACTCATCACACTGCAGATACACACTGCTACACCTCACAGGACAAATCCCAGTCTGTTCCACCAGTTCTCCATCTCCCAGAACAGCAACAGGGTTACTGCTGCCAGGGCATGTCTGCTGCTGCCTTTAGGAGGAGCAGGGCATATGCCATATCTGTGGAAAATGCTTTACAGCCTGTAAGTTAAAGCACAACAAATTCTGTTTTATTCCAGATACTTGTTTTTATAAAAGAGCTTTCTCATCACAAGTCTGAGAACGTTTAGGTGACAGCAAAGAGCGTGTGAGCCTCTCATGCGCATGTAAATAGCAAAGCAATTACAAAACACAAAAACAAACAAACAAAAAAACATTTAATTGTTACAGTCTTTACACTGGACAACATCACAATCATCAACAAGATAATACTAGAAAGAACTTACTAAATCAATAGCATCAACAGTAACAGGAATAGGTTAAATACTTTACAATGCAGGTACAGTCTGCAAAGCATTCTGAATGCAGAGGAAAATGGTAAGTCTTTTAACCATGTTGGTTTGTATCAGCAAAGGTTTTTTTCAGCAGTTAGAGCAAAAGCTCAGAAAACCCTAGTCAAGTGACCTCAGCCATGGGAGATGAACAGGTCCCACAGTTAAATAGCAACATTGAAAGCATTAGGGTTAAGACTCTTTCTAACAACTCTCACACTGCACACAGACCTCCAGCAGCTCAAACCAAACAGCTAGATCACTGAGAACTCCTAGACAGGCACCTTGTGTCAAGTTGAGAGAGACTCACTTCTTTTACCACAGAACACGGCTACACTAAGCAAAATGGGACAGTACTTTAACACAACCTTATGCAAGCATTTAGACTCAAACACAGAATTAATTTATTTAGAGTTCTACCTTACACTCAGAAGTACAATTTGCCTTGCAGTAACACCCTACAGATCCCAGCTACAATACCTAGTCTTCAAACCAGGCGCAACCAGTCCTTCACAGAAGTGCACAAAACCCCGTTAAAATGATGGAAACAATTTTTTTTTTTTTTTCTTTTGGCATAATCTCACAGGAGACTATCCCAGTAAACCAGGGAAATAATTACCTTACTTTAATCCAGAAGGACATGGACCATGTTGCCCAGAAGAAGTCCCCCTTACCAGCTTCAGGTACCAACTGAGAGCAGCCAGTTGCTCCACACAGCCCTCACGAAGCACACAGCTGCCACCATTGCTGCAATCACCACAGCTGTAGCACAAGCTGTCCATCACCGTGGGGTCAGGCTGAGGCCTCACCCCACACAGACCCAAGCTCCTCCTGCACTGCTTCGCACATCCCAAATGAGGTTTGGGGCCTGTCTCCGAGCTGATACAAATTCATATGACTCTGAGGGCAATCAAGAAGCCGCCATTCAAAGCAACTGGAAGCCTGGAGAGCAGGCTGTGTTTGCTGGGGTGTCCACACAGCACAGCCTGTAATGGAGGCAGAAGTTGGCGGCATCTCCTGAGGAGGAGATGGGCCTGGTGCTCAGCTTCAGCCCTGTCCTCCTGTTCCTTCTGGACCAGCACCAACAGAGTGAAGTCTTGATAATTAATCTCCTTCTGCTGTGTTTGGGTGTCATATTCACAGTGAGTGCACCTCAGCCAAACTAAAGCTTTAAGCACCTTTGCTAAACAAAAAGCTTTTATTGTTACACAGGAGTCAACAAGTCACCACATTTATCTTGAATCATCAGCTATTTCAAGTGCTTTTCCTCTAATTTACCAATCTGACAAAAAGCTGTTTCATTTTATTTTAAATTTTATATGCCAGCATGCAGTAAGGACTGCAGCTCAGCACGTCTGCAGTCAGACACAAGTATGTAGGGCTTCACCACCATACACAGTGCCTCAGCATTAAAGGCTGAGAGTCTTGAAAACAGTATCTACTTGTCCCATTGAACAGCGTATTTTTGAACAAAATCAAGTTTGCAAATTCAACAGCACTATCTGACTTCATCTTATATAGGGTCTAATGTGAAAGTGTGACCCACGCTAATGTCATTTTGACTTCTCTAATCAAGAGCACTTCCCATTCCTTCTGCAGAAGTTAGTTCCTTGGAAATGTTACAATTAATGCATACAGCAAGCAACAGCTGGAAAAAAAAAATTACTTCTCAGTTCAGCAAAGCATGTTCACATTTAAACAAATGAAACAAATGTTACTCTATTTACTACTCCAACACTAAAACACAATGACTCCTCCAGGAAAACACAGCTGGCTTTCCACACTTGGAGCGCGGCTTGGAAGCAGTGTGTCACACAAACAGCACCTGCCATGGCACAGGGCTAGCTCAGAGCTGCAGACACTGTTTCCTCATGCTCAGCCCTGTGCTTGTGACACATCCTCGACCTGGGTGCACTGCTCAACACCTGCAGTTCTGCTTTGCTCCTGAAACTCCCTGCCTGAGGCACTTGGCCCTGACACTGAAGGATTTCTGATTTTGTGCAGGATTGGGCTGAAGCTAACCAGCCAGAATGTGACATTGCTATCAACACTGAGGCTTTGATAATAAAGGCACTGAACTTGCTCTGTAGACAGAGACCCACCTGAGGTTAAACTTTGCCTAAAGTAACTCAGTTCCATGTCTGCTGTTAAAGCAGAGGACGCCCAAACCAAGGCTTCCACGGAACATGCTGGGGAACCAGCAGTGCCACTGGCAGCTTCTCACCAACAAAGAGGATGCAAATTGCAAGCTAGCAGCATTAAACCACACCACTGCACCTGTCACTCCACATTCTACGCAGCAGACCCAGTCCACAGACATGATCCAACACCAGGCCCGGGCTAACAGCACTATGTGGCCAGAATCTGCTGGAGAGCCGGGCTAGCCCTACTACTGCACTCTGGCCTTACCTGGCTGGTGGCACCACCAGTGCTTCCCATGGCCCTGTCCTGCCCTGCCGCCAGCAGGGCCTGCTCAAGCCATAGTCCTAAGGGAGAAAAGCAGCATGGAGGTGGGCAGAGCTGTGACATGGCTGGGCAGAGGGGTGCCAAAAGCACCTGTTGCCTCACAGCATTGCTGTCTGATGGGCCTGAAGCGGCTGCACCCCAAAGATGCAAAATGGGACTGGAATACACACCATAATGTTATCTCTTCGGTTCTGTGATAGGAGTTAGGAGGCTGAAGCTAGACGCTTGGCTAACATTTTCCAGCTATTCAGCTAGATGTATGCCTAGAGCACCAAGCAGAGAGAGCTTCATGTTTGAAACATGAAGAATTTCCTCCCCTTCTTGGATGAGGTTAGGAAACACCTTCAAAGAAGAGCTGCACATTTAACTGGGAGAGAGCAAATCCCTCTCAGCTGCACTGCTGAACACAAACACATGCACTTGTATCACAGACAAGTGACTGCAGAAAGCAGCCAGAAGTTCAATGTACTCAGGTAAGTGAAATCGATTTTAAGATCACTTAATAATGAAGGGATATTCTACTATTTCATTTCCAGTTACATTACAGAACAGAAACAATGGTGCACAAATACTGAGGGTGGGTAATGGTCTTATTGTTCTTTGTCGTGAACCACGTTGTCATAATGGTTTACTGTATTTCAGCGTGAAATGCTATGACAAATACAGAAATAAGACAAAAAAAAAGTGGTTTAAAGGCAGATCTGTAAATGGCATAAAGCTGCTCCTATACACCCTTGCAGGATCCAAACACTTGGCTCTTCCTTACACTCTTTACTGTTCTTCCTCACAGTAACTCAGTTAGCTCCAACTCCTAGTGGCTCCTGTGTTGCTGAAGAGCCAAGACAGCAGATTATAAAAGACTGAAGTTGGAAGAAACACAAGAAGCCATATTATAATAATAAAAGGACTGGGTTAACAAGGAAAGCAGCAACTAGAGAGATGAAAAATTATACAAGAAACCTCATGAAGGAAAACATCGGGCAACAGGAGGTGAGATTTCAAGTGGTGAAATAAGCCATCCAAATTTTCAGGGTATATTTATACAGCACATGTAATTTTTTTTTTTTTCTTCTTTTAAACGTATGCTAAGGAGTTGGAGAAAACAAGTTGCTCTCCAGATTTGTATATATTCCTGCCTAATATCAAGCAGTAACTTAGCATTGTGTTAACTGCACAGGAGTGTAACTGAAGTGTTGCCATCACCCATAGCCAGACGGAAGATGCTTACCTGTTAGCTTGGGGTAGTGCAGCAGTAACTGTTAACAGCCGCAAGATCTGAGCCCTGAAATGGGCTCTACCCATGCCTTTTCCCATGACTAAGGCAGTGAAAAAAGTAAAAATGAAGCACTTCAGAGAGTCAGTGGGCTTCTGTGGAAGCAAAAAAACACTCCCAAAGAAAGATTAAAAGCAGGAGAATAGACCCAGGAAAGCATCAGGCACATGGTGATTTTCCAACGCTAATTCTACAAATACGAGTAACATGTGGGGCAACACACTGAACTGAATCAGGCTATCTGCAATTCATAGGTCTCAACCTTTTCTCTCTCTATTTTGAGATTACTAGGGATATAACAAAGCATCTTGTCCTCTTCTGGAGAATCCCTCTTTAAACAGACTAAGTAATCTATCTGTTCAATAAAGCAACTAATTCCCTTCAGTGACAGCTCTGCTTACAGGAAAACATGGCATCTTATTTTGAAAAAATACCTATTAATATATCAAGGGACAACCATTATCTCAAGTAAGAGGTTTTTGTTTGGTTGGTTCGTTTTTAAATCTTTCAGCCATAGCCAAGCCCTGAGAGCAAAATTCAAAATACTTGAGAATAAAAAAAAAGGCCTACTTTAAGATTTAATTAAAAGATGGAAGGCTAAGGTAGTAATTTATAATTTTTAATCTCGTGTAAGGAAAAATTAGTAAGTGCTAAATCATCAGGGAACATGAGGTGTATGTGATCAGTAACAACTCCCTGGAAGGGCAAATTTTAAATCGTAACAGCCTTTAAGTAACTGATTTAATTTCCGCCATCATTGTTGTTCATAAGCGACCCTACAAACTGTAAAACACCATCAGAATTGAATATTTTCCTGCTGTAAATGTTCTACAGATTATGAGCAGTATAAGCATCTTGTAGAAGAGCAAACATGAGCAGACTGCGAGGTGTGTACCAAATCTAGTATTACGCAGTAGGAAAAGGAATCTGAGGAGATCCAATGCTTCAAATTATTCATGTTATTACCATTGTACTGCAAGTACCATGCAATGACTTCACATAGCACACAGCCCATAATAGTATTTCTGGCTTTCGTAACTCAGCACAAACAAGCTCTTTAAGAGGTGATTTGCCATAGCACATGTTCTCACACAAGCAGTTACTGCAGGGAACAGAACAATTGCGCAGAAGAGACAAGAGAAAGGCCAGGCCTGAAAGGGCTGCAGAAAGTTCCCAAGCCCTCAAACAATCAGTCATTTGGACTGCTTATGTCCATATCCAACCCTGACATCAGCAATTCGTAGTAGTTCTAACATCATTCAACTCTAATGCATTTTGGGATGATGTATGGATTTTCAAAAGTTGCTCCTATTGATTCCCTTCTAGCATCTATACCATAGACCATTTTTGATCACGTAAATACAGACTGTTGACAGTTTTCCTCCCTCATTTCAGCCACTTAGGATAACCACAATCACTCAGTGGAAAATAGCAGAAAATGGATCTGGCTATTAGCACCAGTCTGCTGTGCGCAAAACACAGAAACTAGGACAACTGGATCCTTCTAAGGCAGTGGCTGAGTGGTAAGAGCTGATCCACAGCAATGCTTAACACCTCAGTATTCACGCCAAGGCATGCCATATGAGAGGCATTTTTGATGCTGATTCTTGGGTCAGTAGAGCCAGGACAGCAGTAGCAGCTGAAGTTTTAAGGGATGGAGTTTCAGCAGAAGTTCCCATATACATCTTCCCTAAAACTCACCATGCCTATGTACTTCATCTTTTCCTCACTGGTACCTTATTTTGTTAGGACCCACCACCAAGCTATCTTGTAGTAAAATACCATCTGGTATAAATACAAAAGTTTCGTATCTGTTCTGGGTAGATATTCACTTGAGATGCAAAAACGAGCTGGTTGAACTTCTTACTGCACAAACTATCACTTGAATCTGATGTGTCATCTCCCTGAAAAATATTATTTTAAAAAACATTTCAAAAAAACAGCTTAAAACAATTTCTAAAATGTAGATATTCCATTTATTGTACAGAGAATATCAATTGCAAGAAGTCTTGCAACACGTTCTCTTCACTCCAAGTACAATACAGTACACTGTTCTCCACAATAAGTTACATAAAGGCAAATGTTATGTACATAGAAAAGGATCAGTACCCAGAACTGTTTGCACAGCATTTGCTACTTAGAGAAATCATCCATTTAAATCTTCAATTGTCTTCAGAATTATTGAAGCAAACTGAATTCAACTGAACTCATTAACAGAACTTAGTTACTCGGTTTGAGAAGGGTTTTCACCAAACTTCAGCATTCAGTGGAGACCAAGCAAATGGTTTAACCGCTGAATTAGCATTCCCAGCATTAATTTTGAAAACAAATACATTAAAAAATGAGGCATGCCATATGGTAGCATATAAGACAACATCAAGAAA
>VXAV01000061.1:112756-137548 GCA_013399715.1 Alectura lathami
TTTTTTTAAATCAAAGCCACTGTAACACTGCTTACTGTGACGGTCATGATGAAACACTTTGAAGTTGTTTTACAGCAGAGGATAGGTACTGGATTCACTACCATTACCTACAGGATAAAGGGCAAAGTTTAACTCCTCAGACAGACTCGGCAGCCCACCAGCCTCCTTTTACTACAGGAGCCAATCATTTCTCTTCATTATTAAATAAAATCAATTCTCCAGTGAAAGAACTACCCAGACGTACATTCCAGTTCGGAACAACTTTAATTCTTATGAGTCTGTTTGTGTGATTGAATATTCATGGCAAAATTCAACCCTGTAGTTTTTTCAGGCTGTCAGACTTAAGCCTCAAAGCCACTGCTGTTAATCTTGATTTGTAGTAGCCTTCAGGAGACTTTAGCAACTTAAGCTACAAGATGACAACCAAAAAAAAAAATTATTATTCTTACTAGCCTGTAACTGACAATAAGATTCTTCCTTATGTTGTTTCACTCTTAAAAGAAAGATTTTAAATGCCAATCAAGGTTACCCACACACTTACCCAGCTACGGACTCTAGAATGGTTTTTACTTCTGATAGACCATCTTGTCCAAAATACACCACTGTGAGGTGGATACGCTTATCCTGATGAATACACACATCCCTACAAGCACAAAGACAAGCTGGTGTTAATTATTACTTGCAACACTACAGATGCCTCAGATTCTTTAAAGCTATTGTGTTTAAAAGTATTAAAAGATTAAGTATTCTGGTCACACTTCAGCTAGCTTCTGAAGTAAACAAAAGAATGTTTTCCCACTTCTTTCCCCCAGAAGGCTCCAATACTGTGCATCAGACACCTTATTTTACACACAAGAGCTCAAAAGCTGATACAAATACCAAAGTGTTCAACCTCATGCGTGTCCAGGCTCACAACAGCCCTGGTATTCACTCTAAATGTTTTGGTGCTGTTTGAGAATCTCTCAATTCCTTTTGGAAAGAATATTTTCTCCATAAAATAGGCTGAAATTACAAACATTCCCAGGCAGTTGCACACAACGTTGGAATCATTAGTTTTGACATGAATCTATCAGAATAGAAATTCATTCTGCAAATGAAGCAAAATACTGAAAGTCAGCAACATAGCTCACTATATAATGTCATGCACCTACCTAAAGTTTTGCATAAACTGTGCAAATGCCTCAGTTCTTCCAGCAAGAGGGACAATTATGTTAATGATTGATCTAGAAATATCGACTGTTTCACTCTTCACTTTCATGAGGGGTCCATAAGGTCGGAACAATGTGACATGTCTGTATTCCATGCCATCCATCTTCTTATAAAACAGCTCATACTGTGTCCCCTTATCTCTTTCTGTACGATAGTAACCTGAAGAATAAGTCACACAAGTAATTTATAAAGTCAAAGATCCCAGCAATTGTATTTCAGAAACACTGTTTTTTTCCCCGAGAACTATAAAGAAGTGAAAAATAAAGCTTTTGAGGGGAAGTTTATTTCTTCCTAATCCAAGCCAAAAATCCACAAGTCATGCTCACTCTCCTACCTTCTTATAAGAGATCTGAAAAACAATCACAATCTCCGTCTCTCTCTGCTTCTTGGAGATCACAGTAAGTTTTATAGCCCTACATCGACTTCTCAAACGTAATTAGAGTTGGACCTTCCCAATCAAAAACAAATTCAGCTATTTGCCATGGAAAAGGATCTCTGAAATCTAATATTGCCTGTTCTCAAGCTGTTCAGTAAGGATCTCCCCCTTAGTCAGCCCACAGTAATAGCTGAGATCATCTGCCAGCAAGCAACAAAACAAGCTGTGGGCAAAACAAATGACAATAACTTGCTTGAAAAGGCCTGTTAAATCTGAAATGTGCAATCTAAAAATTCCATGTAATAAATGCTGGAATGCTTTAAAAGTTTTACTGCTGACTACTAGCTACAATGTTTTCTGTCCCATTAAAAAGAATAGTTGCATTTTACTATAGCCATGGTCTTCTAAGGACATACACAGAACAAGCTTTCTTAAAACAAGACCTCTATAAATAGGGTTACCTATTTAAAGACTTTTACTGTAAGACTTAATGCACATAATAGAACCTGTCCCATTCAGAACCAGTATTCCAGTTAGCCGACTGCTTTCATTTAAGGAACATAAAGGAAGTAAGCCAAGCCAAACAGCCTCTAATTCTAGAGCATGGAAAAGCTTAAGACTCATCGGGGGACTTGGCAGTGCGGAGCTCTGCATTGCTAATCCTCTATCGATGCTACCTCATGCTAACCTGACATTAAGATGTAATGACAGGAAAGATCCTCCACCAGCACTGCTCTACATCCATCCCATCTCAGTAATCCTCTCACCCATAAGAAAACTATTAAATTGTAATTAAGAAACATAAGCTAGACTATGAACCAAACAACTTGCACTTGAGCTGGCCACAGACTATTGTGCAAGTTATGAATCATGGCATATCTCAAGAAAGGACTCATGAGGATCACTGAGTTTAACTCCTGACCCCACACAGGGCAACCTAAGAGTTAAACCATGCAACGAAGAGCAGTGTCCAAATGCTCCCTGAACTCCAGCAGCTCGGGGCCATGCCCACTGCCCTGTGGAGCCTGTTCCATGCCCACCACCCCCTGGTGCAGAACCTTTTCCTGACCCCCAGCCTGACCCTCCCCTGACGCAGCTCCATGCCGTTCCCTCGGGACCTGTCGCTGTCCCCAGAGAGCAGAGCTCAGCGCCTGCCCCCCCGCTCCCCTGTGAGGAAGCTGTAGGCCGCCATGAGGCCTCCCCTCAGCCTCCTCTGCTCTGGGCCGAACAAACCAAGGGACCTCAACCGCTCCTCATACACCTTGCCCTCCAGACCCCTCACCATCTTCACAGCCCTCTGGAAAATCTCCAGTATTTTTATATCCTTCTTCTACTATGAAGTCCAAAACTGCACACAGAGGAACATGTATACTGTCTTACAACAACTTTTCCCCCCCTCTACACTCCAGAGTCCCTTTACCTCCACCTCCTACTCAGTTGCCTAGAGTCAGTTCCCTAAATATCCCTCCCTGGTCTTCTACTCCAGTCTTCCTCCTCAAATGAAATCCAGTTTCTGTCACCAGTTTTCCTTCCTGCTGCTCGTTTTGTACCTTTTATAGCAAACTCCCTATTCAGTATGTAACAGGCTTTCTTGCAGGTGTACATGGGCACTGGCAGAATGCAGAGGAAATGCCCATTACTACCCCAGAGGGGCTGCAGGAGATGCGGTGTACCAGAGCAAGCTGGTGCCATGACTGCAAGCAACCGAATCTAACCTCTAAAACATTTTTTACTCTTTGAACAAAGTTTTGCAAGACATACCTTTAAGATAAATAAATTCACATTTATTCCTTTGTGAGCACAGAACTACATGAAACATGCACATTTTAATGCTTAGGAAAAGCATGACAGTTGCAAATCACTATTAACTGGAAGTACCAGAAAAGGTGTTTTACTGTAACAGTGGAAGTTCAATATTGACTGTTAGAAGCATAAAGAAATCATAAATCCCTCACAGTTGTTTTTCACTCCAGTCCTTTTCTGAGTAGTCAAGTACTACAGCCTGAAAACAAATTTCAAACTTTAGAATCTCAACGTCTTATCAGCTCCACAACTTTGCTTTTTTCAATATTAAGTATGTGCTTCTAGAGTTGCACCTCTTGCCAAGAGTGAAACTTCTTAGGTAATTTACTAACTTGAATGCTTTTATGAGATTAAAACTGCTATACACAGAAGTCAGAATTGAGAACAGCCAGAAAAAGAATCAACATCTGTTTTACTACTTAGCATGTTCAGATTTTTAACACCAGGGATTGACTCATTATGCAATGAAACTATCTCACCTGCCAGCTAGCATATTCTGGCTGCCATCCAAAATAGAGCTCTATAAGCAAAGAAGTAAAAAGCAGCAGAAATAATTTAACAGCTGTTACTCCTGGTCCAAAAAGCTTTACTCACTTTGCAGAGTTCTGTTTCTCACCAAACAAACTGCATCTTAGGAATACTGGGAATAAAGTGCTGTCAAAGCCATAAGCTGTTCTTCTATTGCCTTGAATACTATTACTTGTTTTACAATTACGAGGGAACCTACCAAGGAAATGTTTGGCCTATGGAATGCAAGGCTTTTTTTTTTTTTTTTTTTGCATATTAAAATGATCTGTTGAAGTTCCCAGGACTGCAGCCAATTTCTGGACTTACAGTATACTGAAGCAGGCACTTGCATGACATACAGTCCAGAACAGCAAAGATTTACAAAAAACTTGAGCTTGCAGCATTGAGATGAACAATTTTTACATGCAGAAGACATTTTGGATGGGGGATATTCTCTCCAGCTGGCAACACAGAAGCAGAAGAAGCAAGTCCAGCCAGCATTCAGATTCTGGTAGTCACTCAGTAGTAAGACCTTTATGAGACACTAACATAACACCAATTAATTTCTGAAAATAAGGTAAAGTCTCTTTTTGCCAAGAATTATTTTCAAATGGCTATTCAGCAGAAGATCTTTCAACCTAAAGCACTCCATACAAACTTAGCTGTATGTGCATTACATTGAACAATAAAAGGCTAGATGTCCATGAAGGCTCACAGTTTAGCATCACTATTCAAGACAAATACCACAGACTTCTGAAGACAGGGGATGGACAGAAGTAACACCACTACATTCTTCCTCTCTCACTCACCCCCTGCTCTGTGTTACTGAAACACAGATCTCAAACAGATTTCCTATTTTTAAAACAAGCACTCTCTTTTCATGTCCAATTCAGCAATTAGATTCATTGTTTGTAGTTGCAGATCCTTTTATTTGTGAAAATACATAACATTGCAGCTTCATCCTCTCTAGGGTTGCTCTTCATGCAAAGGGAATAATGTACTCCTGTTCTTCTTATAACCCTGAGAATTCAAAGGCCTAATAGGAATATTAAGAAAATAACTTTGATCAAAGTTTTCTGAAGTTGCTGTTTCAGAAACAAGATTTTTTTTTTTTTTTTTAAAAGGTCAGATCTTTTTCTCTTAATGTGAATTCTACAAGTTTCATTTTGGATTTTATCAAAGCAAAAGGGGTAAAAACAAAATAAAGCCCTACAGATCTGAGAACTTTGCTGGTTTACTTCTCAAAAGAAGTCAGCTGAGCTTTGTGCAGAAGTAATTTCTAGCTTTCTAGGAGTACCTTCAAAGTTGTAATGTATTCTTGCAATTCTTTTTATTTTAAGAATCACGTTATTGCCATAAGCCTGCCAACAGCCACATTGTGGTCATGGCAACTATGCCTAAGCACAAAAAAGGAATACAACAGCAAAAGGAAATTTACCATCCATCCATATGGATTTTGAATTTTTTTTTTCCCTATAACAACAACAGAATTAGGAGTTCAAATAATATGAATCAGTAGATTTGGGCTACTGTGTATTGAGTAATTTTATTTTTTCCATAAAGTCTGTTAAGGAAATGTCTGTTTATAAAATACACACATTTAAGCAGGCAGAAAACAGATTCAGTTTAAATTCATGTCTTTGTTGTCACAAGCAACTCCAATATAGGTGAATCTTAAAATATAATAAGAAAAAAAAATCTTGATCATTTTTGTAAGTCAAGATAGTTTTATTCTATTGATCGGGTCTCGAAGATTATGCACAAAGCTGTTCTTCCTCTGTACTTGCAGAATGGTGATGATGAAATACTGTTAGGCAAAACTGTGTATAAGATGAACAATTCTAAACATCTTTACACAGCCAACAAATTTGTAAGAATTTAGTAATACACCTGAAAGTGCATCCCAGAAGAGGTTATACAGCTCAAGGTTTAGTATTGTCCATGTCTAGGAGAAAAGCTGAAATAATTCCCTGAAACACAAGTTTTACCTGTTCAAAAAAAGTTAGACCGTTGAGGTGGAAAGTTAGAAGACTTCCTCATTTTAGCTTAGCTTAAGCTTGGGACAGAATTTTGTAGATCAATTCCTATAGATAGGTGTGTTAGTTTTGAGAAAAAACTCCTACAATGAAAAACAAAAGTCAAACCAGTGCATCTATATTAAAATATGATGGTTATGTATTAACTAATGCAGTACCATGTCTTCTCTTGCAGAGAAAAAAAAAAGGAAAATCCACAGTTTTAGCCTCCTGTCTCAATCTGCATGAAAGTCCTGTCTTAGTCCTAAACAACCTTTTTAAAAAAATACTCTATCAGCAATTGAGGAGAAGACAGAAAATAAATGACAAACTATGTTTAAAATGAAGTCAACTTGAACAGAAGTTCTAAACAAACAATCTTAATGCAACTATTAAGTTGTGGTCTTTGGACATTTACAGAAACTGATGTCTATGTCACTAGACACCGAGTCTGCAACAGAATTTGAATAACCAGTTTATGATAGCTTAAGGGACCAATGTTTTCTAAATGGGAAGGCATCAACTTTCTACCTGGACTTCTAGCAAGAGACTGACAAGTGAGGTAACACACAAGAGCCTCGGCCACAGGACTACAGTGCAAGGGACCTGGAGGATCCACCACCAGCTGGCTCCATTTCTTAGCTCTAAGTTTTGGAACAATAGAAAAAAAAACAGTTAATATTCAGAAGCCTTTTTTTTTATTATTATTTTTGCTACTCTAATGTCTTAATCAGCCAACAGTATTTCCACATACACAAACCAGCCATAACTTCTGTCTGAAACAGGACAGTGGTATATATCAGTATAGCTAGGTGATAACATACCCATATGAACTACAGCATAAAAATATTTCATTTAAGTACAGGAACTGTACAAAATATATTCAGTCACCAATGCTTGAAGAAACTGCCTTTAAAACAACAGGAAATCAGTTCTATTTCCAAGAACTACAAATATACTGGTGCAAACAGAGGTAGAGGTATGAAGTACAATCCTAAGGTCATAAATCTGCTTGCCTGGGCATCTGCAGCCAGAAAAGGCCATACACTAACAGAAGTGAATATCTATTTCAGTACTGGTAAAAAAAAAAAAAAATCCACTGTAGCATAAGCAGTATCTGAAATAAGGGAAAAAGCAGCTGCACAATTAAAACCTTAATGTAGTGCAAGAATGACCATCTCCCACCAAAATACAGTTTTAAGTGAAAATCCTAGTAAGAGCCTAACACTGCCCTGCCTGTATTATACTGACACAGTGAAGTGGATTCAACATCCAGCCCCACCTTCCTGAACAAAGGAGAGTATTGCATTCAAGTTTAAATACAGTAGCTGTTAAAAGCTGAGCTCAGAAAGAGTCTACAAACCAATTACATCATCTTAGACTGAAAGAACTGATTATTTCAACGCCAACGGTACCTTTCTCCAAGGTGTTTGCTTAATAGTGCAGACATCAGCACTGCTGAGATCCAAAATCCCTTTTATAGTAATGCTCTCATCTATAGCATGGTCCAACTTTTTTCTTTTATGGCAGCATGAACTGTATTTAATACTGTAAATACAAAAAGCAGGTGCTAGGGCAGTTTTTGATAATAGTCATCTCCACCAGCATTACATTGTATCGTGAAAGCCAACTTCTGCAGAAATCACAGCCAATGCATTTTTTAGCATACCATTTAAGTGTTGAAAGG
This sequence comes from Alectura lathami, assembly GCA_013399715.1. Taxonomy (NCBI): domain Eukaryota; kingdom Metazoa; phylum Chordata; class Aves; order Galliformes; family Megapodiidae; genus Alectura; species Alectura lathami. Next base: position 120,354 of record VXAV01000061.1, read on the forward strand.
GTAATTGTATTTGTTTCTATACTATGTTCTGCAATTGAATTCACAAACATTGAAAGAACTGATAAGAGAACAAGAGAGCTAACTGATAAGAGAACAAGAGAACTGAAACAAGTGTTCCTGCTAGCAGTCCCATGTTTCTGTGTAACCCAGTTGCATACTTTTCCCCCAGTAAGCCCAGTTCAAGATTGCATAGCTTAGCAGACCATGTACCATGAAAGGTCTCTTCAGGACTCCAAGTTCTTCAGAAGATATGATCAGAACATGTTAGTCTACCAACACTCCTCCTCCAATACGAGTATGCCAACCCTATGAGAGTCAGAAGCCTCAATATTAACGAAAAGTGGCATCAAGATGAGTGGAGCAAATACCCTGTACCTTCATAGCCAAGTAGCTTAACCACGCTAGAACAGGAGAGATGGAATCTGTGTCTCCCTCCCACTGCAATCAGTTCCTCTAGAAGTCTTTCAATTTTTTAAGAACAGTAAGCAGTCACATCACAGACTTAAGCTAAAATCAGTTATGAGCGCCTCATGAGTGTCTCAACATTTTAAGCAGAAATACAGCTTTCCCTGTACATGTCTTGTGGAACCCTTTTTCTGAAATGCATATCCTGCTTCTGTTCAGGACAGAACATAATCAAGCAGAATATTCTCTTTGTTGGAAATACAAGTTCTTACTGTGTAATTACTGTTCAAGATTACACTCAAGAGTAAGTGAAAAACCTTAAAAACACAAACATCATTAAATGCTGGTTGTGACATTGTGGCTGTTAACTGGGTGGAAAATATCTAATAGACATACCTTCTACAAAATCATTTTCGCTATACAGCTGCCTCTCTCCTACTCCATCATCGTCATCTTGACCATCTTCTTCATCTGGATTATTGATAACTTCTAGGCCAGCCTCAATAACTTCCACCAATTCATCCCGTTTATCCTTCCTAACAGGTTTCTCTTCCGGATGCCGAGTGAGCCCCATCTCCAGCTGGAATACCTTCATGGATGTGAAGCTCTCAAAAGGAATTACGCCATATTCACTAGGCAGTTTGGCCCCCACGCTCACTTCAGCTTTGTCAATTTGGGAATGAAGAAATTCTAGGAGATCATTTGACGCCTGTTCTTTGGTGCCCTGGTAGTTAATACCATTGACCTTGGGGCTCTTTTTCTCCTGCAGAGTTTTCAATTTATCACTCATTTCCTGAAGCTCTTGCTTTAACTGCGCAATCTGACGTTTCAGACTGGTCGCCCTGTTTTGATAATGTTCTTCTTGTTCCTGCAGGAGAGCCTGATAATACTCTTTACCCATGTTTTCACCTATAATGCCAGGCAGAGATCCATTATTATCTGTTTGTGGGGCACACTCAAGCAAATACATCAGCAAGACTAAACTGAAGAGAAAAGCAAGGCCCACTAATAGCCAGCGAGTCTTGGCTTGAATTACTAAGCCTCTTCTGGGCATTCTCATATTATTTCTGTCTCTAAACCAAAAAGATAACTTAATTGCTCGTGCCTTCCAGGGAACATCACCCCAGAGTTCAGACCTTAAGGAGCAGAAAAAAACATGACCTTAATTGTTACTGCAAGCTCTGATAAAGTAGCAGACAAGCAATTTTCAACCTCTTCCTTGATCAAGTGTCATTGCCGAGATATAAATCAGAAGTTCCTACATCATCCATGACCATCAGCTGTACATTTGGTTGGCTCCATACAATTTGTTTAGGATTTCCTATCCCAGGCTAAAAAAGCTACAAAAGGGGAAGAAGAAGGAAGACAACAGTAAGGTATCATATTTCCATTTCCAATAGGAGTAGTTAAAGCGTTTTTAGCCTACTTGAAATTCAGTGAGGAAAATATGCAGAAGTCATTTTATAAGCTTTGAATCTACAGTATTTCATTTTCCCACTGTGAGAGCAGGCTACAGTTCAGTAACAGTAATTGTCATTGGCTGGTCTGACATATTCCTCTGGCACTTGAGTATATTATTCCACTTCTCTCCTTGGAAGCTGTGGTTTGAGTCAGCAGAAAGAAGACAGAACCTAAAATTAAAAGAAAGGTGCATATTAGAACTACAAAGCAGCTGGTCATTTCAAAAACACACAAACAAAGGTAAAACACATGGATGTGAAGGATCACAGCGGGAAGGGGCAGGAAAACAGTCAAGACAAAACATTTGTTTCATTGCATTACCCAGTGCTTCTCTTTGACGTACTGGCTGAGAACAGCAATATCAACAACCTAATGAAACTGATTGTTCACACAGCTCGCTATGCGCTAGCTAAAGCAGTAATGCTTCTTCAAGACTCAACAAGATTTTAACTTTCCCCATTCCTTTTCTTCTTCTTGTGGGAAGGAAAAGAAGAGAAAAACATGCCCTTCCCACTTGTCTAAAAAAACCCCAAGAACTACTTTGAAGCAGCAGCAATTTCTATTTCCGTTTGCTTTTTCTTAAGTAAATATTTTTTAGGGAATAATTATTCACTCATGAACAAAGCACCGCTGACTTGAATATCAAAGTTCACAGGAACATAATTTCAGAATAAGGCAAATTCAACAGGATATGGATTTCAAATCCAGATTCCCAAGCTAAGCAAGGGAGCCTCAGACAGCCAGTTTACTACCATTTCTACCATTTATTTTGGACAGGCAGAGCGAAGAGGCATTGACACTTCAAATTGGGCATCCCCTTACAGCTGTGCCCAAGCAGGCTATGAGGAAAAGGCTCATGTGAAGGTCACAGTTACATAAGAGGGGGATACCAAAAATGATAAGTAAACAAAATGGGTCATGGGCCTACTTCAGAGAAAGCATAAAGAGGCAAAAAAGGGAAGGACACAACCGAAGTAAGCTAATGCATGTTATTCTGCTTTCTAAAGCTAATCAAATACTCCTGTTTAAAACTTGGTTGTAGAAAGTAAGAAGCTGATTCAAACTTATCCAAGGAATCTATTAGCTCTGCATCCATTCTGACTGTGTTCTTCAGTTGCCTGGGGGGGAAAAAAAAAAATCTGGAACTACAGTAACTTCAGTGTAGTTTCAATATGCTGATGAAATGAAACTTGCTTACTCCATTATTCTTTATACATGGGTTGACCAGATGGCTACCTGACACTGCCACCAACAAGGAAGCCCCTCTTCTACCATCCTTGAAAATAAAGCCACTGTGCTTCATATGTTTAGACTACAGATTACACCCCTGCAACATTTCTGATGAGTCCTTGCAGTATTTCTCCCTTTCCATTCAGCTTCCAGCACACGGAGTACCAGGTACCATGCATCAGTGGTATCACAATATCCTGCAACGTCATTTGCAAGCAAACTCTAATAACAAAGCCTGAAAAGACTAAATAAATTATTTACACCACCAACACCAACGCTGATGATTGCTGATCTTACATTTGCATGCATATCATACATGCCCAGTCTTGCAAGAGCTTCACACTTGTAGCCATGCAGATGAAGCCTACACAGGACTGCTTGAAACCATAATAATACTTCTAGTGCTAGAATTCCTCCCTATGATCCAGCTTAAATATAAATTGAATTCTTCACATAGAGATTTTGCATACAGCAGCTTAAAAGCCTAAGTAGAAATTGAAGCTCTTGATACTCAAGTGAATCCACTGGGCACTTCGGTACAAAGTAGCTGTTATGGCAGCTGAACTCTCAAGACATCCTTTTATGTCCAAATAAGTCAGAAGTTAGTCACTCCTGAGTGAACAAACGTTATATAAATGCATAGTGATCAGCACCAGATGTACCCTCAGACTGAAGACCACGGTCCAGATGCTGTGAGTCAAGGCAGACAGAAGAAAAAAAGCCTACAGGTCAAAACTAGTTAACAGAAGTGCCGCAGCAGCATCCCAAGCTTTCTTCATTACAAAGTTGCCTGTATGAGGCATTGTCTGACAAAAATATTGCACACTTCCTCTTGCATTTTCCTTCTGTTAGAAGGGAAGGGGTGAAGCCACAGTCAGTAACATGAAGAACCTCCTGTTTCTTTAAAACCACATAAAAACTAGACTGTAGCAAGGCCATTCCATGCAGAAGCTGGGACATCTTAGATCAGCCAAAGAAGTGCTCACACTATCTGACGTGCATAGAACTTCAACAAATACAATTCCAGCTATTTTTACTGCCCAGCCTTATTACTGCTAACTGTCAAGAACAAGGGTATTTTTGCATTATTGTACACACAAACACAGCTATCATATCACCACACCAATCAGTTTTTCAAATTATTAAGAGATGCTTTCAGCACAGGGGACAAGATAGGAAACAAGGGTAAGTGTTACAGCTCAGCAGAACATGAAGAGCGCATTTTTCCTTAGCATTTCTCCACACAGAGTAATTAAAGAAAATTAGAGCTTGTACTAGAAACCAGGAGCTAATATTGCTAGTGAGGAGATGGTGTTAATAGATTTGGGCTGCCACTGTAGAGCTTAATGATGGGCAGTGCAGGCAGCTGCAAACCACTGCCAGATTTGGTTCATCACAACCTCTAGTTTAGAATCACTTCAGTCATGGAGCCTCCTATGCCATGGGCTGCTATTAAGGGACACATAAAAACCCCTGAAGCTGGAGCACTAGCAAATGAGGCCTTTATCCAGTTCTCTGACCGACCAGTAAATTGCCTTGTGTTCAACCCTGGTGAGTCACTAAGGTTCTTTAGGTCTTATTCTTTTCCTAGAAGCACATGAAAACCGATTGCCTGATGTGGTGTCAGCAGGATGAAGTGTACTAGGAGATTAAGACTCCCTCAGACAACAGCAACGGGCCACGAAAGAACAACTCTGTTCTTAATTTGTTTCTTCACTGTGGCCAAATGTACATCGTTATGGCAATCATGGATTAAGAGAAGTCAGCAGGCCCACATAGGAACACTGCATCATCAACGCAAGAACAAAAGATTGAGTAACTGCAAATTTTTGAGCCTTACCTACTGCCACTAGAGGTCTGTTCCATGGAGCGCCACCTTCAGGGTGACTTAAAGCAGAGAAACAATATACCCCTTGCTCCAGCAAAAGAAAGTACATGTGGTGGGCTGTAGAGACCTGATGCTTTTCCTTCTAGGCTCTAATTATCCCTCATTAGTTGAGACCCTTTTCTAGTGAGCTAGGGACAAACTTTGCCTATTGAACTCTGACACTTGTAGTGCAACACAGGTAAGAACAGGCACTTTTCCCCGCTACTGCTTCCCTGAAGCCTCTGAAGACAAGGAATGTTTGTGCAACCTGTTATGTTAAACATTAAGGCTTTGAACCGCATGCGTAGAGCTGAAGGTGGAAGTTACTTTGCCACAGTGGGGACTGAGCCAAACCGAACATCTTACCTTTTTATCTTTTCAGTATCACTTCTGCTGAGAGAGTCAAGAAGTCAGGTATTGATATCTTCCCCTCAAAAGGCTTCAATTTTTCTTGTTTATTAGCTTTAAGGATGCTGCCTGTTGAAAAGGCTGGTAACTCTTACATCTTCGGAGCAAGTAACAGGACTGAGTAATTACCCCCACCGTGTCTTCCCACAATTGCTCTATTACCAATAGAAGATTCACACAGTACACCTTAACGATACCATAATGCATCATCCCCATGAACAGCACCCGAAGTAGAGTGGTTAAGTTTCTGATCATCACTGATACTACCTTTCTTGAGCAGCTTACAGTCTAGTCTGGGAAAAAGAAAAAATAAAAACCCCACACCACTAAAATCACGTTGCATTTTTCATAGAGTGAAAGAAGTAAAAATCCCAATCCACATCCCACCAAAAATGTGACATTTACAATCCATCTTTCTGTCCTCTCCTCTCACTAGTTCCATGTATTTACAATCCAAATCTGATATGTATTAGGTCTGGCACAGCACTATTTCAAGAATTTCAGTAACTCCTCCCGAAGGCTGTGAAACAAACCTAGAAATTAGCAAATGCATGCAACATCCTAAATATCACACTGGAAAAGTTAATTCAGTGTAATATGGCACATTATAAACTCCATTAAAGAAAAAAAAAAAGGTTACCTAAAAAAGTAGTCATGCAGTAGTTACTATAATCAGCACTCTGCTGTTTAAAGATCAAATTCCAAACCTTTTAATTGCAGATGTTTGTTTTTCAGTTCTTCAAAACAAGAATATTTGCAATACTCCCTAAAATCTCCAAATTGCAAGACGTCTGAGGCTTATACAATGTTCGTGGACATTTGCAGCTTTTCCAGAAACAACTGGTAGCTATTCTTTCTGCATTTCTAGGGCCTTAGGTATATTCAACTATGGAAATGTCTGTTCTTTACAAAAGAGCTCATTGACTCTCTAGGCACAAGGGAATAGACCAGCATGCTAACAGAAAACGCTTGAATATTGTTTTTTATTGTATCAGCACTCTGTTTTGGTTCCTTGTTGCAGAAGATGAGTACTTCTTTCCAAGCAGGTGAAACATTCATGCTCAAAGCAGTGACCTAATTCAGCATGCTCTTACTTCATGACAGACTGTAAAGAGAAACCTCCTTTGAGCACATTCTACTTCAGACATCCTTTCCGTTCAGCATGCCCTAGACAGTCATAGCTTAGCTGACTATGAAATTCCAGCTGATTTTCTTAGTAATTTTGTTCGTAATTTCACCCAGATGCCACAGACATTCATCATCTTAAATCCTTCCACACACACACACTTCTCTCCTTCAAGAAGTCGTATAATGACACTTAAGGTCCAATATCATCCTTTGAATATGCAATTTTATTCTGTTCTCAGTGACAGCCTTCTTTCAGCGCTGCCTGGGAACATTTAGAAGAACTGCACAGGCAGCTATTTTCTCACTTGTTGAAACCAATACAAGAAGATCATCGCCTATGCTGTCGGAGAATCTTTGCATAAAATCCTAGAATGAAAAACCTCAAACCATACCTTCAGTATGCAGAAGCACGTACCATGTGCTTCCACAGCCCACAGAGGTACAGCCTCAGAACAGAGGAAGGAAATTGTTCCAAGGCTGTGTTGCACAGCTCTAAGCAAATGAGTACTAGTCAGCTTTTCTGCTGTTGGGAACATTAGTAGAAAGGAAAAAGCAAAGGAAATATTCAGGAGGAGTTGGGGGGGCAGCTCTTTGACAAGAGTGAGAACTTATCTTTAATTTGGTATCTCACCCCCGCAGGGCTAGCCGTAGCCCATGCGTTATGACCCCAACTGCACACCAACTTGCTTTCAGCGACAGCTCTGCTCCAGGCCGCCCCAACAGATGCCTGCTCAGTTTGCTGGACAGCGAAAGCTGAAAACCACTGCTCAGTTACAGAAAGAAGATCCACAATCAAGACAGCCAGCAGTAAAGTGAAAATTATTACAAAATATTTTAGGCCTTACCAGTTCAATAGTAAATCCTGAAGAATTTGAAAGTAGCACACCCTACAGCCGCTGCCCATTGACACCACAGCTGCTCCCACTGGGCAGCAGCTTAGTTTTAACTTTGTGAAAGTTCAGTGCATAACAGTGTTCCAATCCACCACAACATGCACGCTTTGTTTAAGCACTGAACTTAAGCTTTGCTGCCCACGTTGTCCAACTGGCATTCAAGTCATTTTCTTCTTCCAGTTACCTCATAGAATTGTCCAAGTTTCCTATTGACCTCCTGCCTATCTTCCCAGCATTCCCACCGGAAGTCACATTACCTCAGCATGAGCAATGCTGTATAGGACAAAACTTTAAAAGCACACACCAGTGCTCTTTAAACAGATCAGTACCGCTGCTGTAGAAATGTTGTTTTTCTAGACCCTGCAAATCCAAACCAGAAATCCAACCCAACTCAAACCCAGAACTTGTGATTCTTAGTTATTATGAACTCGTCAGTTCCACTTGGTTAATAAATACAAAACGTGGTTGCGTTCAGCTAGTGCCCATTAGCCATGCCACAGACTCCCAGCAGTAACAGATGCATCATCCTTGTGCTCATCAGCGAACACACTGGGATAAATGCTGAGCTATCGGTTTAGCACCACCTGTACTCACTCACAGGTGTTCTTTGGTCTCCATCTGATTTATTTGTTAGAAACTCCTACTGGCAAGCACTGGCAAAGCCAGAGTCCCAAAGGACAGGAGAAGGATGACAACTGCACACTGATCACCGAAGAGGATCTTGCTTCATTTTTTATTGAAGAGCTGGAAAAAACCCAACACCCAGACAATAGCTACTGCATACATTATGAAAAGCCTGTAATGAATTATCAAGTGCTCAAGCATATCTGCAATAGCTAACCTCAGACATTTGTTTAGTTCCTAAGTGGGAAGGAAAATAATTCAGACCTCTGGCACAAGCATCACAGCAGTACAATAGCGTACTGGGAAGAAGTTCAATCATGGGAATTGCTAGGAAAGTTATTCCAGTGATGCATGACTATCATCACAGGACTCATTACTGAAAATGATAGTCATAAGGAATATGCATGAAAACACTCTTATGTACAGTTTGTCACTTCTCAGTGTTACAGCTGAAGTAGCAGAAAAAGAAAGCAGAAGATAATATCTAACAATCTAGAAGTGGTGGTACTTCCACAACACTCCCTGGAAAAAAAAAAAAAAGTCCTGGTGTTATCCACAGACAAAAAAAGCACTAACCATTTAACCCAATTTTTACATGACTTGCTGTGAAATAAGCAAGAAAATGGCCTTTTAATAAAGTCATTTTATCTTCCCTGGGCTATAGAAAGAAGTCACCTACTGCTTGTCCTGGCATCTACTGTTCCTATACAAAACAGACTTCATTACATGGTCAAAATGAAAGAACAACGTTATTCATGCTATTTACCACATACCTAATTCCAAGTAAGCAAGGAGCTTCAATGGAAGCCAGAGCAAGCCCATTTATCTGAAAACTTCTGAATGGAAATGGACTTCAAACCCGAACAGCTACGCCTTAACTGCACTGTTCATTATTATCCTTACTGTACAAAATGCCTGGAAATCAACTCATAGATGCTTAACTGTTTTTCATGAAGACAGGCATCTTCCTGGAAGAAACCAGTGACATTAAGTGTCCCACTTAAGACAAGATGAAGTGTTTTGGTTTGGTTTTAGGTTATTATTGAACAAGTATCCTGACGTTATCACTAGCTTCAGTTTCCATAACAAATAAGTTCCCTATCTCACACAGCTTTTACCATAGTTTATATTATTTACTTTGTGGGCTTTTGTGTTACTATAGGCACTATTCCCCTTTTTACATCTGGCATAAAAAACTCCAAAATAGAAAAGCAAGTCTTCTTCCTCTTATTGTAAGGGAATTTAAGGAACTGCGGTAGTACATGACTGCACCTATTTTGCCTATCCCACACATCGTTAGGGTTTAACCTAGAAACAGAAGAGAAGTACAAGTTGCTCCCTTAGTACAGCATCAGTGAAGCACTTCTCGCATCTCTAGCACTAAGTCGTTTTTCACAGAAGCCTCAAGCAAGACAGTCCAATAACCTGACTCACTTTTACCACGTGCTTTGCAAGAACCTTGCTAACAACATCCTCTCCACGAGGGACTGCACGAGGTGCCTGGGCAACTAACAAGCCAGCAAATGGGACTCCAAGTCCAGACGCGCTCTCCAGCAGCCACGCTCAAATGACTGTGCTCAGGCCTGCTCACTGAAGGATGTCAGTCATAAACGAAGCATTTGGGGACGCTGGGTCTTGAAGCCCCACAGGTAATGGTAAGGTTGTCTGCCTTCATTTGAAACCAGAACTCCTGAGTAAGCAAGAGCCACCAAGCACACCCACAACAGTTCAGGGAAGTCTGTCCACATACGAGGATTCACTGTCATTTCCTACAGACTCCAGTGCACTCTACTAAAAACGTCCTCTGGTTCACTACCCTCAATGTTTTTTTTTTTCCCCTCGTCACTTGCTGAATTGATACCTGCATACTTCATGGACGAGTATTACGCTAGACTGATAATTCTTGCTTTAACAGGTATATAACCAGAAGAAAGCACTAGGTGTATTCAGTAGTTCATTTTTCTGAAGCGCTTGTTCGTTCTTACAACCTGAGAAGGAGATTACATGTGGAGACATTACCAGCTGAAACCTGCCATCCTTCAAAGTCACTGCCTCCTAAGAGTGCATGTAACACTGCACAGCCAACCAGGGATGAAGAGCCAGCTGCGTGACCAAGGAATTGCTCAAGCAAGACTCAGTCACCTCTTTGTTTTTTTGTTTTGTTTTTACAGTAACTTCAGCTTGCCTTAAAGAATGCAGGGTAGTCTACTAGAATAGATGCAGCCAAACCTCTATGCTCCTTTCAGTATGATAAAGCAACAACGGCTGCAAGGAGCATAAATAGGACTCACGACATTCGGTAGTCTTCAAAACAAGATAGCGCTTGAAAGGCATTTCGCGCAGGAAAGCAGCCTATTCTAGGAGAGAGAAAGCAATTACACTTAAATTGCACAACCTTCCCAGGAACAGTAAAACGCCCTTAAAAGGGTATTATCACCCTGAACATCTAAAAAAGCCCCCGTCAAGTATTCCCCCCATCTAAGACAAGTATGCTACAGCAAATGCTAAAGAACACAAAAAAGTAACTACGCCTAACCTGAGTACACAGTCTTTGTGCAGCATAACTGCACTTTCAATGATGCAATTTCACATGTATTAAAAAACTAATAAAGTTAAAAAACAACCACAAAATGACTGAAGTTATTAGCTGTGAGAATGGTAGCAGGCTAAAAGTGTTTCCGGAAATGTTTTACTTCAGTGTACCCCACCTAAATGAGTTCGCAGAATCACATTTTCTCTTTTCTCACTTCTCCTACTTATCACCCAGATCTATATGTACTGAAATCTAGACATTGCCGTTATGGTAGCACAGGTATAGTAAAAGAAATATATTCTAATTTATGTCAGCTCCTGTGCTATTTTGAAAGGATAGTTGCCATCCACAGAACTAGTGGAACATTTCCTACTGTGAGAGTTAAGGAGAGAGGCCACACACTCAGTTCCCTCACAGCTGTAAAACAAGTCTGAAGCACTGGAGAACAAACCAGACCTTCTCTGAAGCCCTCAAAGATACCCAATAGGTGGTTATCATACACCTTTTGGAAGGCTAAAAAGAAAATGGTAAGATTGAAAGAAAAATCCTCAGCCAGGGTTTCCTTTCTGAGGGTTGCCCAATTAATTACCTAGCATTAAAAAAAAAAAAAAAAGACTCAATCCTGGGGACAAGTTGGATTTTTTTAAAATCTCCAAAAATTTTTCCATGGTAAAAGCCATGTTGGTGCTTTCGCAGAGTTACAAATCCAAATCCAACCTACGAAGCTGTTGCAGTTAAAATGACGACAGTGAGAAATCAAATTCTTAAGTGCACCTGAACCTTCCTCAAAAAGGCTTCTGCTAATATCAGCCTTAAAAGCAGATGCATATCAAGGCACTGATTCAAGTTTCACCTTAACAATTTCACTGAAAATCTGAAGGTTAAGCAGTATCACAGAAACATTCTCAAAATTAACCCTGAACTGTGCGAATAGAACCCTTGACCAACTAATATTTGCCTAGAAATCTCTTCACTGCAACAGTGAGGAGTAATAGAACAGCTGAAGTCATTCACGGCAAGACATTTCTGGGCATTCTGTCCAACTGGAAGCTTGACTTACAGAACCTTCAAAAGATCTAAAATCTGTTTGAAATACAATTTTATGCAAGAATTCTGAGAAAATAAAAAACATTCTACAGCTTTTTGGTTGCTATACTTCTGTTGCTGCCTTCTTTTTTAACTAAATTGTATCAGCTAACTGGAGTTCACGTCCTGTCAGAACTGGGATCACTTGGCTATTCCTCAGCCCATGCACTAGGGCAGAAGGAGGAACACAACCCACAAGTATTCTGCGAAGAGCTAACCATTGCAGTAGTAGCTAAGGCTCTGCCTGCAGCACCAGACAGCCATGAATATGTCACCAGAAATGAAAGCTGGATGCCAGATGATTGAGAAACATCTGGTGCATTCCAGAAGCACAGCCAGACACACTTATAAAGTCAAACTGAAAAATGATAGATAACTGAGAAGAAAGTTGCTCTCAGAGGAGTTGAAGGAGAGAGGACAGCAGCTTGTCAGAGCTATTTATCTTGATATTCCTTTTCTAAGATGTCTTGCACTGGAAAAAGACGTCAGTTAAAATCTCTCAGCAATTCACATGACTCTGGCTCTATCCCTTTGTTTTGTTTTTCAAGTCAGTCTTTGGGACACTGGGCCACCTTTCCTCCCCTTCTCTTCAGGGAGAAACAACCACTGTGTGGGGGAGAGGCACCAGGCATTTGTCAGCCCCTCTAGTTTCGGCTGGTCCCTTCTGCCATTCCGCTGTGCTGATACCCTGCATTTGTTTTTGCTGGTTCCTCTTCACAGCAGGGAAAGGCAAGTTCTTACTACAGTCACTTATCACAAAGTGTTTATTCAAAGTGACATCTGACACATGGTACTACTGGCAACAACTTGTGTTAAGCTTTAAGAACAGTGTTTTAATGTTTTGTAAATTTCTCCTCTGGTCCCTTCAGACAGGGACTCAAGTCCCGACCACTTCTGTTCACGTAAGCAAGGTAAAATCCTGAGAGGCTCAGCTACTCACAATGCAGAAGCAGCACTGAAAGGTTAAATGGGAGAAAACCAAGGTCACCGGATTACCTCTAAGGTACAAAACCAAAAAATTACTGCAGGAAGCAGGGCTCAGTAGAAGCTCCTAGCAGAACGCAGCAGAGCACTGTGGACACTCAGCCTCAGTCCCGCTGAAGCGGAGAGCGGAGATGGGGCTGGCACTGCAGGGACTCTGGTCCTCAGCGTGCCTGGCACATCCTTCTGCTCCGCAAACCGTGAGCCTGCCCTCCATGAGCCTCCTCTGCATATCAGAAACTCACGGACCACTGGGAAGATGCACAAAGCTGTTATCCCTCAGCAGTCTTAATTTCCACTCTAAGGCAGCACCAGCGGCAGAAAGATGCCAGCCCTCCACTGCCCGCGGGGCTGCGAGCAGCATTAGGGCTGCCGACACCACTGCCGGGGGAAACCTCTAAGGCACAGAGGAAGTGCTAGCACAACTCAACAGAAAGCTGTTATCCCAGCCATTCTCCCAGGACAGATTTCACTTCACAGAAGCTAATGAATTATCCCTCCACATAACCCCAGGGACCCAGACAACGTGCACAACCAGTATTTTGTATTCTCTGAGCGTGCTGTAAGGCACGAGATACCCTACCTCACTTCCTCTGCTTTAATGCATTTCCACTGCTTTAATGCTGTGCTGCTGCCTGTTGCTTCCTGTGCATCACTGCTGAACACCTGCCCTCGCTGCAGCAAGGAAACCCCAACCCAGAAGAACTGCCCACGTATTTCTTCTGTTTCTCCACAGAAGACACACGCAAACTCCAGAGACTTCACACCCAGTAGAAGAAAAGCTGCCTGGTGAGTGATGTTGTTAGTTAGCTCTCAGATGTTATCTGAGACAGGATATCCCCCAAACTAAGCTCCAAACAACTACCAGCAACTCCTTGCAGCATCTCTGCACAACCCCTCAGCCACTGCTGTTTTTAACTCACACAGCTTCCTGCCACTGGACACCTGCAAGCTGGAACTGCCTCTCTTGCAACTAGCAGCAAAAAAATTATTAGGGTCCTTTTTCCTTCCAAGATTACCTGGGGCAGTCACCCTGACTCCCAAATCCCAACATACCAACACATAACTAGCATAGCTCCATATTCTTTGTGAAGGTGCTGTACAGTTTTGACCTTTCACAAAAGATGTGTAGTACACTTGGAAATGTTTCATACATGCAAGCCATGTATTTCTAGGTTTACCTCTAGCTCGTAGGTGTTTTGCACTGTGTTATTTTACCTTGGCACAATCTTACGTGCTGGTCAGCTCAGTGAAAGGGCTCCCATCAGTGGCAGCCACTAAATACACAGCAGGAGCCATCTCCAGAGGATTCATCAACCCTGAAAGCTTTTTACCTCTGTTCTACAACCAAATATTAGAATTCATCATTTAAAAGAATATTCCTCATTTATAATAAACTCCCTGCAATAAGCCAGAGGAAGAAAAATAAAATTATTTCCCATTTTTCAGAGAAGTTCCAAGTATCTGCCCACCCAGCCCTCTCCAGCTTCAGGCCATCTATCCTACTGCCAAACAACACCATGACAGTTGTGCATGCCACGTTTTCTTCTGTCACCTACTGCATACTTGCTCTCAAATGCAAAAACCTTCACCCTTTCATGTATTGAAATAACAATTGATAATTTGGGGTCATTTGTTGCCGTATAAGAGAAGTTAATGGGGACATCACACCAAAAGCACATACACGCCAGCCTCTGGGTGCTTTCTGGAGAGTTACCCCAAGCAGAAGCCCCACCAGAAACCCCAGTACCACAAAGGAAATGGATTCTCTTCCAGAAGCTGCTTCACCAGTGAAATAATAGTGTTTAATGTGAAGGAGGAAGGAATAGGAAGACAGACAGACAAGCTCTTTATCACCCACCCACTTCACCAGTGAAAGCTGTGCTTCATACAGAGGAGGAAGAAGGTGAAACAACAGCAGAGACAGAGCTGCCCTTCGTCACCACTGGCACAGCCGCCAGCGACACAAACCCAAGGTGAGCCCCTGAGGCAGCAGCAGGGGGTCAGCACCAAGAGCTCCACAGGAACACAGCGAGGATGAGACGTGGTGAGGCCAGAGATGGGCACAGTGCAGGAAGGCACCTGTGCCACGGGCAGCCACTGGGTGTGAACACACCGGCCACTGGAGTTATTTTTGATTTCAGCTGGAGATGATTAAGGCAGGAAATGGTTAGAAAAAGTATGTGCAAGATCTCCTCAAATGATATCTTCCTCACCTAAAGTCTAACTTGGATGCTTTGAAACATTTACTGTGAACACCTTGTGATTTATTATTTCATTTTCCCCTTTTCCAGACCAAGCTTGCAAGAACATAGCTAGCTGCATAGTAAAAGCACAAAAATTACAAAACAAAAATCCACTATGCCCTTGAAACACTTTCTTCCATTGTGCCCTTTTAAAACTTTTTTTCAAAAAAATGACTAAAAAGGTCTTGTACATCTTGTAATTGAAGCCCTTGCCTATTTGCCATTTTACTTCTCCAGAACCAGCATTCTGGTTGCTTTCCATATGTTTGTTCTGGAGAGCCAGTCTCTGTGAGAGCAGAGGACAGACACACTAACTGAAAGCAAAGCATATCATCAGTTCCAGCACCACCCAAATCCTTATCCCAAGCCTGAGCATCATCCCACCTCCACAGCCCTGCTTCAGCATTATTTAACAAGAAAATACTGCAAGTCATGAAGCTTGCTTCATAATGACAAAGTTAAGAAAAATATTGTGCAATTCAGTTTTAAAAAAAAAAAAGCAAGCAAGAAAAAACCTGGCCATATTTCCCATCCACTCCCTCCCCCAAGTTCAGTTTTATCTTTCAGAAAAACACTCATGACATTTTGGCAGTCCATTTTACAGAGGTCGACTGAGCACTCTGACAATTAAGGAAACAGCAGCCTGGTGCAAGAGTAGGAATCGTTACACCAGATACGGGCGGGGGGGGGCTGCCCTGGCAGCAGACCAGGCTGCTCATCATCTACGCCCTCAGATGACATTTCCTGCTCACCTAGGAAGACCTGCATGCCAGGGCAGGAATTTTAAAGTAAATAATTTAAATTCAGAAATAACTTGATGCAACTTCCACCATGATGATGGGTTTGGTTTTCTCCATTTCTTTTTTTTCATATTTCAATTTATTTTTTTTTTAAGCCTGAGAAGGACACCAAAACAAAGTCATGGGATCAAGGAGGGAAGGAACTATTCAAGCTGAACAGATCTTAATCACACAAGTTTTTGTGGGTTTCCTCCAGCAGCGGGCAAGCCAAACAATTCCTGTTTGTGCCGTACAGTCCTGCACTTTCAAGTCTCTGTTCCTCATTCCACTCCCAGCTCACCGATGCCTTAGGACAGGGGCACTGCAGCAACGCCCAGCACGGGTCTCCCCATGCTCAGGGTACAGACGCACAGGGAGGGGCTCCCACGCACCCCTCAGGGTGTAACTGAGCCCACAGCTACCAGCACCCTGCCAGCAAAGTCACCGACCTCCCCTGACAGCTGCTGGGAAGGTTTCCAAGCTGCTGCCTCTAAAGCACTCCAAGACTCACTCTTGAGCTAATAAATAAGGGAGGCTAGAAGTTTCCTTCCACTGCACTACAGCAGAATGGCAACTTCCAGCTAGCCCTGGGAAGGAAGCAACAACCTTACTCACTCATGGGCCCTGGCACTTACCATCCTAAGACAAAAGAGAGGAAAAATAATGTTTACTGTATGACTTTAGCTTGAGACATTCACCCTGCACTAAAACACCCTCACAGCTCCTCTGTGTTCCCCACCAGAGCCACCCAATGCAGCACAGCGTTCCACCAGCCACCCGCAAGCTCCGCGGATGAAAGACCTGTGTCTCAGTTCCTGCCTAACAGAGGAACTTGGAAAGCAGAAAAGAAAAACCAAACAAGCTACAAAGCCACAGTGTAAACATTAATTAAGCAGATCCTGACTACATGCCACAAAAAAGAAAAAAAAAAAAAAAGATGTATTATGAATTTTAACCTTTTGTATGCTTAAAGAACTATCTCACAAACTGCAGCCCCTCCTGCTGCTGCTTTGTCTTTCTGTGATGAATGAGCTAGTTTCAGGATTAACAGATCGTAACAGCAGTGGAACATTATTATCGGCTGTGCAGCACCATCAAAACACCCCAACTCTCTCAGCTGGGAAGAGCACAGAATGCACCGAGCGAGAACCTGGGTGACATAAAGCAAGAGATGCCGACAAGAGACGGCAGCTAGACAGACCTCAGCACTGCGCTGAAGCGAACCAAGTGCCCTCTTGGCACCACCCCTTCCACCGCCCGGAGGCAGGGGGCAGGCAGCCGATTCGGGCTCCCACCAGCACGGGCAGCGGCCCGGCGGGCACAGCGCTGCCGCCTGGCACACCGAACGGCGGCCAGCCCCAGGGAAGCACGACCACGAGGAGGAAGAGGCATTAATTTTATTGGGGAGACGAAGATAAAGCCCAATGACATCTCTGAGGTCCCCAGCGCGAGAAACATTAGCAGGAGCCCAGACGACGAAGATGCAATCGGCTGTCGCCCGGCGACGATCACCCGCTGCGGGGCGGGCAGGGCACGGCAGCCCACCGCGCCGCA
>VXAV01000061.1:137917-148959 GCA_013399715.1 Alectura lathami
CGCCGGGTCACGCTGCGGCCGCTGCAGCCCAGCCTGCAGCACGGGGCAGCCAGGTGCCCACGGCCCAGGGCCCGTTTTCCTCACTTCGCGGGGCGCGATTGGGGTTGGTTCAGTGCGGGAACACAAGAAGTGCATGGCCGAGTGCTGGTGTTAAGAATTGAATAAATACTCCGGTGTGTCACTAGTAACAATGACAGGATCGTAGAATGGCTGGAGTTGGGCTGCCGTGGGCTGGCTGCCACGCACTGGATCAGGCTGCCCAGGGCCCATCCAGCCTGGCCTTGGGCACCTCCAGGGACGGGGCACCCTCAGCTTCTCCAGGCGCCCTGTGCCAGCAACTCACCACCCTCTCAGTGAAGAATTCCTTCCTTATGTTTATTGCAGGTCTCCCCTCTTCCAGCTCAAAGCTGTTACCCCTTGCCCTATCATTACAAGCCCCTCCCCACCTTTCCTGTAGGCCCCCTTCAGGTACTGGAAGGCCGCAGTGAGGTCTCCCTGGAGCCTTCTCTTCTCCAGGCTGAACAAGCCCAGCTCCCTCAGCCTTTCTTCACAGCAGAGGTGCTCCAGCCCTCTGAGCATCCTTGTGGCCTCCTCTGGACCCGCTCTGACAGCTCCACGTCTTTGTTGCGCTGGGGGCCCCAGACAGACTTGCTAGGGAGCACCCATCTGGGCAGGTTTATTCACCAACGCACGTGTACCGCTGTGCCCAGGGCTGCACACAACGTGCAGGGACAATGGCAGACCCGCCACATGCTGGGAGGAAGGGGACACCTGAGCAGGGCCCCCATGCAGGCTGCTCAGCCTGCGGGGCTCCCCTCAGGCCTCATCTGGTGCCATGTGAAGTGAGCAGAGCAGGGCCGTGACCACGCCATGGCAGCAGGCCTGCCTGCCAGCAGCTGCGCCGTGTTCCGTGCTGGTCCATCCCTGCTGCCCTCCGGCAGTGCAACTGCTCGCTCTGGGCAGGTGTTATCTGTCCTGCGGTGCGGAGCTGCATAAATGCTAGCCACGTGAGCTGCGAGCCAGCCGTGGAAGCCAGCTGCTAATAGAGCCCAGTGGCAGCGCAGCTATGTTAATGTTTCAAACATTAACAAACTGTACAGTTGTGGTGTGGCCTTTAGGGTCAAGATGCAAGACCTATGACAAGCAGATTTGATGAGAATTATTTTCTGCTTAGCCTGGTGTTTATTTACAGTTCTGTATATCCAGAAGAACGTTTAATTAGACACTTCTCTATTTTTCTGCAGGGTTAACTTTAAAGGATGCCAGGTTTAGGATTGTGGGTGCTTTTCAGCCAACTGCATTTAGGGTGGTCTGTAACAACATAAAGAGTAAGAATAAGTATGTAAATTCTAGTAATAACAACTTGGGTGTTCATAGTCATCTCTGTATAAGAGATGAACCACAACAGGAAAAACTGTTTTTGCAGTTGTGTTATGTATAACTTCCTGACTCTTCTATCAAAACGAACCATTCCAAGGTTAGACCGTCCTTCATGGTTCAGACCTATATTTATGCTGACAGATGTTGTAGTTGCTGTTTAGTCTTAGTCTTGCAGGCCTACAGAGGAACTTCTGGTTTGTTTATGAATAAGCAATGCAATAAAACATTAGGAAATGTCTGTTTTACGACGATTCATTTCAGCCTGGGGATTTTCCTTAGAGAGGTGTTTGCAGACCTCCCGATGTCTGAAAGCAGTACGTCTGTTTGTACGGGTGACAGCTTCAAACTGTATTAAAATGTGACAGGGTGATTATTTTAGAGACCTAGAGAGCGACTTTGAAAATGTATGACTGAAATTTTGGTAGATGGTGTTCCTGAACTGGCACAGCCAAGTGAAAGGAAGTGGCTGGCAACAGCTGATTTAAAAAGAATTTTCCAGAAGAGCATTAGCTCCAGCCTCTAGTGCTTTTTAGTGTTTTTTTTTTTCTTTATTTTTTTTTTCCCCTTTGTATTTTTTTAAGCATATGTGTGGGCTGGAGGGGAAGAAATGATAGAAAGAGAGGAGCTGATCTGAGAACATGATACCAAAGTGAAGGAGTAATGCAAATGAGACCAAAGGGGAAAGAAGAAAAAAGAAAAAGAAAAAAAAAAAAAAGCAATCCTTCAACAGCAGATATTTTTGTTCTCTTATCCTCTCAAGCTGAAATGAAATAAGTATGTGGAATAAGACAAATGGTCTGTTATTTTGCCTGGATTTTCAGAGCTTTAATTGCCAAACAATAGTCATTAGTTTGCCTTGACACAGGGCTTTTTGTCAAGCACCATAGCTCAGTCTTGCCGGTGGCAAAATTCCAGAAGCGATCCTGTGTGAAGCTGCTTTCTTTATGCTTGCTTTAATTGTTGCAAATTATTTACAACAGATATTGATCAGTGCTACCAAAAGTTTAAAAATGTGGATTTATATCTTTTCTCCTTAAAATCGTCATGTTGAGCTTTTATTCCAAGTTATATTCCATAACCCTTTTGTCGCTGGTCCTGTCCGAAGACATCCTGCTGCTACAGGCTATGAAGTAAGGGGCCGTAGAAGAGGCAGCTCATTACAGCAGAATTAACTTACGGTTGGACTGAGGGTTGCTAAACGCCCCTTCAGGCCTGCTCATGACGCTGTAGTGTGAGCCTCAGCCCAGCCACCGACCAGCTCAGTGCTCTTTGTTTGGGCGTGCTCCCAAAGCAGAAGGGACACCTCCATCGCTGTTTTATCGTTAGCACGGGGCACCTTTGGTGAATACAAAGGTGCCTTGAAGGTCTGCCTATTTCACCTCACCACTTCAGAGGCTGAAATCAGCTCTGGAGTTATGATCGGTGTAGCAGAGAGAGCGCAGAGAGTGCATGTGTGACGTTACTCTGTACCAACACACCGGAGCAGCTTACTGCTCGGTAATCTTCCTGTATTTATTGTTATCGTTCCCTTTATTTTGCATTTGTCTGGCATTTTGATTTTGTAAAGCTCAGACTTTTGGCATCTACATCTCTGAATGCTGAAGGACTGCATATATTTGAATAATGTTTTGGTGTCAAATTCTCTGGTACTATGATGTACCAAATTTTGCACCCACATCTATAAGATATAACGGTTGGGAAATGAACTGCTATAGATTGCTTTTTGCTGCTGCTTTGGGATCAGAATGGCTAAATTACTTCAGTTTAGAAACTCCCATTAGAAAACAGTTTTTACAGACTTGCCACAGTATCAGTCGACTTCAAATGCATATACAGTGCTTCCATACATTAAAGCAGATGCATTAATTCTTACACTCGCTCATGAAAACAGAAGGAGCTTTCTTAATTCTTCCTGGAAAGGATAATCAATACAATCACAGCTTACCCTGTCTGAAAAAGCTTTCTTCTGGCGAAAAAAACCTCTTATTTCTTGTTTCTCCTTTGAGTAGTGACAATTTGGCAACTGCATGAGCATGTTTGAACAATACATCAAAATCATTGGGACATAATCTCTTACATATATAGCTATTGAAATCAATACGTAGTCACCTAGCGGTGCTGAGCTCTTTAATGGCAGAGTAAGAATTCCAAACCCATACTATATGAGAAGTACAGCTTTTTGATCTGTGCTGCAGAGGAACGGGAGTGAATGGGAATTGTGAACAGTTGTGTTAAGTGCCCGGACTCCGCTCCTCGCTCCAGCTCTTTTTCCTGGCCACGCGGCCTTATTTTCTCTGGCAGGCGCACGGGCCGTATGCCCATATGCGACTGCACTAGGATACTGCACCAGCACAACCCGTAACGACTCCCATGGAGCCTGGTAGCACTGAAATTCTGCATTCATTTATTTCCAAAGATTCCAAGACACCTTTACTATATAGCTTCTTTCCGATGACACTGAGAAGGGCTTTAGGCATTCTTCAAACAAGGGAGGACAGTTTTGTCACAAATATGTTGACTCAAAGCAGCTCTGAGACGAGGTCCAAGCAGCTGCATTCTGTACCAAGGATGGAAGACAGTTTAGGAGGACTTTGACTTAACATAACACTCAGTATTGTGTAAAACTTACCAAAAATGCACATTCCTCTTTTTTTTTCCTTCCCCAGAAGAGCAGAATAGTAACCCTTTAAAACTATTAAGTAATACATTTAAACTCATTCCGATTAAAGTACCTTTTAAAATGCAGACTTCACTGTTGAGGATGCAAAAAGAGAAGTCAGTTCACTGTCCGTATAAGGCACTTAGAATAAAGCAGGATACATGAAAATAAGATTTAATGCATGCAATCTGCGGTGCGCACTCCCTGTCTCAGAAGATAACGGTGTAAATTATCAAGGCCTTCTGGCTGATTATCTGGCACTTAAGAATGTCATGCACCAAAGCTTAAGAGATAAACGTTAAATATCTGCATTAAATACAGTACGTTTACAGAGGGAATTATTTGGGCTTCCTTAATCTGAGATGCTTCACGTTTTATTCAGAATATTCAGTAGATCAGTATTTACTATGATTCACTGAATAATCTGTTGTACCCACTGTTCCTCTCCAGCAGACAAAAAAAAAAAAAAAAAACAACAGAAAACCACAGCCCTCCATACGAAATGAAACCAAAACTCTGGAGAGGTACTGCACAAAGATGAACATCCGTGTTGACAGATCAGCAAACAGCCAGTACAGAGGAGTTGTTCATTTCTTTGTACAATAGCTGGGATCAGAGACAAAGAAACTTCTCACGTGTTCACTTGTCTGTGACATGCTGGCTCATTTTTAACAATATCCATCTACGCCAATCCTTTTTTTTTTTTTTTTTTTTGGCAAGCATTAGCTACAGGCTTGTCTGTAACTGCCCACAGAACATTTTCATTCCTCTAGGTCCCAGCTCCAGACAATTACTGGAATAAGTTATGTTTGATTCTCTTGTTACTGGTACCACTCATTGGTGCATGTACATCTTTAAAATGTTCAAGTGCAATGTTTTCTGTCTTTGTGAACAATTCCTTCAGTAGTCTGAATTGCCTGCTCAGTCTCACCCGCGACACACAAGGAAATGCTGCTTAATTGCTGGGACAGCAGCGATTCTGTTGCGCACTTCTGTTGCAACGTGGATTACAGGGTCGATATGCAGAGTGCAATGCTATACCTTCTCCCTCTGGTCCCCCGATCTGTGTTCAACTCTTGTATGACAATGCATTTAGCATGTTTTTGAACCCTTTTATAGCAAGAAAGATAACATGTACCATTCATATTAGTGCACTGCAAGGTCTAATACTGCTGTAAACGGACTTCTGTTAGGTATTGCCTGATGTGTAGGTGGTTAATATTTTAAATGGCAACTAGGATAAGCAATTTCTAATTTAAGGCCTAGCTTTTCAAAACATTTATTTCACATTTCATAATTTCAGTAAACCATAATGGAGACTCAGGTAAGCAACTCAGAATGGTTCATTATTTCTATTTGGTTAAAAAGTTGTATGCCGACAACTTATTGCAGTCTGATTTGTGCATGTAAAAATGGTGATAAATATCTTTCAGTATAAATTAAAATATTTTCAGTAGTGTGTTTACAAAAACCCGCATCATCTGTTTCTGCTCAGCATTTAACAAATTGCCACAATTCATTTTAACAAATAATCTTGGAAGAGCAACACTGGATAAGATTTCCAATTTTAATTTATTTTTTTATTTTAATAAAATCCTTATAATCAACCTAACCTTAATACTATGTCAGGATCGGCCACTGTTCAGAAAGCCTCCCTGCAGAGAAAAACCAGTTAAGTGGTTGAATGGTTTCCTGTCTCAAGGCTAGAATCTCTCTCAATTATTTATACCCTGCAGCAGAAAGAATCATTCTTGTCTCCCACTGTCAAATCAATCACTGACAGTCCTGATCAGAAAAAAAAATCTTGGAGAACAGCAAACTCTGCTTGCGTCTTGCTGGCAGTGCGTATATATATATGTGTGTGTGTGTGTGTACATATATATGGTGTATATATACACATTTTATATATATTTATATATCTCTCTCTCTTTTGCAGCTGAACCCAGACTGGATCTGTTCGTGTCTCTGAAGCTTACATCTCTGATGCAGGGGTTTATTTTGGCATTTCCAAATCTTCCTTTTGTTGTTGGGAATTTGTCAGAAGCCGGAACACTTCTGGCTAGCAGTAATTACCCTTTTAGACAGCATCCCATAAGCAGACGGGTGAGCTGTGGGAACCCAGCGTCAGGAGCGCCAAGGGCTGCTCATAGCTGTGGCTTTCTGTGGGAGGAGATGTTTGCTACAACCCCACAGAGGTCAGGATAATTTTCTGTTTTTGTAATAACATCATAGCTCTGAGTGGATGCAGTCACCAGCCCTGCTCACCAACCATGCCATGTTAACTAGGTACTAACCCTATCTTCCCATCAGTGGTACCTGTAAAGTCACTTTTCTGTTCAGGTCAGGACCGTGCTTTCAAAGGCACGTGCTTCAAAAGGTCCATGCTGTCCCAGATACCACCTGTGGTTCACTTCATGGAGCAATCCAAGGGGGGTATGCTGTCTGTTGGCTGAAACAAACTGAAAACTAAACTATATTAAATATGCTCCAACAACTGGTGTATTTTCAATCCATAAGACCACACTACGTCTTATCTGAAGTAAGACATGCTCTGAATATCAGATTCCTCGTTACACTGTGTGCTTCACAAATGTACTCACGCTTTCCCGTGAGCCCTGAGCTGATAACCTCTGCTGCCTGGCCCTGCTGTGCCTCTGTGCCCCGGGGGCCAGGACATCTGTCCTCTGCCTCCTCCACCCAGATGGCAGCGTATCAGCACCCTAGCTGAGAGCTGGGGAGCCCAGCCTGCAGAGCATGGGTGAAGGAGGGGTCCCTGCCTTCTCACCATTTCACATCCTTTTGCCCCTGCAGTCTTCAGCATGTGGAAACCTCTCCTGGGGGCAAGTCCACATTCCTCCCCAGATCAGATCTAATGGTGAGGGAACAGTGGGGTGATGGCAGAGAAGAACAAGGGATAGACCACACATCCGTGCTCTTTGCCCTTGTCTAAAAGAGGTAGTGCTGGTGTGGCAGATTCCATAACTAATCTTTCATACCACTGGTGCCAAAAGTAAAATTGTCTGTAGCTGCATTGTTCAGTAATACACTATTTTGCAAACGTAATTCTAAAACTAGTGCTCTGTCCTCCACTTACAGGTTATGAAATACAGATTGTGCCACTACAAAGGACATGTTTTCCAGCAGGGCAGCTCTATTTCCCTTCTGAGAAATGTCAACACATTTCTGAAGATAAGAAATAATCACAGTATCTGTTAATAACAATCTCTTGCAGAGAGGGTGAGAAAATGACAGAAAACTTTTTTTTTTTTTTTTTTTTTTGCACAAGTCTCTAACTTTATGCTATATTGTATGTCACCTTCTAAATACAAGAGGAACTTTACAGAAAGTGCTAGGCTAAAGTAACTTTACACGGGACTTCTGCAGCTGCAGGGCGAACTGGACCTGCCCCTGAACAGGCAGCAGCAGTGCTACCTTCATGCCCTATGCACGTTCTAAAGCACTGCATCTATGGGCAGACATATTCAGTAACTCCAACCATGCAGCTTGTGCTCCCTTCCAGTATATCATGAAATAAGCATCTTACTATGTTGGTGCATGGAGCCAAGATTTGCCCACTGGCCTTACTTTCTCTCCATGAAAATCAGCGGAGGTTTATGAGGGACATTATCAAAGGTGACTAAGGTCATAGCTGAGTGCTTTCTGAAAACATAATCCATTTTTATATTTGGGAGCAAATAAAACAGATAAATAAAACAAAGCAAACATGTCCTGTAAACATCACTATTTATTCAAAATATGCATATTGCTTGCTATCAGTGTAATGGTTTGAACCTCTACAAACTTCTGTGTTTAGCTGGTGAAGTGGAAAGTTTTTTCTCGTAGCAAGTTAAAAATGCACTTAAATCAGTTATCTTGTATGTTAATATATATTTGCTTATATCTGTAAGGATGTAATCAAACTCTCAGTCTGACACCCAGTAACAGCATCATTTTGTCACCAATTTCAAAGGTCATTAATTTTTTAACTGCATTGGAGATTAACACACTTTTCTTGCATTCTCTTCTCTAACAGAGAGATTTTGTTATTTCTTGACATGTGAAGTACAACTGCCCAACTATTAAGTTGTGCACACTGTGGCCAATTGCCCTGTAATGCAGATGAAACATCTTTCAGGTGAGGTGAAGCTGAATTATAATCAAATGTAGCTTGTTACCCCTAAGTAAGGAGCTAATGATTTCAGATGAGCTTAAGGGGAAGTGTACTTCTCTGTAGTCAGCTAGGCAGAACAATCATACATAATTTCACAACGTTATCAGCAAAACTTTCATATCAGCTAAAAAAAATGTTTTTAGCATGAAATTTGTTGTATTAAGATCCCATGTAACCCTGTATAAAGTGAAATAAAATCAAAAAACACACCATGAAAACAGGAACTATTCATCTTCTCAAAATGCATTAAGAATAGGTCTATATATCTTACGTCTACCGTAACTGCAAGACACAGGTTGCTGTCCCATGTTTACATGAACAGCTCATCTTTACTGAAAAACTTGATAAATACTGAAAAAATATTTAATTCACTGTCACTTCTGGGTATTCTGGGTATATTGTTTTGCTTACCTGTCTTCTAGTGCATAGTAAATACTTCTAAATACTACTTCTAGATAGACAAGGTAAAATATTGTGCTAGAAGTGGGTAAATCTGTGCTACTGCTATTTCATTCATATTTTGATAGTATCTTTTGTATTATTGCAAGCAGATTATTGGAGTACTTAAATTTAAACCAGCAAGTATTTATGAACAAGTTATTCATGAATGATTCTACTAAATTCAGAAGGGTACTTATATGAAGTTAGATGCAGCAGACGTGAACATCTGGCCACTTGGGTTTTCTAATTAGTATTTTAAATACTTTAATACATCTTTAGGGTTCTTTTTTCAGAATGATGGCTTAAGCTAAAGAAGTCAAACCATTCAGCTCAGAGGAGGCCACGAGGATGCCCAGAGAGGTGGAGCACCTCTGCTGTGAAGAAAGGCTGAGGGAGCTGGGCTTGTTCAGCCTGGAGAAGAGAAGGCTCCAGGGAGACCTCACTGCGGCCTTCCAGTACCTGAAGGGGGCCTACAGGAAAGGTGGGGAGGGGCTTGTAATGATAGGACAAGGGGTAACAGCTTTCAACTAGAAGACAGGAGACTTATGTTAGACATAAGGAAGGAATTCTTCACTCAGAGGGTGGTGAGGCACTGGCACAGGCTGCCCAGAGCGGTTTTGGATGCCCCATCCCTGGAGGGGTTAAAGGCCAGGCTGGATGGGGCCCTGGGCATCTGGTCTGGTGGGAGGTGTCCCTGCCATGGCAGGGGAACTAGAGGATCTTTAAGACCTGCTCCAACCCAAGCCATTCTGTGGTTCTGTGATTCTGCGACAACCTCCACCTTTTTTATGGGCCTTGCTGCCTGGTGCTAACCTCAGAGCTGGTGCTGCGAAAATTACTTATTATTGTATGTATTTATTATAAAACTGTAGGTATAGCTGCAATAGGAGATGCAGGGCTTTTAGACAGACTGCATTTTGAAAGAGCATTTTAAAATTAGAAGTAATTTTGTTTGATTTAAAAAAAATACAGTAGAAATATGCTTTTTAATATATGCTGTGAGGCTGAATATTAAATTCAAGGTATAGTAGTTTACTTTTGCTGTAAGTTTCTGGGAACTACTTAAAACAGGGCCATTTTAGCGTAATGTAGGGATTTATGCCCATTTTGCATGACAAATTGTAGATAAAACCAAACGACTGTAATACCTCATATTCATGGGATAGGATTTTATTTTATTTCTATTATATCAAACAGGCTAATGTCTGCAGCTTAAAATCTGCAACGCCATAGTACATTTTCTGTGTATCTTACCTCTGGAAAATTCTGTAGAATTGAATATTAAAACAATTTCCTTGTGCTGACTGAAAGGGCAGATAACATTCACCCTTTCCCCCACCTGCCACAACTCAGGCCAGAGGCCAGGTACACACCTAAGCTGTGCTGGTATTTAGAAAAGGCTGGCAGAAAATTTTTAGAAATATTCCCTCCAACCAGTACATTTAGATGAGTCATTTGTTCCCTTTGAGTTCACATTCCTCAGGGCAACCAAGTGCCTAACTATTTCTGGCACTGATGGAAATATCATCTGCATGTCACTTTTTTCCCATGTGGGAAGTATATTTACTCTTATTTAATTGGGAACTGAAACAAGGTTGTCACCTTTCTGACTAACAGAATTACTGAACAAACAGGAAACACTTCAATGGAAACATTTACAAAAACAGAGAAGACATAAGAAGCTTTCAAATTATTTGATATTATGAATACTTGAAACTAGTAATCTATTCCTTAACATTTATGAACAAGAAGGGAGTCAAAATTAGTTGGATTGGAAAATACTCTTTCGGAATTATTCAGAAAGCTGCACTTACTGTGGGTATTTGTGCCTGGCAACAATAATTACAAACTGTCTATGCTATGTGCAGAATCACAGGAATTAATGGCTGAAACATGAGAAGTCTAAAGTGCACGGTACTTCCTGCATCCATGGGTTATTTCACCATCTCACTCACCTATGGCAGAGCAATGTAGCTTCACATCTCCCAGTTGAATACTGGTGCTAGAGATAGCTGATAAACACAAATTCTTAATTTAAGGAAGAATTAAAAAAAAGAAAAATCTTAGTGCCTTAATTGCTTATGGCAAATAAAGAATTCCTATTTGCAGACAAGAAATAGAGGAAAAGGACTGAACAAAACCAAAAGTTACCACAAGTCCCGTTTTTTTCCCACAGATCTCTCAACAGAAAAAAAGCCCATATAATGGGCTTAATTTTCAATGTCATGTATTTCAAAGGTATCCATTCTGGCGGAGCTCTGAGTTGTGTTGTGCCAGGGAAGATCACCGTTCTGTCCCAACTGAACCCCTTCTGTATGTACAGCTGTACCTGATTGCTGCACACAAGCGTTACGCAACACGGTAACTGTTGGTACAAAGAAAAAGTCACTC
>VXAV01000065.1:108257-121325 GCA_013399715.1 Alectura lathami
ATGCAGACAGTGAAGGCACGGGGTTTCTGTAGCTAAAGCCAGATCTAATCAAAACATAAGGATGCTACTTAGATACTCATTAATTTTTTAGAATTGTTGAGTCACAATAGCATGATACAGAAATCATTATTTTGATCAAAAACTGTAACAAGTTTCTCAGTAATTTTGTGCAGATGAAAGTATCACAGGGAGCGTATGAACACAAACACAAAAAAAAAAAAGAAAAGCCCAGTGTCAAAATTGCTGTCTCCAAAGAAGTGAGGAAAGGGAAGAAAACTAAGACACAATCTTATCCCTAGCAGTCATCCCATCAACAGTCTGTTCATGAGATACGGATCAGGTACTGAGGAATCACCCAAACCCTGTGCTGTACTTTCAGCATTTCAGTATTTTCTTTTACAGCATGGACTAATCAGACACTGAAGCATTCCTAACAACTGCCAGCCCTGAGATTTCCCAAATTCCCATCATATTTTAGACATCAAGGAAGTGCTCAACACATGTGAGTTTCAGAAAAACCTTGTTGTCGTATAGGACAAGATTCACTTGTCTAAATATGTTTAATGCCATCTGAGGCACATAAAGGCAACTGAAATAGCCCCTAGCGCCTGGAAGAATCCAATATCAGTTTCAAACTTAGAATCAATTCCAATCCTGTAATAGTTCAGAGTGCCAAAAACCAGCTGAGATGTGGACGTACACTTGTTGAGATGTGAGCATAAAAATGAGAGGAAATTAACTGAGACACACAAAATAATCAGGAGGTTTAAACTGTGTTTCAGCTTTGTGCTGCAACATGTGATGCAATGGACAGCAGTGATCTCAGTGTGTGCTTCATGCTCGTTGTGCAGATAAATGGAGACATTCGGTCTGTCTTACTTGACAGCCCAGCATAGGTCTCAAGACCCTTTTCCATGTGAGGGTGGGGAGCTCTTTGTTCACTCTAAGGGACTACACTCTCCCATTCTCAGACTTGAATAGAGCAGCATCTTCACCGAATACTTTTAAAGACAATTTTAGAAAAAGAAATGAAAATTAAGAAAGTAATTGAACCATGGCAGATCTATTTTGGACAACAGGTGTCTATAACTCTTGAATACACCTGGGGAAACTGTGTATCATACAGAAGGGATTATGTTACAATGCACTGGAATGCATAATTTCCTAAGTATGACTAACTTATTTTTTCCTAGGTTTTAGTAGCTTTACTTTGACTTGATATTTGCTACCATATAGCTAGTTTTCTTATTTGCTTGCTTACTTCTAATGCCTTGACCCTGTTTTTCTAAAGGAAAATACTACTCTCTTCACTTCTCAAATTATAAAGAGGAAAATGACTGCTTAAATGTTTGACCATTTTCTAGCTACCTCTCAGTGCTTGACTAAAAGATGACAGCAGGAAACCACATTATCGCATTACATGGCTCAGCAGCTCCCTACTCACCCACACGCGGACCAGACCCCTTGCCTCACTGCACTGTGTAGTCATGCCAAAGCAATAGCAAGTGCTGCAGCCAAGTGGGTTTCTGGCAGAGAGACCAAATGTGCCTGTCTTGCACCTGTCACAGTGTACACCTTCCACATTGACCTGGGATACGGAGAGCAATAAAAAAGAAAAAAGCAAGCATTATTTAGAGGCAATAACAAGAAAAAGAAAATTGAACAGTAATAACAGTACAAAAAGAAATACTAAGTGTAAGGAGCTTTAGGAAGCTTTCCAGTCTCTTATTGTGTGCATATGCAAACATATAAATACAAAAAAGAAGTTTGCATTTCTATCCATTAACTAACTCTGAGCAATGGATGCTAGCTTCTTAATGACAGTTGCAAGCACAGAAAGATCAAATGGCACTTTGGATATGGCATGCTCAGTAATGACTGATAAAAAAAAATGTCCTTCTGAAAGTGCCAGGGTTAATCAAGCCTTTTGTTTAATAGGAATTAGTTTTGACAACTTAGGGCATTTAAGGTACAGAACTAAATGTTCTTGCTGAGAAACATATTTTAATGTAAATATTGTAGAGAAAAGCTTTCCCCTTTTCATCTGATTGTTTTCCACATCATTGAACTGCATTAACAAGTCTGCAATGTTTCACTGTTGTACTGTCAATGCTTTTATTTTCATTTTTCAATTAGTCCAAATAAAAAGCTATACCAGATATGGCTAGATACACACAAATTTATTCATTGCCTTTTAAAGCCATTTTTGTACTGAGACTAAGGTATTAAAAAAATTACCAATGTGAAAGCATTTTTTTGTTTGTTTTTTCCTTGACAGTAATACCAAGAAGTCAATCTGAACAAGAAAATCAGTTCTCCAAAGATTTTAAAGGAAACCAACACTGCTCCTGAGGATTTACCATTTTTAACCCTCATTTCCACATGTAACTATGAGCAAATGTGCTTGCACTGTATTTAACTTTGATTTTGATGCTTTTTGTCAGGGCTGACAAAGGAGCTCCTGAGCCTTTGAAAGCTTGTTTTTTCCAGCTATAACAGCAGGTTTAGATGTCAATGATTATTATTATTATTTTTTTTTTAATCTTTCTTCTTCAATATGTAATTCAAAAAATTTAGTCGAAGAGTTAACCAACTCTAGATTTAAATTCAGTAAAAAGGAAAACAAAACCAACTGTTGGCTCAATCCGCTATTATTTGTTCATTTTTCTGTCATAAATTATGACTTCTACTTGCTTTGTATTATTTCATACCAATTGCATATATTTAGTGAAGAAAAGCTGCTAAATATATACTATTAATTTGCATTCACAGAAACATACTTTCTGCCTGAAAAGAATCAACAAAGAAACATTTCCATTTAAAAATGCCACAAATCTCCATTATTTCTTGCAAGACCTATAACAAAGATATTGACATACTGGAGCTAACCCAGAAAAGCACCACCAAGATGGTTAGCAGGGCTGGAGCACATCACGTATGAGGAGAGGTTGAAATAATTGAGACACTTCTATTTTTCCACTTCAAGGCCTGCTCATCGGGCCAAGAAACAGCTTTTTCTCAGATGGTCTTTGACATCAATTCACTCACTTCAGTTTTCTTATGGTCCCACCGTCAAATGAATCAGTATTTGGGAAACAGAACACTGTGTTCTGTTCATAAACATCACAGAAATGGTAGGGTCTAGGGTCAAGCAGTTTGCACAGAGCTTGTGGAATCTCTATCCTTGGAAATATTGCCTCAGCAGTGTCTTTCAAACAAGGAGATGACCTTGACGATTTTCAGAGGTCCCTTCCAGCCTGATAGGTTCTACAGTTTCTCCACTGAGCCTATGCTTTAAACAGAGAATAAAGTGACTGGTGTCCAATTAACAAAAGAATTATCCTTGTATATTATCAGCTTTTTGTGTCAGTACAGTCCCTGAAGAGGAATGAATCAAAATCACAGAAGTAATTTCTTATGGTCATTTGTAGAAACCTCTTCCCTGAAGAGGATCAGTACTAGATCAGATAAACCATTTGTTAATGCTTGAAAATGACTAAGAATGAAGATTTCACAACCTTTCTGGGTAATCTGTTCTATGACTCTCCTGGTGATTTTTTCCTTAATGTCCAATCCAAAATTACCAAGCTGCTACATGCAGTTTTTGACTCTAGAACATCTTTTGCTACTATCAAAAGGACTTGACATAATCATTTTGCAATTACTATTCAAAGTGGTTGTAGGCCACTATTACATTTTCCCTCAAAACAATATTTATTTTATTTTTTTTTGGTACAGACTAGAAGAGTCCAGTTCCATCAGTATATACTTACAGATTATCTGCCCTAAGTGTCTTTTTGGTCCTTCACTCAAAAGTTTATGTTCTTTAATCAAAACTTAAAACTGCCATTTCCAAGTGCTCTGAGAGGAGGAGGATAAAGATTTCTCTTGATTTACAGGTCAATCTCATCCCAAACGAGTTCAGTATGCAGTTTTCTTAATTTACAACGAAATGAATAGTTGTCTTACATTCAGTTTGTCATCACCCATAGCCCTAATGTGCTTTTCAGTAGATTACTATTCAGCATTTTACCTCCCAAACTGTACTGATTCTTGGGGCTGTTCCATTCCAAATTCCCACCTTTTCCCACCTCCTTGCTGCGATTCATGACATTTATATTTTCCAGTGTCATCAAACTTTCCGAGGACCCTGTGGATTTCATCTCTACTGTTCAGACATTGGCCCTGGTATACACTATACTTGCTGAGTACCAACTGGATGTTAAACCACTCTTTAAGCCCAGCAAACCAGCCAATTTTCAACCCACACAGGTGTGCAGTTCTCTTAAGAACAATTCCAAATAAGAAGGCTGTGAGTGATGATGCCAAAAGTCTTACTGAAATTATGAAGTCACCTCTTTAGTGATCTTGAACTGCACGCAGCCTACTTAGAATAACAGATACTATTCACTATGTAGTGAATTCCACTCATTACTGCTAAGTGTTGACTCCCTTTGAGTAAATGCACTATAAAGAACCAGCACTGTGGCATATTGTAATTACTGTTGTGGTTCCTTTTAATTTGCCAAATGTTGGAACAAGAATTGTATTGAATGTTTGAATTGGCAACGGTTCTGTAAAACCAGGAAGAAATACAAAGGAAGATGAGAGCCTAAGAGGACAGCAAGTGGTAATTTGTGAAAAAGCAATAGATGAGCACTTAAGTCTTTATGTTAGACTCTTCCCACAACAATTAGCAAATGGCAAAACTATGGCAAACAACTAGATTTGTTTGCACGTAATATAGGAATAGCCATGTACAAATGTTAAGAAATTTTGGAGTAAATTTCTCAGCAACTACAGTATCAGTTTGCAATGTTTATTGTCCCACCTTGCAGCTGCACTGGCCAGTATGATCAACGCATGGGCACATCCCCAACTCTGTATCACAGGTCTGTGGATCAGTCCCAGACAGGACACACTGGCAAGCAATGCATTGTGGATAATTCCAGTAACCCAACCTGCACTCAGTGCATTTATCCCCAGAGAATTCAGGGCGGCAGAAGCAGCAGCCTGTGTTTAAGTCACACTGAGAACTCAGGGCTCCAACGAGGCTACAATCACAGGACTGAAAAGAAAAAAAAAAAAAAAAAAAAAAAAGAAAAAAATTGCAGTTGTGCTCTTAAAAAAAAAACCAAAACAACACACAACAAAACAAAACAAAAAAAACCCACACATCTTTCAAGTACTGATAAATAGAGATCTTCCACAGCAATGAATATCCGCTGTCCAAAGGTAACATCTGAATTATAAGGCTAGTCACCTATCTTTATTCAACAAGGATCAAGCAATTACGCTAAATACACTAAGAATTACACTAAAACATTTATAACACTGTTTTCTTTTTGAAAATATTTTACTGATAAATTAGGAAATGAAATAAATCCAACAGGAAGAAGGACATTGGGGCACTCTGTAGACAAAGTTAATTTAGGAATTGTAAGTGTCCTCTAGAAAGTTCTTTCTACCTAAGCCCTATGCAGGGCATGTTCAGACCCCTTTCCTAAAACTGGAATTGCTCAGAGGCAGTGATCCCAGTGGAATCTAGTGCAATGATTATTACTAATCCATCAGGTAGGTAACTATTTACTTTTTACAAACAGGACTCTTAGATGATAGCAATTTACATAGTAAGGGATATAGGTACCTAGTCTTCTCATGTAATGGGAAGCAGGCTTGCTTACAGAGTTTCACATGCAAGTAAGGAGAGAAATAGGTGACTTGTCAGGGGGTCTAGACATTGAGCACAGAAGAAAGTTGCTAGGTGTCATAGTTTCTAGCATAGTCATATCTGCGAATGCTGAACGAGAAGGGATTAGGAAGTTGTGGGAGGGAGCGGAGTTAGGACATCTAACTTAAATTGACCCGTGAGGTATTCCATACCATAAACATCATGTCATGGCCCTCCTTCTGCTTTCTGGTGTGGGGGGAAGGCGCGACTTGTGTGTCTCTTTTTGCCCTTCCAGGTTGGGCTTGCGTGTGGGTGAGAAATCGCCTCCTTGTAAGTCACTGGTTTATTCCAATTATCAGTATTATTACCCTTATATCCCCTTTGCAGTTTTATTATCTTTTGTTCCTTAGCTATGTTAGTAAACTAGTTTTTATCTTAACTCTCGAGTTCTACCTTTTTTTCCCTCTCACTTCCCTCCTCCATTCCTCTGATGCTGGCAGCTAGCAGTACGCCGGCAGGCCCGGGCCTCTGTGGCCTTGGGGTGGTGAGCGATCGACTGTTGGGAGCTATTGTGAGTTAAACCACCACAGTGGGAGAGCTGCAGTCTCCCAAAGAACAGAAGAATCCCCCAGAGCTATTATGGTGACTGTACTGCAAAGTTAGCACAGGACATTCACGTGACAAGAATCTCATATGAAGAAGTTCAGCTTGCAGTAGCAAACAGTGCCAGTGGTACAGGTTACTGTGGTAACTGACATGGACAGATTTGCTAAAATTAAGAACAAAGATTAAAATGAAAGGAGGAAAATGTCGATTCAGTTCCTAAGAAAAACTGTTTACTATATGAATACTTACAGCATGTTTTTTCTGTTCTGAAAAGACCTTTTATAAAGAAGGTGGTTATATATGGGAAACATTCAATTTCAACATTACTGAATGCAAGAGAAACTATTTAACTACTAGTTACATACTAGACTGCTAAACTACTCCCTAACTTAAGAAATAAAACTGTCTGACAGAAACGACCTTACACATTCGAAAATAAAGCTTAGAAAGCACGTTGTTCACCATACACTGAAATAGCTCGCTGTGCAGTATCAAAACTTAAATTACAATCAGACCTTATTTGTTTGGCA
This sequence comes from Alectura lathami, assembly GCA_013399715.1. Classification (NCBI taxonomy): domain Eukaryota; kingdom Metazoa; phylum Chordata; class Aves; order Galliformes; family Megapodiidae; genus Alectura; species Alectura lathami. Next base: position 115,065 of record VXAV01000065.1, read on the forward strand.
AGTGAGCAGTTTCATGCAATGTTTGCTACCCTCTTGAGTTACAACAGCCCTAGAAATCTGTAAAGATTGTGAGCAGGAGATTCACATCTCACTTTGCAGAAATTACTGAAAGAGATGTGGGCTGATAGATCATTATTAATTTAGATGGTGCCATGGAACTGCCATACTGATGTTCTCACATAAAAGACAATCAGAGAATACGCTCCAGAGCTCAAACAGAGGTCTTCAACCTCACTAGGCTGGCTTTAGAAGCCAAGAGTCTATATCACAGCAGCACAACAGAGGTTTCACAAGAGGAGTTTTCCACACATATAGAAAACATTCTTAATAATTAGCTTGCAACCTGAGCTACACAGCAAACAGTGTTTTAAGAAAGCACATTAACTGTGTATGAACATTGTCAGACAAGACAGTTTTTGGAGTAATTGCAGCAGAACTAGGAATACCTCATCATTAATAAGAAAGGCAGAGAGAAGAAGGCATTTGAACTTTGCACAGTATTCACTGTCGTAATTTTTCAACATAAACCAAATACTGTTCAGCTTATCTTAGGAGCATGACATTATTGATTGCTTTCATGGCCTTTTGACATAATATAATTGTTTCCCTTTTTCCTGTCCTTTCTTCCCCCCCCTTCAGACTTTCTTAACTCTGTCAAACTCTGGAATAAGAAGGAATTAGAGGCTAGTGAGAATGTTAATTTTTCTTTTAAGGAAATAGGAAGAAAGCACATTTTACAGATAATGTAGATTTTTCTTTCTTCTCTCTTCATTGTTTCTTATACACAAGTTTAAGAGCTTCTCAAGTAAAATTCAAGTATAAATTCCCGCCAACACCACTAGGGCCAAAGTAGAATTGTCCTGCAAAGGTAAGATCAATTACCTGTAGCTATACATTTCTGCATTGTATAATATTGCTGTAATCTCCTCAGTTTTGCTAAACGCAGCTTTAACTAGAGAAAACAGACTCAGCATGACAACAGTACGGTATGAACAGGATGTTTGGTGTTACAGACTGCAAACCTGAGAAATGCAGTCTGTAACACTCAGTAAGTGGTCACCACATCTAACACCATAGTCTGATTGACACAAAGTGCAGAAGAGACAAACAATGATTTACTAACTTAAATTTGTGTCCCAGCTACCTACTGCTGTATTTACCACACGTGAAAGAGGTGACACATACATAGAAAATAGAGATCCACTCACCTTGCAGCCATGGACAATGTCATGGCCCCAGTGATTTGGTGCACACTTGTCACACATCTCTCCAATGGTGTTTGGGGGACAGACACAGCGGCCACTGACAGGATCGCAGTTATTACCAAAACGTGAACAGTCACAGGCTTCATTAGAGAGAGAAAAAAAAGTAGAGCACAGAGAAAGTTATCCTTTTACATGACATCTGGAAAACAAACCCTAACATGGTTAGGATCATTCCACCACAGCCTGTACAGCATGGTGAACTCCCTGTTATCTGCAGACATGGAGGGGCAGAAAAGGCAGGGTGAACTCAGAGATATCAAAACCAGGAGCTGTGCAGCACAGGCTAACTGAGCTTGAAGGAGCTACAAGGAGAACAGAGTGGGAAAAAGAATGGTCCTGACCACAGAAGTGCAGAACCATTTGGGATGGTGCAGTCATGTGCCATAGCCCCTGCACCATTTCCAGGCCCACACTGTCTCACGCAAAAAGCAACATGATTGCCTCTGTGGAGGGAATCTGCACATTACGAAACCTCTCTCACCAGTCTCAGGGAGTCTCAGGGCTGGATCCCCCCCAACATCTTACTCCTTTTTTTTTTTTTTTTTGGATTATATCGTTCTGCATCTTCTTTCTACCAACACTCCCAGCAGTACATTGTCTCCTCTGAATTAAGTAAGATTCATAGTAGCCAAATTATTTGTTTCAACTGTCCTAATTGTTTAGGTCTTAAAGAAACTCGATACATTTCTTTCTGCAATAATCTTGTGGGACAGAGAGCTGGGGGGAGAGGCAGAGTATGTGAGAAATGTATTAAAATCCGAAACACAGCCGGGAATGCTGGAAGCAAATAACGCACATTCTCCCAGTAACCAGTAAACAAATGAATAAACCAGCCTATGCCCTGCCCTCATGCCCTCTGCTTGCATGTTTTCTGCTCTCTACATCTCACATCTATAACAACTGTTTCTTACAGCTTTAGATATGGCTTTCAGAATCAAATACACAGTTTGGAAAAGGCAGTATGTAAGCAGAAATAAATTGGTGAAAGGTATGACAAAATCAAGTATTCTTTTTCTCATGAACCTGCTACAGCTCTACCAGGAGGACAAAAATGTCTTCACAGGAAACTGGAATTCTTTGCAGATTTTATTCAATGAAAATAATTTGGTTTTGGAAGTGGTTCCAAAAGTGGTCTTTGATGTTAAAGCAGTAAGTAAACCTTTCATTGGTGACAAATGTGGATTCAAAGTATATAAGAGTCTAAGTAGTTATGGGGCACAAGATATCTAATTGCTCTGAAGAGTAGAACCAGTGTATGTTTATTTTCATACTCACCCTCAATGTTACCCCTGAGGTCTCAGCAAAAGCATCATAAGCAAACTATTACAAAGTGCTGATCAGTCTCTTGGTAAGTTTTCAGGGCAGTGTAACATAATGCCCCATTGCTGAGGGCAATTTGTGTTCATTGCATTTATGGTATGAAATACTTTGATGTCCCATGCATTAGTGCTGCCCCATGAGGTCAATGTTCAAAGAGGCATTTGGATAATGTCCTCGATAATAGGCTGTAACTTTTGTTAGCCCTGAAATGGAACGGCTAGATGATCTTTGAAGGTCCCTTCCAACTGAACTATTCTATTCTGCTTTGAAGTAAAGGTAGATAATGGAAGATGTGCAGAGGTACGACTCATATTGGGCATTCAGATAAGAACTGAACTTCATTCTTCCCCATCAATGCTTCCAAAAATGAGGTAACTGATGCAAAAATTTTTGCCTCAGTCATTCCAGGAACAACATGTGAAAACCATGCTGCACAGAATCATTTGACACACTGGGGTTTGAAATGTTTCAGAAATACATCTCTCATTGGGAGACGGAGACTTTCAGATGTGAATTCTATGGAAGTGCAGTTCTTAGCCAAAATTGGTTCGAAAGGCATGGAGGGGAAAAGGTGATACAGCAATATGTTTTGTGTTCGCACTATCATTATTGAAAAGAATGTGGAGGAAATACAACACATTTGTTGCAAGCAATAGTGGAATGTAAATTTATTTTGTATCTTTGCTGTGAGAAAGTCAATACTAACTGATCTAACTGATGATGCTTTAGGGTGTTTTTTATGATTTTTTCATTGCACAAGAAAAAAATCATATTATATTACTTTTGGATAAATGCTAGATAAAAGAGGTCTAATATTTTATTCGATATTTAACTGTCATTTCAGTATTCATTTTTGTGCACTTTCTTCTTAGCATGATTTGATATATTTTTATTAAATTTCTGATTTTCTCTGTGATTCATAATTTAATTCTTTTTTTTTTTTTTTGTCATTTGAAGGAAAACATAAAAGGCTTACTAAGAATAAATGGGGAAAAAACAGCATTTTGAAAACAAAAATTAATCTGCATCTGTGGTATTCACTCTGAAGTGTCTAAAAATCTGAACTTTCTGAGCACATTTAGCTGTTGAGATTAGTTAAAATATTTGATGACCACAGGGAAATAAATTTCTATTTAAAATATTTAGATTTGCACTACTTTCCCATTTCATCACTGTTCCTTAAACTCAGTCTTTTCATGTTTACCAGAACACTTAAAAGCTTACTGGGAAATCTTAATTGCCCTCCCATTTCCCTTCCCCAACTGTATGAAATTAACAACATTTTGTAATATTTCACAATTGTGATGTACTTTTAAATTGTCAAGTGTTAGAACATGAGGGATCATGAAGATCATCATAGTCATTTTTTCTCTCCGTGTATGTGCTAAGAGCTTTAGGACTGCAGTTATCATCTCCAATTTATTTCAAGTTCTCTCAGCACTGAGACTGTGAACCAACCTTTACCTTTTCCATGGTGTTAACATATTTGAACATTACAACATGGTAAAAGTGTTTTTGGTCCTTCCTTCACATGGCAGACAATACCCCAGAGTAAGGTTTTCAGTTTTGATCTATAAACAACTCTGGCTCAAGGTATATCAACTGTATAGGTGAAATTAAATTTTGATGCACAGATATGGGTCTCAAGGCCTAGATACTTCTTCCATAACAACAAAACCAAAACAAAAAAGAAAAAAGGAGTAAGAAAAGGCAGAGAGCTAGGTTTGCTGCTTCTGCTGCTGTTCCTGATGTAAAAGGAGGAGGACAAGGTTACTAGGGAAGGCAATTTCTGTTGCTAGAAAGAACACTCTACAGCTTTGGCCTGAAGAATAACAGCAGCAATATCCTTGACTCAGAAGCACTATGCCATCAAGCGGGGCCACTGTCACGCTGGCACATCTCAGCAGCTGGCCACACTAGGCAACCATCTCTGCCTCCTGTGACTAGACCTAAACAAGTCTATGAGATATTAAAAGTACAGTCTTATTAGCAAAGATGGATATTTCCCTCTGAAAGGGACCTATGGGTTAGGTTCTATTTGATCTAGCAGTCTGTACTGCTTTAAGGACAGGAAGCATTCATTTCAGTGTTTGACCTTATGTCCGAAGGAACAAACGAATAGAAGGAAGTGGCTGGAAATACATCATGTCTGATGCCAGAATTTCAGCATCTGGAAGTGAATACTTTTCCTGTGCTTACACAAGGGACATAGTAAAGGTTTTTATCTGAAAATCTTGTTGTACACAAGAAGTATACAAGTAAGCAAGATATTACTGTACAGAAATTTAATAAAACAAAAAAGATCAATCTTGTAAGGATGGTGAAAAAGTCTGGGATAAAGCCAGAAGCAAAGGGATGTTTTTTCCATTCACATCCCTTCAAGCTGGCATGACATGGCAAGCACCTTAATCAGTCTTCTATGATACTCTTACCGTAACTAAATTAAAGGAACTTCATAGGAACTTTACGGGCAGAAAGGACTTGGAGAAAATGACACATCTGTTCCTTGTAAACACAGGTATCCATGGAAGATTAGCTATAAATTGACCTTAAAATAGCAAGAATAGTTTGGGTCTTCTGTTCATGCCAGTCCTGCTCCTTGCCAATTGACTGATTTACATGGCTGTCTATGAAAATGCCTACCTGTCAAGAAAATTTGTTAGGCAATCCTACACCAGCCAACTTAGTAAGAAAATAAAGAAAATAGATAGATAAATAAATAAATGAATCCACCCCTGGCCACAAAAAAATTTACTTACGAGTACAGCCTCCTTCTTCAAAGTTGTAAAATCCATGAGCACAGCGGTCACACTTCTTTCCTGTCACTCCCGGCTGGCAATAACATTGTCCATCTCCATCGCAGTCAAATGACTTAGAACCAAAAGAGTTGCAGTTGCAGGGAACACATCCTCCCAGAGACTGTAAGCCAAATGTTTCAGGCTGCCACGGAGAGGGAAAGAGCAATTAGTATGTGGAAGAATTACCAGGAAAAAAGGGGAAAAGCTGAGTGTATCCAGAGAGTGGGGTGATCCTTTCCTCTTCTGTAATGCTATTCTTAACAAGTTGAATTGTAGGAGTAAAATTCTGTGGCAAGGGCACTAAATGCCCTACAAAGCTGAAAAAGAATATAGATTTCAGGATGTTGACTAATGTTATAAGAAACTTTCTGCAGGCAATACACTTCCTAAGATGTTGAGTTTCCACAAGTACAATTTCTATGAGGTTTTTATGCATGACCTTCAGACTGGCTTTCAGAAATTTCCTACCTAACTTAAATTCAATGCCTGAGCCATCCACATGCACAGTGTCTGCCTTGTAAGATTATGCTAGGCAAAATTAGTTTCTAAGAGAACGAATTCAAATTCTTAGCTATAAATGGACATTGATTCAACAAGAAAGTAGATGTTACCTCCTCTGATCAGGGGCAATATCTGTATACAGTATTCTGTAACTCGAGGGCATTCCTTCTGTGTGGTTCTTAGGAATAACTTTAGAGGAACATAGAATGTATTTGCATTACAAGCAATAATGAGGTAACCTATTTTTAAGATAAAACCCTGCCTTTGGGGTAGGTATAAGGCTAAGATAAAAGTATTCAATGAGCCTCTGCTTCTTTTCTTGGTATTTTCTTTCTCTACTTTTTTTTTTTTTTTTTTTTTTTTTTTTTAATTCAGCT
>VXAV01000065.1:217241-228182 GCA_013399715.1 Alectura lathami
CACCGATAAATGACAATAATTAAATCCAAGAATAGTAATATTCCTCCTTTATATGAGGGCTTACTATAGTAAGGCATAGGGTGCTATAGTACCCTAAACAACTCCAAAAGAAAAATAAGAAAATCAACAGAAAGAGGAAGTGAGTGGAAAGGAAAAATGTAGATGGGCATACATCCCCTAGATCAGTTTATCCAATGCCTTGTAGAAAAATCAGAGGGAAACAACAAACAAACAAACATACAAAAACAAAACAAACAAAAAAAAACTATAGTATAACACGCAGCACTTGAGCAGCAGGAAGACAGAGAAATCTGTCATAGGAAGAAAGCATGGATTGTGGAAAAACACAGGTCAGGGATGTGCACACAAGTAACAGTGGAGAGGAAAGGTATGGTGTGAGTGAGTGCTGCATCCATTCATTTAAGCAAAAGCAGGATCTAAAATTTTCACTGTTAGCAACAATCATACAACAATGCTAAATGTGTTGCACTTAGGCACTACTGCTACTAATAGAACCAGTATTAGAAATTCTGCTCAAAGTAAATGTTCAAGGGATGTTACAGGTAGGAAAGGATTGAGCAGTACAAGAGGAAAGAAAACATTATGTAACAGCTGCCATTTTTCAGTGTCAGAACATTTACACTCAAAGGAGCTCTATGCTTATGTTAATGAGCATGTTACGTATGTTAATACCAGTATTAAGCTGAAAATATAAAAACAGAGAAAATAACAAAATTCTGTGAAGTTGAGGGAATCCTCTGCTTACTACCAGGATTTTGACAGATAACAACAGCTATTCATCAAATTCCAAAATTTATTACGCTAAACATAGGTAGGTGTAGCTTTTCTAAGAGAACTTCTGCACATGCATTTCTGCTGTCTTATCAGAACTTACCCTCCTCGTAACAATGGGATCAATTTCTTTGGGATCTTTGTGTGCGAACATCATTAAATCAGCATTTAGTGTCCGTATTCTCTGAAATCTCAGGCGAATAAAGCGGGCAGAGGTGAATTCCAGTAATGCACGCGAAGGATCATCAGCACTAGGCCGTCCATTAATTAGAGAAGTGTGAATCTGGAGACAGAATTATTAAAGCAATAAGCAACTAGATGACAGCAATGCTGCCATGGTTATGACAAGTATCATTAAAGTTGCTGTGTGAATGCTTTTGTAAATATAAAATATCTTCACTCTTTAGAATGCAGATCTCCCCACAAAAATATCCCACATACCCACTGATCATGTTTGAGGAAAGGAAAAGTCATCAACTTCAGAAAAATCATAGCACAAAATACATAAAACATAGCAAAGTTCTACAGTGATGTCTATGTTACCTGCAAATCATTTCTTCTCTTCTAGCCTGAAACAAATATTTTTAAGATATTGAAAAACTGAAAGGATCAGAAAAGTGAGTTAGATACACGGGTACCTGGAATGGATACCTGTTGTAAGTTGTCATCAAAAGATTTGAACCATTTTTTTTTTTTCTAAAACCACAATAAATTAACTTTTGAAATGCTGAAAACTACAACGGCTAGGTAAGACAAAATCAACATTCATAAACATCTCCACTTTCCCACTGTCACTTCATGCAGTATATTCCCTTTGAATCTTGTTCTCTACTAGTTCAGTTCATTTTTGGGTTGCAATAGTTTCCACCTAGTCCCTAAGAAAAGCCTTTATCATAGAATCATAGAATTGTTTGGGTTGTTTGGGTTAAAGATCACCTAGTTCCAGCCCCCTGACATGGGCAGGGACACCTCCTACTAAACCAGGAAAATTCTGTTCAATATTTGTTTTTTCCAAAAACTCTACCAACCTCTGCTTACAGTTTGGTTTCCGTAAAGATTGCCCCCCTTTCTGTGCCTGTCATATCCTGAATGCCAGAAATTTGAGTGAGTGTGCTCTGTGGCTCTTTCATAAAAAGTCTCTTATTCTGATTGGAGCACACAGGGCAAGGTTAAAAAATCGGCAGTCGCCTTCCCCTCCTGCCGAGATTAACCCTCTCTAGCTGATCATGGTATAATATACATAGCTGTTAATCAACAAAACAAAACAAATGGGCTGCTACAGAAGTGTTCTTAGAAAAGGCCTACAAAAAGAAAAATGTCAGGTATACCAAATATTGTTAATGAACACCTAGGAGGAGCGAGGAAAAAACATTAATTTTCCTGTATTCTGAAGTGTTAAATTTTAATTAGGGCATTCTTATTACAGCCTGGTACACTGAAAGATGTTCTGGTGTTAAGCTGAACATGCAGAACATTAGAATGAATAAGAGAATAATTTATTCTTTGCGATGAATATGTTGTGCACCTCACCTCAATGCACCGACTGAAAGGTCAGGCCACCCAGCCATTTTCTATCACTGAACATGATCATATTGCCACAGTTTTAGACAAACAGCTGCATTCAGAAAGCCAGCTGGCACTCACTCAGCAGTGGCTGCCTCACAGGGAGAAAAGAGACAGCAAATCTACTGCTCCCTGCAAAGCAGTAGCTCTTACTTTCCTGGAGTTTTTTCAGGCACTGGAAAGAAGGCTTACTGAATAACAGCTGTTTGCTCTAGCTGTGCGATAGTATTACCTTTTTTATTTTCACTGTCAACAGGGTAACCCGAAACCTCATCACATCCAGCACCCTGTTCCACTGTATCCACAAAATCACTCTAAGCCACTCTGCCAGGAGCAGCTGTCAGTCATACCTTGCCCAAACAGGAATCAGCAACTCTAGGCTTCTGCCAGGTTATCTCGAGGAAGAAGTGATACTGCTACCTCCTCCTGAGATCATAACAACACTCTCACTTTGAGCTCTGACTCAGTTTTGCTCCTGACAACAATTATTAAATTTTGCTCCTGACTACAATTAAATTAAACCAGCCAGTTGGCTGGAAACAAACAAATAAAATGGTGTCAAAGAGACAGGGTACAAAATAGAAGATTATACTAAAACCCCTACAAGAAGTGAGGAGGAACTCCTGAACGAGAAATTCAGCACATGGGCAGTAAGACAGCCAACTGCACAGGTCCCCAGTGAAAAGAGAGAGGAGAACACGTGCACAGAGTAATCTTCTAAAGAAACCTGGAGAGGGTGGTAATACATCCAGTGAAAATTAATAGATCTTTCAAAAGAAGATTCTAATAATAACAGATGCCTAAAACTTATTTTCAGATTAACCTGTGGGCAAGGAAATCCTTTTTTGTTTTCTTTTTTAAGCAAGTGCCCACAGAGTTAAGTGTATGAATCACAGACACAGGTTGACCCCAAATGACACAACTGACAAATAGCAGCCATATCTCCTGATTTATATCAAAAAAAAAAAAAAAAAAAAAAAAAAAAAAAAAAAAAAAAAAGAGAAAAAAAAAAATAAGTCATANNNNAAACGCTGAGAAGCATTCTTTTCAATATAGACCCCCTTTTTAACTGGTGCCATAGATCTATCTGCCAGCAGCACATCTGTCTGGCAACACTAAGCTAGCAAAGACAGTAATTTTCATTTATATTTCATTTATATTTTGTCCTCCATGCTTATGATTAAATGTTTCACAATTTCATCTTAAAACAACAAATAATCTGTCATAATTACTGACATGTATCTGTGTCCTGCGTTAAATATGGCACATGTTCAAATGTGTACACCGAGAAGACAATGAGATTAGGAAACTAAAACTGGGTAGTTTTACCAAAATGGATCTGAAGGGAAATTTTTACACAGGCAAAAGTAATTACTTAATCTTTCCTCCTCTCAACATCTGTGATGAAATCATTAATTTCTCCCTAGAAACATTCAGAATGAACTTTAAGAGTGTCCAGCTAAGTTGTTCCTACTCCTTGAAAAGAGAGTAAGGAAGAAACTACGAGTACTTCGGGGACATCCGTCATTAATCAGAGTCAGAATTTTAAACAGCATTTTTAAAGAAGTCTGAGTAGAAACTGGACTTTAAATATTTTCAGTGTGACTCTTTCACAAAGATAAATCATTGTTTTTCAAGAGCTTACTTTCTCTTACCTCCCTGCACAATCCTGTTCTCATCTGTAAGATACTGTATGCATAACTGCAAGTTTTCAGTCAAGACAGTAACATGGCCCCTACCTTTTAAATGTTTTTGAATCAGATTTGAAAACTGTTCCAGTGAAAACAGTCCTCAAGAACTGTCTACCTTTATGTCATGCAAGCTCATCATTGTACTTCATTTATAGCTCCGAGTCCTGCACTCACTAGCCCCATTTTCACACAGCCAACTAAGGCATGGACATCTTGCACTGCATGTACATGTACTGCAGTATGACTCACATAGGAATTCTACAGCCAGGGCCTACCTGGAAAGTATTAATATTTTAATCCCATCATTGGGCTGCTACGATTTGGATAATCATAGTTCCTGTAGGGAAACAGTCTTAAATTTTCCTTAGGTTAATGGACAGTTTTTATTTACCATTTCCAAGATAAAGGTAATCACCATTTTGGATTCTGGATGACAGTAATATAGATTTCAACCCTGGAAAATTCTTCTTGAACCAGGAAGTCTTCGAGGACTGAATTTCAGTAAATGGGATCTTTGGGGAAAATGCATATTTCCTTCCAAAACATTTAAATGTTACCATAACAAAAGTCAAATTCTCAGTTTGTAAAATAATTTTGAGCAATATCTGATTTGTCAACTAGTTCAACAGTCAAAACTAAAGCAGGTATTACATTATCTAATGTAATGTCCTGTCTCCGAAGGAGGCCAGTAGAAAACTACTAGGAAGGAATATAAGAAACAGAGCACTTACAGGGTGATCTGTGCTACATCTTCACTTCCTTTGACTGAACAGTCTAAATGCTTCCTGATCTACAGACCGAATTTAAGTCATAGTGTTTAACATCTACCAATTGCACTTTTCCGTAATTAGTCTACAATCTTTTTCCACCGTTCTATTTGTTGTATTTTTTATCACTACAGATACTTTCAGATACAGATATAGATACAGATACAGATGCAGATACGGCAGAAAATTTCTTTTTAAAAACAAACAAACAAACAAAAAAAAACTGTATGTGCTTTCTGTTGTTGTTGTGTTTTATTATCCGAGCTTTATATTTGAGGAAATTGTGAACAGTCAATCTCTTTTCATTTTTGAACTTCAACATGATAAGTTTTTCAGAGAGTTGCTGAGAAAGACTACAAGTTCTCCACTCTGTAAAGATTTTAATCCAACATTAGACCATCAGCATTCATACATAATTCTTTTTATTTTATTTCTGGGTTACTCTTTTAAACACAAAATTTCACATTGTTCTTTTTAGTATCATAGAAAAAAAAAAATCTCAAATTTTGCACTACCAAAAACTACTGCTATTATACTGTTTTTGATTTTCCAATATGTTGAACAACAAAAACATCACTAAAGATACTCAAAATACATCTTAGTGAATTAGAATCTAGCATGGCAACCTGTGTCATACAGTACCAAAACAACCATAGTATGCCAAGGATAGGACAAAGGCACCACTCCTCATCCTTCCATGGACTGTTTGAGCCATATATAGTTTCTACAGACTTGGTAAGCCTCGGGGGATTTTCATGAACTCAGTCTCAATTTAAATCAAGGTCATCTTTTGATGCTATATCCGTCATGTAATAAGGATTTTCTTATGTAATTTACATGTTGTAGGGGAAAAAAAATAACCTCTTTTTGCTTGTATTAAACCTGGCTCTTACTAAATTCACTTAATAATTCCTAGTTCTACAATTGAAACAAACAAGTATATCCGACCACCAGACCTATTCTTTATTAGATTTCTTTATTACTAATTATCTTGACACAGTTATCAGGCTTCCAGATCTGAATTTTCCTTGGATTCCTAAAGAAAATTTCTAAAAAAAAGTGGTGTTTAATCTGACACCCCACACTCTTCAACTACTGAGAATGTTTTTAAGTGAGGAGTTAAACAGTTACTGTTGTAATTCACTTATTTTAGCCTTGAGTTCCTTTTGCTATTCAATTTATCAATTATTTCTGTGCCTCTTCAGTTAGCAATCTAGTTTGTGAGTTCTCCAATTCCTATCCTGTAAGCAATATTTCCTGTGCAGGAACTCTACTGACAGTCTCTGCAGCAAAAACTGATTCAAATCACTAATTTAGCTTTTCTGCAATGACCTTAACTTCCTTCAACGTTCTTTGATCATTTCTCAGCCCTCCAATTCTCTGACAGACTTCTTCAATCTGATGCATTAGAAAAAAGGATTTATTCAACTTCATACTCTGTAAGACAAAATGTTTTTTGAATTTTTATTGTGGTTTAACATTTCAGTTGCTGGAGCATATTTTCCAGCATATTTTCCTTTTCTGGGGGGAAATACATTACCTCCATTCAGTAATGATATCAATTTATTTTTAATATCTTTTATCTTTCATTAGCTTATGGCTTAAGCACTCTGTAGGATAGTTGAAACCACTCTTCAATGGAGCATGCGTGTGTTCCAAGTGTGCATGATGGTGTCTTCAAATAAACTATAGGGTGTCTGGAAAATGTTGAGCTTTTCTATTTTTAGATCAAACTTTGGCAGATATTAGAAAGTTTTCTGATTATTTTTACATGACAATTGTTCAACAGTCATACTCCTAACAGAAATCTGTGCATTGTTCTACACTAAATCATGGATTCGTTTACTAGCTGCACCAAAATAGGTCAGGTGTTTAAGAATCATTGTTTAACATTACGTTTTATTCTGACACCTACACAGTCTGCCAAAAGGTTGCAGAAGACTTGTGCTGTATCCTTAGCCTGCCTTTGGTAAGACCCACTCATTTCCACCCTTCATTTTTGGCTGCTGCTGATATAAACTATGTTGTCCCAATTTAGGTGCTGAATTTCATTTCAAAGAGATTTCGTACGCCATTGTTTTTCTGCTTTCTTGTTTAATTCTGTGTAATTCTTTAACCTATACTGCCCTTCTACAAGCCAGTCAGTCATTCTTAAACAACTTCTTTTTTCTGGCATGCCTATTGTGTTGGTATCATCAATTAAAACTTTATAGTTTTAAAACTAGATATTGTGGTAAGCTAGTTTATAACAAACTTTTCATAGAATCATAGAATCATAAAGGTTGGAAAAGAACACTAAAATCATCTAGTCCAACCACCAACAGATTAGCAGAGCCAGTAATCTTTCTCAGCTGCAGGGTATGGTAGTTTTGCAAATACTGGTGCAATGATTCAATCCTTCCAGTTCTAGTTTCTGTTACAAAGATATCTAAGATGACTTTCAGTGTGCTCCAGGTGGCTAAGTATCAGACCATTCAGCCATGTGACCAGAATTTTACAATACATTTCATCAGATTTCTGCTACTGAGAAGTGATGGATGTAGCTTAAGAAACTTTCTCCCATTTTTGGCATTAAACAAGTCCTATGTATTAATGATCATGGAGTTACTTAGTCCATACTTGCAATGGGTCTTTAGAACAGGTAAAAGTATCACCCTCTACTACATATTTGTGCACTTCAATAAAATCCCTTGAGAATTCTCATCTTAAGCCTAAACAATCTCAGCCCCTATTTGTAGGGCAGATGCTCCAAGTCTTTTGCTGTACTTGCTCCAAGATGCCAATGTCTGTCTTGTAGAGGGGAGCCCAGAACTGCACACAGCACTCCAGACGTGGAGAGGCCCCAGAAACATTTTTGCAGCCCCAGAAGTGAAGAGCTGCATACTCCTTCTGGAGCAGTTGCTCAAGACTGCTGGGGATTGTACCTAGTAGTGTGTCACCAACGTTGCTGAGCACACACACTGTTTCTGCTCCAACTTCTATGTACCTTTCCGCATGAACTGATGTGCAAACATCATCAGCATGTTAGCTACCTCTGTTTTTTTATTTAATGTGAAAATAAAAATGCTGTTGCTTTGGATAAAGATTTATGGTCAACTTAGTTAAAATTAACACATTTCAACAAATGAAATTTTTAAGAATTTTAAGCATGCATGATGTTCTCATTCAAATTTAAAATATCCATGTATGAATCCAAGTGGTGTATTTCTTAACTTGGAGCTCTGGTATTTGAAGTTAGTTACTTTGCCAGGCAATTTGAATGCAGTAAGTCTCAAGTTATTTGTAGGATAGAAAAACAAACAAACAAACAAACAAACAAACAAACAAAAACCAGAAAAAGCAGCTGTTTAGCTATGTGGCATGAAGTTACGTTCACTTTCCTTTCCAAAAATCTGCATCACTCATCAGTATACTTTTCACTGTTGGGTATAGATATCCTGTATGTTCGATAAACCAGAAGACATAACTCTCACAGAATAGGAAAAGGTTGCTTAGTGCAATTTGTCACAGAGGTGGAGCGGTAATGCCAGCACTCCTCAACAGTTTTTGGCTAGTAGTGGTAAAGAACTCACTTTAAGTACTCAGTAGACTCTTTTGGCTATCATATCAATATTGCGGGCTTCAAGTCTGATTTTTTATGTAAGGCGGTGGTCTGAACCTAAAACATTTTCAAGAAAGGTCCATTTCTCTCTCAAATATCTCAGATGACAACATAAAGGAGAGAAAAGATTCTATCCTACACAAAAAGAGTTGCTACTTGTTATTCAACTGTGGAGAATACAGACATGTCAGATATGTCATTAAAATTATTTAATGAGAATGGTACTCCCTGATTTACATTCTCAAGTTATGCAAGCACTTTAATATGAAGATGGACAATACTGAATATAAATTTTTCCACAGGTGATTCAGTAGCTCTCATAATTTTTCTACCTAATACTGGCTTTAATTATCTGTTGCAAATAGCTCATCTGCAGTAGATTTAAAAATACTGTTGATTAATTAATCTCTTGGCATCTCATATTTAATCACTAAAGACAAAAATTCTGTGAGTTGGTTTCAAAACTAGGATAGTAGCTTCAAAACTAGACTGCTAGTTGTAAGTATCAGAAATCATCATCCTATTTTTCATCATAAATGTATAGGTTATAATTGTATATCAGAAATAGTGTCTTTGGTAAGGTTTGCTGTAGTTCTAATAAATATCTCACTGTCTTAATAAATTAGTAGTTTAGTAAGTGAAAGCACAACTCCATTCTGTGCCTTGCTAATGAGTACAAGAGCTGCTTGGAATGCAGTGCTTAAACTTGCATTAAAATGTCAAGGGCTATGCATGCCAAACACTATCTCAACTAACTCATTCCCCCAAAGAATACAGGCAAATGTCAGCTTAACAAACTGTTTAGCAAATACTATTGTGTCATTGACAACTATACCCTACAGCTTAGACTAAATGAAGCTTCATCTTTTCAGTTCTGATTAACTTGCTTTTGTCATTTTCCTGTTTCCAATTTCACCTGAAACTTATATTGCTTATTCCAGCCACTGCTTTTGTACCATTCCTATAATTCTCAGGCCTGTCATTTTTGGACAAGAAACAATTTGTCAAAGACATCTCGCGTACTTTTAAACAGACTGCTCATTGTCAGAACAATGGCTATTAATACATCACAGAATAATAAGTGACTTGGTTACCCTGAGAGTATATTTGTCATTTCAAGTTTTTACTTTCTTTTTGTTTCTGTCTTAACTAAATGCAAACACTGCACCATGCTGTAGTTTCAGCAAAACTCAGCATACCACAGCTCATAAGTGACTCAGACAACACAATGCAAGGCCTGGAATAATGTGCTTTAACACTGCAATGTTTATATTCCACTGGATTTTCAATGTATGCTTGTACATGAAACTCCATCTCTTCATACAGTAAAGAGGTATTTTGTGCTAGAAATAGCTAACAAGACAGCTGCGGGAACATTCTCAAAGATGAAAAATACCAAACCAGTATTTTTAATTTATCTATGAGCAGGTAGATTGTAGATTTAACAGATGTTGCCACAGGTAACTTCTGATTTTAAATCAACAGATGGTAGCTGTTTTATTATAAGGGACTGGCCTCTGATATCTAAAAACACGTATGACCAGTTTCATTCAATTTTGCATTTTGATAGTGTCACACAGGTGCTGCCTAATCTAGTTGCTGTTAGGCATGCATTAGAATAAGAAAAGAAGCCACTGGGCTACCCACAAAACTAACTGACTAACCATAACAAAAGCAAAAATAATTAAAAAAAAAAAAACACACACAAAAATAAAAACAAGAATAACAACAAGAACAAAAACACTTCCTGTCAAGATATTATAATTTCTCTTATTCCTTACATGATTGTCCTAAAAACTCATGGCACTTTTTTTCTGAATGGGGTGTACCGTGGAGTGCATTGTGGAATTACAGACAAATTAGAGCCTGAACAGAATGGTGACCATCAGAAAGAAAACCCACAGGAATTGTGCAGCTGTAAGCAGTTACAAAGAGCTGCCAAACACAACTGCTGATGTAAAAGGGTGAGAATGTGAGGATTTAATCTGTTCCTGAATGAAGGGCAAGGGTTCCAGGATACAAAAATAATGCTGTTAAAAACAGTAAACAAGTACATCTGCTCCTGAATGTTATCGTTAAATAAACTGCAGTGATATGCCCTACATTACTCTGGCATTCTTGTTTTTTATCTACAACTCTGAAAAATTTTGAATTGGGAGAATTTACAGAAAAAAAATCTGTATTATTTTTTGCATTGCAGTCACATATGTGGGCCCATTACAATGCCCATTACATCTACTCTACAGTGCTGGAGTCTAAGTTCTAGCAAAATCTGTGTCGTGTTATTTGGAACACACACTGATGAATATTTTTGAAAACCAGATGGAATCCATTTGAATGGTAATCATACAGGGCCCTTAAAAACATTCATAGTGTTTTAAAAGAAAGAAGAGATAGGACATTTGGGTATAGGATAAAAGAAACTTTGGTCCCTCTTCCACTCTGAACCTGATCTTTTCAAACTTGGAAATATTTTACAGGAGCTAAGAAAAATCATGAGAAAAAAAAAAAAAAAAAAAAAAAAAAA
>VXAV01000066.1:0-2500 GCA_013399715.1 Alectura lathami
TTTAACAGCAGTGCTAATACAATTCCACTGGCTCAGCACTCTGAAGCATAGGTGATTTGATCCTGAGCAGACCTACCAAAATGAAGATGCTGTTATGTTACACACTCCTCTGTTCTTCTGGAAACTATGGAGGACCGGACGGCGCTGTGGCCTGTCTGTCTACTGCCGCGGCAAGGCACACGACGGCCCCAAAGCATCGTGTCTGCAGACCTCTAAATACAGGTCAAGACTGCTGCCAATAGAATTCGATTCTCAAAATGTGATTTACACAAGATATTAGTAGTCGCAGCCCAGTCCTCTAAGGGACTCGTGGCTGGAAGAAACAAAAAAGGAAAATAAAGTACAAATTTTGAGAGTGGGAAGGAAAAAAAAAATCACACCTTAGAACAGCTTGTTGAGCCCAGTAAGTCTTCCACTACCTGGAAGCGTTTAAATCAACAACAGAGCCTTCCTCTCAGAGAGGCTTTATTTCAAAAGCAAGGTAATGGAGGTAAATCTCTAAGGCCAACAAATGTAGATCAAACAATGTTGAAAGTTTTTTTTGGTTTGGTTTGGTTCGCCCTCCAGTGTGGGGGGGGGTGGTGCTGTCCTGTCTAAAATAAACTTTTCTCCAGAAACGTGGAATTTTGTTGTTCTTCCAGGGAGACAAGAAATGGAGGTGTCTGCACCAGCATCTGCCTGATGCGTTGCCAGCTTTCCAACCAACACGTTTGTTACCAGCCTTGTAGGAGGGCAGCGTACCTCAAGTGCTCCACGTTAATTATGGGGAACCCAGAACTATTACAACAGAAGCCACTTGGAAATAGTTACCTCAAGTCACAATTACCATGGCAGTCTGTCTGCCACCTGCCCAGAGAAACATGACAGAGTAGCGTGGAAAACCAGCAGCTACCACAGCGTTACCCAGCCTGCAAGCTCACCCCCAAGGCTGATTGAAGCTCCCTGGCCCCAGTTAAATTCCAGCATTCACAAGAGCTGCAGACAGATTTCAAATGTCACAGATATTACAGGAATTTTGAATGGCACTTTACAAGACACTAAAAGATATGCTTTATCTCAGTTTCTTTTAATTTTTGAAACTCAATTCCCTTCCAAAAGCTATTACAACATTTTCTTCCATCTTCAAGTCCTTTACTTTCATGTTCATTATCTGCCCTAATTTGATACTGCAAATAGACCGTATTTATTGCACACACAACAATCCAGCCTTGGGCTTAACCTATGGCCTCTGATACCAACAACAAGCCTCCGATTACTTTAATACAAGTAACCGTACAATAAATACAACAGTAGATAATTCTTATCTTCTGTGTAACGAGCTCATCCGAGTGCATGTAATTTTATAATTTTTAATTTTATTTTACTTTTTAATAGAAAAAGCATAAAATTAACATCTCGTGTCAGCAAATCCAATTACCCGCTCCCACTGAACACTCTCCTTCAACCCTAGCGTACAGTCAGGGCCAGCACTGGCACGCTGCTGCGCTAGCTCAGCCCTGAGCTGGAAGCAGCTTTTTGCACAAGAAATAATTGCTTACTACAGAGTTCTGCTAGAGGAAGGGACAACATTGGGTTGGAGAGTCCCAAGCATCGTCACTGGGCTGATCCCTTGGTGAAGCTGGGGAAGCCAGCAGCAAGCCCCTTCGGCAGGGGTGGGACCAGGCCTGGGCGATGGGAGGGGACGATGCCTTCAGACAAAACCAGCGCTGCTCTGCTGGCCTCAGTAAAACACAGGCGAAGACCTCCATCCATGCCTGCTCTGCCCTCCCTGTGAAAAGCCTGAACGGGGTTCAGTTGACAAACAATTCTGCCAGGTGGTTCTCCTCTGTGTTGCTCTTGTCAACAAAATTAATGTGACACTTACAACTATTTTGAGGATAAAATGAAGTTGCTTAAATTATTCTGCAGAAGCTGCATGAGACAGAATTATTCAGTTGACAAAATCTAATTAGGTGTAAATTATTTCAGGTTATATGAATTATAAAACCTTTTGCAGATAACTCAAACTCAAGGCTCAATATGATATGGCGAATTAATACGCCAGGCATCTGTTTTCCAGACCTAGGTTTTAATCTGGGACAAAGTCACACAGGTAATTAATTTTTTCCTTCCATCAGCCAGCCTGTGCCCACGTACGCAGAGGAAGGCACGTCATACACAACGTGTATTTCACTGAAGTTGAAAGGCGTTTTTCCTCACAAAGGAGTGAAAGAATTTGAGAGCTGGTCACTGGCTGCAGGAAACAAGTTCTCAGCCTAAACCCCAAGACAGAGCTGAAGCTGCTGACGCTGGCAGTAGGAGGAAGGGAATCGTTCTGACAGCGAGCTCCCTGCACCAGCGAAGTCTCCGAACAGTGACACGGGACACGCCGCAGCGCACGGTTACCTGCAGCCATCACGCTCACTTTCATGCTCTGCTCCGGCAGGATTAGCGTGCTCAGAAACTTGCCTAATTACAGCAGCACTTATTTCTCCTGCTAGATTTCATTTTTACTGTTCAG
>VXAV01000066.1:5000-24595 GCA_013399715.1 Alectura lathami
TAAAAACCCATTACGGTGTTAACAGAAAAGAAAGGAGGGTTGCTGCTCTCTACAGCTGCAAATTTGAAGGAAGCACTGCTGGGACTGAAGTTCAAGGGGGCTGCTGAAGCAGTCAGAAGCACTCACCGGACACTTACCTACAGCTGAGAACACAAATCTCCTCCTTTCTAAATGCAACACCCAGAAATGAGTACATGGGTTTGACAGGAGCCAGCTGCTCTGTTGCAGTTGCCCACGCTTACCCCGGCACTCTGGGATGGAAGCAGGGCGAGCTGCCCTGCAGTTATGGCTGCACACAGCCAACAGCCAGAGAATCCCCTATTTTCTAAATCCACACACTGGCTTACCATTAAATAACTTGTTCTTACAGCTGTATGCTAAGTAAGGGCTTAGACAGGCTTCAGAACAAGCAGTTCAGTACCCAAATTTAAGACAGATGAGGAGAAAAGCATGTTTCAGTCCTTTTTCAAAAACCTGCCCCAATTTTTGCTGTCAATAACTATTATGGACAAGAGCCACTAATGTCCATCTGGGATCTGAATGTTTTCCAGTTTTTTTCAGATGTTTAGAACCAGTTTTTATTGGAATAATCGCTTTAACCAAACAGCTTTGCAAACACTGAGTTTTGCTGCATTCCCATGAGACAGGCAAGCAACACACGACGTCATCGGTGACTAAACCACGGCGCGAAGGAGAGCCAGAAGCACAACTGGACACAAAGCCCAGGGGGGACATAATTTCACACTTTGAGCATCAAATGTGTCCTGGAAAAGAGTCTCTTCCAGGGGATGACTGTCAGCTGGAGAACTCTGTTTGAACAGGTGGTACCACAGCACTGTGCTGCTTGGAAATAATTGGTGCGCTGTTTACACACTACTCTCAGCAATCTAAGCTGGATAAAAATAGACTATAGTGCTTAAGGTCTGCTTCTTGCACATCTTCATCCTCTTTCATTAAAAAGAGAAAACCAAACACCCAATTGGACTTAATACATTCTGCCAGTTATTTATAATAAATACAAAACTTTCTAAATACAAAACAAAAGGAACCCAAAACTCTTGTGTGAGCATGGTTCCCCAGGAAACTCACCCAGAGCAGAAAATGTTTCAGCAGGTTCTTGAGGTTGTTGTTGGTTTTTTGTTTTGTTTTGTTGGTTGTTTTTGTTGTTGTTGTTGTTTTGTTTTTTTTGTTTAATGTATGTATGGGAGATTTGATCTGGAAAGAATGGTTTGAAACAGGGGGGAAAAATCCAGTATATATGATAATGTCAGAATCCTTTAAAGGCTACCAGGTAAATCATCATCTGTCCAAGAGACGCCGGGATCTTTTCTGAGCAAAGGCTAATACACAGAGATGGGAACGCTGCGACAACATCTTTTGGAACATGCAAAAACAGATGACAGAGCGCACTTCATAAAGGAGAACTGCTCTAACTCTTGGGATGAAATGAGATGTCTAATAACGAAAAGGTCAATATTCTCAAGTCGGATTTGGTTCCCCAACACACTTGACTGCTGGCCAACTAAACCAGCTGGACAAGCAATGGAGAGCAGCATGTGGGAAGGATGTATTTCAGACCAAAGTTAATCTTTTTAGTCATTAAATACAGCTGATTTTCTAAATGATTAGATGAAAGCGTGGCTGTTCCCATATCAACGCTGAGGAAAGGCTGTAGGACAAGAGCTGTATGACTACGCAGAGCAGCATCTAAATACAGAAGCAGCCAGGAGATGGTCTGTAGGAGTCACGGGCACACTGTGGTCGAGCGGTTGCGGTGCACGTGGTCACATTCGGAACAAACCAGCAAACCCAACGCTTTCTGGCAAGCGCTGGTGCCTCACCGGGGCCGTGGAGCAGGTCAGCTGGACGGACTGTAGCAGCACTTTACAGAAGGGAGTGCCACATGGCACTGCACCCCTGCCCTCCTCGTCCTGCAGTTATTAAAAGCCCATGTGGCACTGCATATTGCGGGTCTCTCTGCCTAACTGTATGCTGCACATTTTCTCTATTGTTCGGGAATACGTTTCTCATCATACTTTAGATGCAGATATAATACATAAAAAATGGGTATTTTTAAAAGCAGTTTTATTTCTTCTCTCCTGAAGTTTATTAGTTGTTCTCTACCAGTCAGCCATCCAACTTGTGTTTTCCCCTCTGGCCTCAGAGGAAGGCATTTGACTCTCTCAAGATATGACTCCAGATTAATTTAAAAATAGAAAATGAAAGCAGTATGGCTACAATGATCTGATAGCATCACATAGAGCGCTTAACAACCTGATTTATTACTGATGATGTAGTCATTAACGTACTCTGAACATGCAGGATCCACTCCTCTTCAGTGAAAAAGTAACTGGGGAGGCTCATCCAACTTGCTTCAGAAAGTTGTGCCCCAAGAGACGTGCATGTCATCTACCCTTAGATTTATCCACGGCTGAAGGAGATGTTTTAAAACACAGCTTCTTGTTATTCTTCTAAGAGATTGCTCCCTCGATGCTGAGCCTTGAAAGTTTAGCAGATCTTATTACTGAGAAGGAACTAAACTAAAGCAATTGGTATAATGGTTGCTACACTGTGGGTACAACTAGCTTGCCATGTTCTGTTCTCATCCACTTTCATCTCCAACGTTGATATGAGTGTGAGAAGTTACTGTTATGTTTCTTCTCATCAGCAAGAAGAGGAAAAAATCTGACGGAACTAGATTGTGGAAAGCACAGGGAGAGAAAATGTGGAATAAAACTCACTGGGACCAATACATATGGCACTCTGGTAAGATAAGAGAAACTGCTGAGACAGAAAAGCAACACACAACCCATCCAATTTCCCAGCAAGGATGGTCTGTAACTGGCATAACACTGACTAACACCAGAAAAGAACTTGAAGAGCCATCATGTTTCTCTCCTCGTGGCCCCACCAATTGGCTGATGCCTTTGGTACAGAAGTTCCTGCCAGGCTGCAGGCTCGGTGTGCTTAAAGCCATCAGAAACAACTGCCTAGAAAGCACGCGGTTTCCCGGGGCATGAGGTGGACAACGGAGCCAAAAAAAAAGTCGGGAAAAGAAATACAAGTGCCTCAGTACGTGATGGAAGGTGTGTCAGTTTGCAAAAAGAGCAGCTGCAAGGTAAAGCAAAGAAACAATGGGTGAAAATAATGGTTCTGTGAGCCTGGAAAACCGTGGTAGAAAGCATTGTTTTCACATATCATGCCTATAAATCATCGCTCTCCCGTCCCAGGGGCACGCTAGCAATACTTGTAGCAGAACCACAGCTCACAACTCCTTGCAAAGGGAAGAGCGCCACGGATTACCTGGATCTGATGTTCACTTCTGCACACCAATTACAGCGCTGAAAGGCCAGCAGAAATATTTAAGGCAAAGGAAGACAACACCTCTTCATTCTTGTTTGGTAAGCTGCTTTCTCACCTTTACCATGCTTTAGCAAATACATATCATCTGTGTGCAGGAAGGTTAACTGTAGTGAAAGATTGCTTAGCATTTCCATTGCTGACCCATTCGAAACGACTTAAATACTCAAATGAAACTCAAAGGAATTTTCATGTACAGGCCACAGCCTAGGAACAACTTTGTGTTCTTTCTATGGACATACAGGAAACCCTTATTATTAAATTATCAGTTGAGGGTTTAATTTCCTTCTTTGAGAAACCATTTGTTAGGGGAAAGAAGTCAAAGATCAGGTTGTTCTCAGACACGATAACCACGCAGCCAGCCTCTACCTCCATCTCAAGGCTGCCTTCCCTTTGTTGACGCTCTGGTGCGGCTGTCACCGCGGGAGCTGCAGGCTGGAGGGCAGCTCACAGAGTGCATCCCTCCCACTGTCATTCTCGCTGTGCGCACAAGAAGGACCATCAGATGTGCTGTGTGAGTCTTCACTTCAGATGTCTTTCAAGTCTGTGGTTACCTAAGATAGCATCGTTTGACCACATCCATTTGTGATCTAAATCACCTGAAGCACTGCTCAATCCTACAGGAATAAGACAAGGACATCCCATCTGGTGGCAAGGTAGAAAAAGCTTCTCCAATGCAAACCACCTATGACCTCTGTGGTAATAAATTCTTCTGCAAATGACTGGGCCAAGTCCCAGAGACTGTGTGCAGCGAAGATAAACAGCCCTCTTTGTCCTCCGGGCCAGAAGTGGCCATTGTACGGAGCTTGCCCAAAGGATTAGCGCTGCCATTATTATTTGTGTTATATGAGCTATTTCAGGAGCTAATTGACCCCGGCACAAAAGCCGGGTGAGAAAGGCTTTTGTATCTAATAGAATGAGCAATACAGAAAAAGGGTAAGGTTCTTTGAGCAATTGGGCCACAGTATACAGACACTGACTCAGTTTTAGCTGACAGCATCAAGCAGGGCAATCTAATCTCCCCAGTTAGCACTAAATCAGCCTAGTATAAATGAGCCCATGACAGAACACGGAGAAATGGGACTTGCTAAAAGGATAACTGAGGATAACTGCCTTGTGAAGCATAAATATTGAAGATGCTCAAAATCTTTCATTCCTCAAGCTAAGGATGCCTAGCAAGAGCTGTGCAGGCAGAGGCATTTGATACTTGCATCTCTTTTTGAGGGTACAGCGGTAAATGTCAGTATGTACATACGGCGTTCTAAAATTGTACGTGTATTTTCCATCCCTCCCTTTCCCTCCCTCAAGGGCCTAATGCTGGGGCGGGGGAGAAGCACTGACACTGAGAAGTTCTGAAAGGATGATCTTAACCACTGAAGGCTTTGATACAAGGAAAAACATGGAGACTTTTCTCCAAGACGACAGACGCCTGAGAAGGAGGACATACTAAGGCTGAAGGAGGCTGTAGGATATGATCATCCAAAATTAAACTATTCATCTCCAAATCTGCTCATGAAGAATGATATGTTTAGGGGGAAAAAGTGAAGCTGAACTTAGAACTAAACATTTTTCAGCATTTAGTCAGCACTTGGCAAATAGATTCTCTCTCTAAGTCAGAGCAAAACAGATATACAGTGAATAAAATCAACTTACAGAGATTACTGACCTTTCTGAAGCCACTGAGAAAGCTGCTGCAACATAATTCATCACAAATTCTCCACTAAATATGGTGCACAAAATAACAAAAGCCTTGTAGATATGCAAACAAAGAGAAATGATCATGTAGGTTCAATAAATAAATGACAAACATGGACTTCTCGTTGTACCGTCTGAGGCAATCACAAGCACTAAGGAATTAAGGAGCACAAACTTCTGGAAAGAAAAAGCAGAACTGCAGGTGCTTCACAAATGGGGACACAGAAAAGATGTGGTTTCTACGGATGGACTGAGCCTAAAACAAAGTCAAGTCCACCTCCCCAGCCAAATATTCTCCTCTGTAAGGTTATTATTCTCTTCAGGTACATCATCAGGGTTTTAGTCCCATGCCTCTTGGTGTATGATCTCGTCAATCAGCACAACTGGGGAACGCTTTGAACACAAATCCCCTGCGGTATCACAGCAGTGCACCCCAAACGCTGTTCGTAGCGAACCCAGCCGGTGCTCAGGTATCATTAACCAGCTGCACAGAGCGGCTGGTTCAGGGTGAAAGCGAGCTGAAGGATGGTGCTGTGGGCAGCGCTGACCTTATTGTCCCCTGTCCCCAGGACAAAGGGGACTGGCAGATGGAAAGGGTTAACAGCGGTCAATGTTCCCAGGCTCTTCAAACAATGCCAGCCTACTTAGCGGAGGTAATTTTTTAAGCACATTTATTTCCATGAAGCAAATCCAGTGTGTAATTTCAGGATTATGCCGGAAACTAAGAAGCTTTCTGTTTTCAACAAAGTTGGTTTCTATTCCAAAGTTTAGTTAAACCAACTGAAGTTAATCAAGCCACGCAATTTTGCAGTTTCACAAACGGGTACACGTACTGTGAGATCAGACAGATCAACAGAATAAAACACTTATAACTTTAATGCTGAGGGAGGACTCTTCAATGTTTCCTTTTACTCAAATGGACAAGAAAAATGCAGAGGTAAAGCAGTCGCTACTCAAAGGCACACCTCTGTAACCCCACCACTGCAGCGCTGCAGCAGAGGTTTCGCAGGCTCATGGGCTGCAGGCCATGCTTGTAAACGGGGAGCTTTGCCTCAGCTCTCCAGGCTTTAGGATGACAATGGCAAAACCACCCGAGATTCCGACTTGTGTGAGTACCTCAAGCTTTCAGAAAGGATAAGGGGAAGAACCCAAACTGGATTTATCTGGAAGTGGATGCGCACTCAGAAATATCAGCCATTTAAAACAAAATGCCTCGGATTTGCTATTAAAGCTAGCACATTCATAAAAACTAAGCCTGTGCTTTTTTGTGTACCCTTCTATAATCAAAACCTCAACTTTTAAAAGAAAAGCAAAGGCATGAGCACGTGTCTTCTGTTACACTGAACTTTTCACAGATCTACCAGAAAGCACCAGGACTCCAGGTCTAGATTGAAAGAAATAAAAATTACTGACGTGCTTTTCTTCACACTCGAAACAGCTCATGTGCTAGTTATCTTAAACAAAGAAAGAAATAAAAATAACCCTCATGACCTTTTCCTCCCAACAGCAATGTTATCATAAGCAACTAAGAGAAGCCCACAATGGCAGGGACACTCAGCAATCCTACCTCTCTGCACCCCCGCTGAAGTGTCACCTGCACACCTGCTCCCAGGGCTCCATCGGAGGCCCTCCAGGACGCGGGGAGGGGGGCTTGCCTGCCTGCAGCCCAGGGCAGCACCGCCGGTACTGGGGGCTACGCGCTGCTGCTCTAGGGACCGCAACCCATCAGATGTTGCTGTGGCAGACACAATGGCTCCTGCAGCAATGCAAGCACCGCAGATGGCATTTCCACAAGGACAGGAGTTTCCCGGTAGTGCTGCGCTTCCAAACTGCTCACAGACTTGCAAACATTCCATCCTAAACTATGCTGAATTACTCTCTGCGTTGGGGTGACTGGTTTCTGAGAAGCTCAGGATCTTAACGGAAGGCTGCATAAGGTTACTTAAGGATTTTCCAACCTCCTTCCAGCTGTCTTAAGCCTACAGCATAAAGCTCCCTCGGCCCAAAGCAAGACTAGTTCCTACCAGCCTCTAACCATGCTCTGTGCAACACACAGCTTCGCTGTGTTACCGACTGCTCGCTGTATGCCTCTGAAATCAAAGGTACAAGAGCACACTCCACGGAATGGCTTACATTAGTGCCATTAATTCCTACTTTCAGCATAATCCTTCATCTGGGAGTTATTCCAAAACATAGGAGTTAATGACACTAATATAAACCATCCCAACGTAGCATGCGTTTCTTTAGCTTTTATTCCCATGACTAAATGTCTTTTTAATGCACTTTTATTTACCATGATGGAAATAGTTTTTCCTGCTCTACTCTACCAGAAGTCTGGGTCTGTCACATTAACCCTTTCCTGAGCAAAGCTCTGCAGATGTATTTTCCATTATGACTCCAAAATTAAATCCTTATGCAGACATTCCAGCAGTGAACTACAGCCCTTTCAAGTGCTGAAAGATCTAATGGAAACCCTGCAAAGGAGCAATGTTAATTGCCAGAGTGGCTTAGGGAACGTCCCCGTGACAAAGCACTTGGCCAGGCTGGGAAATGAAAGCCTGGGACTTGGCTGCGTGGGGTGCTGAGCAGCAGAAATGAGCTGCAGAGAGGCTTTGTGCTGGTGGTGAAGAACAGCATTTGGGTTGTTCCCTGGTGACATTTAACCAGCTGACGAGGGGCAGGGAATGAAACATCTTTGGGTTGTCTCAGAGGTATGAAATGTAGGCAGAGAGGGGAAGGGGATTAGAGGGATGGAGAAAAGTAACGCTATTCCTCAAAAAAGGGGCAGAGAAATTCCTGATGAAAAAACCCTACTTTTTCATTGGAGGAAGTGGTCAAGGAGAAAAAACGAGTAAGGAAGAGAAACCAAAATACATGTTGTGTTGTCTCCATTTTCCCTTCCCCAACTCCCAAAACAGAGCCTGTACTGGGCTTTACCTAGGTTTAACCTTGATCTACTCTCTCCTCTCCCTCCCAGCCCACAACCCCTTTCAGCCCGGCAATACCATAACTGAACTCCTGCACCCACAGCAAAGGAGATTCACTGCCCACCGGCAAGCCCTGGCCCTGTGCTCCCCAGGAATCGCTCTTCCCTCACAACTTCCCAGAGGAGAAGGCATGATGCCAGGGATTGCCTTAAAAAGAGACTCCCAGCCTGTGCCTCACAGGCTGGCAAGAGCTCGCTGAGGAGAAGGGGCAGCGGGGGCCCTCGGTGTACATGTGCACCTGCACGCCTTTGGTGTTTCCAAGGAAATTCCAGGAATTTCCAGCTGTTTGATATGCTTGCATGCTGCCGGAATTCGGTGTTGGAGTGAGGGTTACCTACACATTTGCATTTTTGAACGTTACTAAACAAGCAGGCAGAGATCATTAACTGCTAACACACACCAGTATTTTGATTCTCACAACTTCCCTTTCCTTGTTGGGAAAGTTGCCCCTGCTAACTTTTCTGGTTTAACCCTCTTGCAGTCTCATGATCTTTCATTCTCCTTTGCCGGCACTCAGCACAGGGCAGGTGAAGAAGAGCAGGGATGGGAGGAAGGCTTGGGAAGGGCATGAAAAGTAAACGAAAGGCTGCTCTTCTCTGAACACCTCAGGAGGAAAACAGCTTAAACTCCCTGAAATTTTCATTTCATCCCCCCACTTTGCCTAATGCTGCTCAACAAGCAATCAGCAAGCCCTTCGTAAAGCCCTTTAAGTGAAGTACATAGAGCGATCATTAAACTGTGCTCGGTGTTTTTCTCAAACATATCCATGAAGGCAACACCTTTACTCAGTGACATGGTTCTTCACTAACCAAGCAATCCAGAGGGCAGTATTTCTACCGCGTTATACAGTGTACAAACACATGGCATATGAAAAGCGCAAATATAGAACAGTTGCCAAAATAAAATTCTGCTTCTTAAATCTGAGAATATATCTGACATGGCCAAAGAGACATAAATAATACGGGGACCAGCTGCCCTCAGAAGCCCCCAAACTGGGGCCTAATAGATGGATTTCTTCAATAAATTTAGGCTAAACCCTCACTGCAGAAGATGTCTATTGATACCTTCTGCTAAGACTTCAAAAAGCACAGAAGTGTTTTGAGGCTCCCAGTTTTTATTATTGGAGAGATCTGTTTCAAAAATGTCTCTATTAAGTAAATTCCTGCATCTGCTTAGTTTCTTACAGTAAAGATCATTTACCCTTTGGGTTTAGATTTGGAGCATATATGTGGGGAACAGGGAGATTAAGAAGAAGTAAGTTTCTAATTTAAATAGAAAATGTTTTGAATATTAACCGGTTGATCTTAAGTTTCAGTGATGAGTGCCGCAGGCAAAGAGTTTGCTCATTGGCGTAGATGCCCCCTTAGGGGAGGGGGAGCTCAGGAGGGCAGGAATGCAAACCTCTAAACATCACAGACCTGTCAGCACAACCACCAGAAAATCAGTTATCATCAGTAAGATTTTAATTTTGGCAGAGATATAATAAAGCCACAGTAAGGGTGAATGTAGTGAATTCTGACAGAAAATGAAAGGAAGAAAGAATAAGATGCAAAAGTAAATCTAGTTCTAGCAAACTATGCTTAGCTCCAAAAGCTAACAACAAAAAAAAAACCATGCATTTCTGCCTAAGTGGAAGTTACAATGGACCTTACTCAAAAGAAACAGGCTTTGTTAAGAACATCACATTATGAACATTCACATGCATTTAGCTTCAATAAAGCCTCCTGATTTATACGAGGCTCTGGAGCTTCAAGGTCTGTTCTTTATTCAAGGTAAGACTGGAAGAGGTGAAAGGCAGCAATTCCTCAGCCACAGTGCCTGGCCTCCACTGGCGACCCTTTGTACGAGGCAGAAGTGCCAGCGAGATGAGCCATAATAAAAACCAGCTTTGAATTATTCCAGCACAAGATACTACCTCTCCTTACGACCCCTGCCTCATTATATCCTCGGACCACTGCTGCTCAGACAACGTAACTACTTAACTTATGCATCTGGGTTCTCTGTAGATGTGCTTTTATCTATGATGGGCAAGAGGACAAAAATGACTGAATACCAGAGCCACCAGCATGGAAGATGGTGAAGAAAGAAGACAACCTGCAAGTACCCAGGCTATATTTTATTTTATGATGATGATAATGATAGCAGGAGGAAGAAATTCCCCATGCAACACTACAGGCCTGGGGCAGAGTGGCTGGAAAGCTGTGTGGAGGAAAAGGACCTGGAGGTGTCAGTCGACAGCCGGCTGAACGTGAGCCAGCAGTGTGCCCAGGTGGCCAAGAAGGCCAAAGGAATCATGGCCTGTATCAGAAATGGTGCAGCCAGCAGGAGCAGGCAGGGGATGGCCCCCCTGCACTTGGCACTGGTGAGCCTGCACCTTGAGTGCTGTGCTCAGTGTTGGGACCCTCACTACCAGAAAGACATCGAGGCCCTGGAAAGTGCCCAGAGAAGGGCAACGGAGCTGGTGCAGGGCTGGAGCACAAGGCTGGTGGGGAGGGCTGAGGGAACTGGGGCTGTTCAGTCTGGAGCAGAGGGGGCTCAGGGCAGAGCTTATTGCTCTCTGCAGCTGCCTGAACGGAGGCTGCAGTGGGATGGGGGTCGGCCTCTTCTCCCAGGTGACAGCGATAGGACAAGGAGTAATGGCCTCAAGCTGCGCCAGGGGAGGTTCAGGCTGGATGTTAGGAAAAGCTTCTCCAGGAGAGCGGTCAGGCACTGGAACAGGCTGCCCAGGGAGGTGGTGGAGTCACCATCCCTGGAGGCATTCAAAAAGTGTGAAGATGTGGCACCTGGGGACATGGTCTAGCAGCATGGTGATGTTGGGTTGACAGTCGGACTTGATGATCTTAGAGGTGTTTTCCAATCTTAATGATTCTACAATTCTATGATTCAAAACCAGCATTAAGTGGTGGTTTGTTTTACCTTGGGCAGCATAGCAATGGTTGGGCTACTGGGGTTCCACAAAAGTGGGCAGAGACAACTCCCTTTCAATGCTTGAAGAATCAGAAGCCCTTTATCTATCATCTCCCCAGGCAGAACTCCACTCAGAGAACTGTTACCTACATAGCTGTGTCTTCAGATCCCTCTCATTACCTGCCGCCTCTCTTCACATCTTCTTCGAAGTCATACTTGGAAGCATGGTTGACTTGCATGACACGGTATGAAATTTGTTCCCTTTTAAGTTTGTTTTTATTGTTTCTTTGTGGTAGCATTCACAAACGATGTCTCATTTATGAACATTCAAGGAAGCACAGCCTCTCCTAAGGACATTATAATCAAAGGATAGACAGGTGGCCAGGTAAAAAGGCAGGGGAGGGGAGAAAAAAAAAAGAAGGAGTTGGGAAAAAGAAACAACAGTAGTAGAAAGGAAGCTGGTTGTCGCCTTCTCTCTATTGTCACTACCACCACTACACAGCCAAGATAAAAAGCTGCCAATGAAAAGTCCTACTATTCATTTTCATTGGGTACTGAAATAACAAAAAAACGGCTTTATTATTATTATTTTTTGTTATAAAGCATACCAGTAACCTCAAGGTGGGGAGGGGGGAAGTGACTTAGGTGACTTAGGCTTCTCAAGTAGTTCCTGCAAGAAACAGGTTTGAAAATAATTTTTTTTTTTTTTTTTAAAGTCTTCATGGATGCTGGTATTTTACACACCACATACACAGTTCTAAAAACAGATGATAAACAAGGAAAAAATGAAAACTCCTGCAGCCTCCTCATCTTCCTTCTAGCAAACAGTAAATGCACAGTCTGTCTTTCTTAAGTGCAATATACTCAGCTACCAATCTGTGCACTGGACCACTTTTCCCAGAAGTAATATCCCAAAATATAATACAGCATTTATTTAGCTCTACAATTGCATTACAAGTGTTCTAGAGTTTAAAACAAAATGAAGACGAATCAAGAGACCCTGGTAAAGGAGGAAAAAAGCACATTACAACAGATTCAGGAAGGCACGGGACAAGGTTTTGTATCCACTGGCACAGACTGCGGCACCTGTAACTGCAAGAACACATGGACTTCTTGTTCTCCATATGGTAACTTTGCTTTTCTAAGAACTCTACCTGCTTGCAGAAGAGAGATCCTGCTGTTTGCATTTGATGCAGGAGAGAAGCGGAGCTGCACCTTGTGTCTCCTGAGCACAGCCAATGATTTGACGCAGAGGGGGAAAGGGCTGCGTAACTCATGCAGGTGTTTGCGTGATCAAAGCTTCACTCACAAAATAGCTGTCTCCATTTTACACATGGGAAGAACTAATACTCATAAAAGAAATCAGAATCAGGTTTAGAGTTTAGAGCTCATCCTCTAGATCTTGTTGCTTTATGGATAAATTCTGCAGCCATCCAGAGCTACAGGTCAATTGTCTCTGGAGCTACAAACCCAGCAGCTTGAATTTTCACCACTGGTTAGCACTATTTTTTTTCCTTGACAAGGAAGGCTTAATGCAGCAAGCAGCTCTCTTAAAGGAGGGAAAAAAATAAGAACAGCATGTACGATTCCCTTCTTGTGTCACCAAAACCCAGCTCCACCCAAGAATGCTCCAACAGAAATTACGGATAATGCTAATAATAATCCAGAGCTTCTGTGCGTAAGGCGTCTAAAGCCTAAAATGAGCCAAAGGCATGCTGAAACCATAAAGTTCTAGCAGGCTCCATTGTTTCTGCAGTGCATGTCTTAGTAAACAATCTCATTTTTAGACGCATTTTTGCTAAATTCTGTTTTTAATTTATGTATAACCTAATATCCCTTATTACATATGAAGAATGGCTTCTACTAATTACAGCTACTATCTTTGCTCACTTTACATTCACAAAAGGAGTCTTTTATAAAGTTTACGTATAGATCCTTGCAGGTTTAAATCCATTAATATTGCAAGGATTATGCTCACCTGGAACTATATTGTCCTCTACAAAGCGAACCTGCACGTAATTAAAAGATACCTACTTCACTCCCGCCTAACGTGTCTGCGCCAGGCATCAGATACACACCAGTGTTAGTACACAGCAGTAATTGATAGAGCTACTGAAAGATGGCATTTGGCAGGGGGAACCGAAGCTCTGCAATGCAATTAGACTTATTAATGATATTACCCACAAGGATGCCAACTGTGATGATGCTCTCTGTCAGACGAGCACCCTCGTCCTCACGCGATACGCGTTCTCTTACAAACGTGACTGACAACGTGGAAGCTACTTTGTAGGCCTTGAGCCTGCGTTTTATTATTCGTAAGTGTGCTTGAAGCAGAAGCCCTCCCACTTCAACTGCGCTGTTTTAACCTGGTCGTTGTGGCTGCTCCCTTCTCACTGCTCTCCCAGTGTGGGCTGGACCCCTCCAAATGGATTGCGGCATCCTGGCAACACCTCGTGTCTCAGCACGGGAACTTGGCCATCACTTGTAGGAGGCTACAAACTGCTCCTAGCCATCTGTACACCAAGAGGCATCTTCCTGTTATCCCTGCCCCTTAGCTGCTGTGATTTTGTAAGATTTGACCCATCTCAGAGAGAGCACATTGCCACCGAGAGGAACCACCGGCACCGCTGCCCGCCCTTGCTGCACCGGGCCGTCCGTGTCCCGTGTTGTCTCCTGAGAGCACCCCAAAGTGAGGCTCCTATCTCTGTCGGCCTCCTGAAAACGCACCAAGCGATCCAAACAGCTGAGCTCGCCTGGCACTGGCTACCAGCTCTCCAGGGCACCAGCAGCGCTGGCATGTTGCCTCCAGCCAGAGTCTAGAAGCACCTAACTGGGCATTTCCATCTACAGATACTAGGCATGGTGATGGCATGGTTAAAAGGACAACGCAGGAGAAAAAGATGCCAAATTTTGAGGGGACATGGCCTTACACTTACATTGGCCACAAAAAAGACAATTGTCACCTTTCTAATAAGCCCTGCTCAAAGCACATCCTTTTATAAAACATCCCGGCCAGGCGTTTATCCTGGCCAGGGCAGAGATGACTTTATTTTTGATGGGAGCTGGCAGGAAGGGAGCCAAGGAGGCTGAGCTGCTACGTGTTTGTAATGAAAGAAGAGAAACCAAGTGTCCCTCCTACACTGTCTTCAGCAGTTGAACAGAGGCGGAAGGTTGCAATGTTCATTTGTAAATCAGGACACAGACACTCACTTTCCCACACTACAGCTCAAGGCCCATAGATCATTTTTAGCTGAAAATTTTTCCCAGAGCCTGGAAGATCTCAGAACTTTGGAGCAATTAAAATTCACTCCATTTCCATCACCTGTATTGTCCAAAAAATCTGTGCAGTTTATTCAGTGTGGCTTACATGTCTTAAACACGGAAAGGAGCTGTACAAACAAATCCTTCTAAGGAAATCTATGGGTTTTAAAATACTGAAGTACACTAAATCCTGGACGAGAACGGTGATATCTATTAACTCTTACACTTAGAAAGTAATTAAGACTGAATAAATGAGAAATGCTCCAAGAACTCAGTATGTCCAGCAGCCAGGCCTCCTCTATGGCATGATTTCTCCCATTTTTTGTCCCTTCCATGTGAACACTGAACTATGCAGGCTCGAGGGACTGGGAGGGGTTAGGGACAAGACAGGGGATGCTGCTGGCATGCTGGTGCACGGCAGGTAACCCACCTGCCCTCCGTCAGAGAAGCCCTCCATGGACATGGGCAGCCACATGCTCGACCCCATCCCTCCTCGCCGCGTGCCTATCAGTCTCCCCCCTCCATGGGTTCAGGGATTGACTGATTATATTTATCACACTTGTAGTTCACAGGGCAATGGTTTAAATTTCATTCAATACACTCCATCTGGGAGCGCTTTTAAAACACACCCACAAGCACATTTCTCCCTCTCACCCCGCACCCCCGCAGCGATCAGCCATCTGTACTCTGGAAACAAATCCTAAAAAATTCTTCTAAATTAAAAACTCATTTTAAAAGAAAAGTAGTATTAAAGTGTTTTATAAACATAATAAACCACAGTGAGCCTTAGTTGCAATAAATATCCAATTCTTGCCTACAGCTATTAGAATCCACATGCGTATTTTTAAGTTTGCTAGCAAACAGTATATTTATTCTGACCATGATTTGTCTTCTGTGGTTTAATGCTCTCTCATGTTTCTTTCATATGTTTACAGAGGTGGAGGAAGAAAAGGGAGAGAGAAAGCAGGCTGTCCTGAAATATGTTGCAGATTCCTGTAAGCCATAATGGTTCTCTGAAGGACTGCCACTTCTTCACAACAAGGCCTGGCTCAGCCTCAGGACAGTATTGAATAGACACGTATTGCTCTCCTCCCTTGCTTCATTTACAATTGATTAAATTTGGTCAAATTAGTCAGGGAAAAAGAAAATTAAAAGGAGAACAAAAGCAAGTTGTAGTGTATAACGCAGATTGCGGAGAGGCACCATGGAGGGAATTTGCTCCCTGCAGCAGAGTTGTGACCTACAAAAAAAAAAAAAAAGGGGATGGGGGGGGGGGAAAAGNGGGAAAAGGATGGGGGAAGGTGAGAGAGGAGAAAGGAGAGTCAGGTAAGGGGCAAGCAGCGACTGAAGACAGACACAGTCTCAGTAAGAAAATTAACATTAGATAATATGGTCATAGGCAGGGGAGAGGTGGTTTAGCTGCGTGGGACTGGGATCAACCAATGAGCCACTCCATAAAATCAGGATGCTAATCAATTTATTCTGTATAGGAAAAAATATATAACCTTAACACCCCAAAAGATGTACAACCAGTAGAACGTTTTGGTTCACTAGTAAATTCAAATGATCATTAGGGGGAAAAAAAAAAAAAAAACAACAGGAATCCTGCAGGACCCAGTGCTGGCAGCACCACGGCCCATGGACCAGCAGCAAGGCCCAGCCCCTGCGCTGCACCAGCGTCATACCTCGATGGGAGTCAGCAGCAGGCCAGGAGCACAAAGGCTGTGATCCAACCACGTGGCCACCAGGCACAGACAGCAGGAGAGACGCCTGCATTCTTCCCCAACCACCAATTCTGTCCTTTCTATTATGGCTCCGTAGATTTATGTGAAAAAACTCTGCCTATGGCCATGCAATGACTTCAGAAAAGAAGTACAGTTGATTTTTATCAGATGTTTTAGGCTGCAGTTTTATAAGCAGATGGAACATGCCTCAGCTAACACGCGTAAGAAGTCCTCTTGACTTCAGGAGTTTTATGCAGACACGCTGCTTCTGCAAGACCTCATAGGGGAAACCTGTGCAGTACTGCCCGCCTGTGCCTCATGAAATCACTGGATTTTTATTTTATAATTATTATTAATCTTACCTAGACATGATCAGACTAAAACAGAAGTTGGTCTGCTCAAGGGTATCCAGAAAGAAGGACACCTTCCATGGAAGAACAGCACCAGGGCTTGTTTGATTAAGTACTATCAAAATTTCTCCATGTGTATTGGAAAGAAAATTAACACAATAAGGTTAACTAAAAAGCTATTCCTTCCTGTTTAAAGACAATTATATCTCACGATGTGTAACTAACATAAATTAGATTTTTATTGACTGAAGTTTATAATACTACCAAGCATTACCCAAAAGAGGAGGAAAAAGGAAGTGAAGGAGAGCAAGGATGTCATAACAAAAGCCTGCACTAAAGGATTTACAAGGAAGAGGAACAAACATCCTATTTGGGAATTACTCTGGCAACACAACAAAGAATTATAGCACATAAACTAAGGTTACATAAACAGTCTAATAAAAACCCGGGGCTGATTTATGGAGAAGAGGCATCTTATAGTGCACTTCCATGGATAACAGTTTCTGCTCGGAAAAGCAACCATGCTGTAATTAGTAAAAACCAAATGAGCATCCCATCCAAGAGGGAAAATAATACAAGCCCGACATATAAATAAATAACACAAAACAATGAAACCAAACTCTTCCTCCTATAGGGAGTTACACAAAGCAAGGAATGGAAAACATCAGTTTTCCCTGAAACATAACCTCTGTAACACAGATTTACCTGATCTCTTCATGCAAAACACCAGTTCCCTGAAAGTAGGATGACCTTTGCAAAAAAATACAGTGCAGACTCGCACATCGCAGTACCTGACAAGCTACAGCTCTGCGCGTCGTGCAGGATGGAGTACAACCTTTTTTCCAGCCATGGGGTGATCTCTGCTTCCCACGCGTTTTACTCGGGTTTGAGACAAAACCAACTTCGGTACAAGGTCAGAAGACAACAGCTCAGCGTACAAAGCCAAGAGGAGAATAACGTCAGCCCCTCGTGGCGCAGCCCAGCCCTTCAAACCACACATGCCAGCCGTTCAGGGTGCTCCGCTCAGCAGCCACTTCAGCTAAGTGCCTTATTGACACGTATTACCATTCCCCTCATCCTGCCGGGCCCAATCACCACGACGGCTGCAGAAGTGAGTCCTTTGTGCAATCTGTCCTGCAATTACGGTCAACAGCATCTCAGGGAGGGGGTGGAGGACAGGCGACAGCAACATGGACGCAGAGGGCCTGCTGCTTCGCGCAGCCAGATTCACGTGATCCCATGCAATCGTGGCTTAAGCAGAGCCCTGATTTATGCAGATACTGCACAACCACACCACAGCCCCTTGTGATGGCTCATTTAGTTTGCAGTTGCTATTTTTCTCCCCTCTGTGATACAGAAGAGCTGCAGAACTGATGTTTGCTTTGTTGTCGTCGTCGCTCTCGGTAATTCTCTCCAGTTCCCGAAGCCCCACGACAGGGCTCTAACACACAAAGCGGGATGGGACTGATAAAATAAAGGTGGGCCAAGAAGAGGGAAGGGACTTGGTCTCCCGCTGCGGATTAAGGAAACTGGGCACGTACTGGGGGAACTGGATTCTCGGGTGGTTCCAGGAGGGGTCAGTGCAGAAGGAAGAGCCCTGGGCGGATCTGTGTGGCCGCGCTACCAGCAGGGCTCACCGAGGCCTTGCAGGGCCTGCGTGCCACCAGCTCCGTCCTCCCGTCCACGGCCACTTACAAACTTTCATGGAGCCTCATGGAGAACAGGGCAGGGTAACTGGTGAGGCTCGTTTAAAACCGATTCTCCCAGAGAAAATTCCAGAAGGAGAGGGCTTGAAACAGAACTAAAGACTGCCATCTGCTGCAAAAAGCCGGAGAAACCTCAAACCCTGAGAGCGCAGCCAGGGCAGCGGTGAACGCTGGCTGCGGCAGCGAGCGTGGAGCAGGCCCGCAGCTCAGGGGCTGCCTGGGGAAAACGGGCCAGGGCTCAACGTGTGGGGAGACGTGCTCCCCCTGCAGCGGCCCTGGTGCTTCTGTGGGATTTTGGACCTGGCCGTGGCCCTGCTGGAGGACCCAGCGGTGGCTGCAGCGTGGCAGCTGGGCCCCAGCTCCGCACAGGCCTGCCCTGGTCTCGGCAGAGCAAAGCGGGGAGGCGGAGGCAGCGCAGCTTCACCTGGTGACAGGAACATCCTCAGGGTGCTTTGTATTCCGACACACAGCGATACCTCAAGAGAGCGCTTTGCTTAACAGAGACTGGCTGAGCGAGGTTTAAAACTTCAGAGGGTTTCCTCGGCTCTGAGAGTAAAGCACTGCGTAGAGCTCGTTGAATCACTTGGCACAGAGAAGGGAGGCGTTGGCTCGAGGAAGAGGGATAGGCCAGAGGGTAAGCTCCAGGCACCATCTGACCTGTCCCTCCAGGAGCCAAGTCCTGCCATGACCGCACGTGCCTGCACCCCCCGTAACGCAGGGCAGTGCCCCCAGCTGCAAGGCTCCCCTCCTTGTGGAATGCAAAGCACCCGATAGCTTCGGTAACCCGCTGGTTACCGAACAGGGGGCACAGCCCCCTGTCCAGTCTTGTGGTTTTTCCAGGTGTCTTCCAACCCTCCTTTCCCCTGAAAGTGCCTGACTTGCACACGGCCTGGTGAGCTGCCTGCAGATGGTGCTACCGACCAGCTTTTCCCAGCTCCAAAACCGCTTCCCTTCATTCTAAGGGGGAAAAAAAGCATGCAGACTGCACAATGCACGCTGAAAGGAACTGCTCGCTTCCATCTCATGTTTCCCCAGCCCTCCTACACTCCATAGCATAATGATGCAGGATCTGACTGCTTGGGACGTGGCAGTAATCACCCAGAGTAATTAGGAGAGTTTTGTAAAAGCAATTTGAGGAAGGTAGGAACCGCTGCTGCCTTGGTGGAGCTATAGGCCAAATGATCACGCTGCTT
This sequence comes from Alectura lathami, assembly GCA_013399715.1. Taxonomy (NCBI): domain Eukaryota; kingdom Metazoa; phylum Chordata; class Aves; order Galliformes; family Megapodiidae; genus Alectura; species Alectura lathami. The sequence goes on from VXAV01000066.1 coordinate 24,184, forward strand.
GCAGGCATTTTCTTCACCCAGGCAGAAATCCACCGTCATACAGAGGCCAAGAGTAGGGCTGAGGTCCCCAGTGTGCAGCAGAACCACAGCAACCACCTGGCGCTTGCTCCAGCAGCTCCTCATCCTTCTTCATCCCAGCATATGGGGTATATGAGTACAAATGCTGAAAAGCCAGACCAGAGCCTTTCCTATTGCATCTGCCTCCATTAAAAGTAGGACTTAATCCTTATTAACTCATTTTAGGTTTTTTTGTGACTTTGTAAGACAGATGTTGCATGTGTTTCACTCACGCAGCTATTACCAATTCATTGTGACTGTTTTGAAATGACTGAACTCAAAACCAAAATGTCCTGTAGGGTCGTGCAGGTACAATAGATGCCAAAAAAAAAAAAAAAAAAAAAAAAAAAAAAAA